>OX578150.1:38101007-38673507 GCA_951213105.1 Amaurobius ferox | reverse complement strand
GGCATAAATATACTTTTAAATCGGTATACAACAATTAAAGTTTATTTAGTCCTTCAGACCTATAATTGTTATATTAGATCCATTTCTGTGACGGATAAAACTGAGTGTAAATGTATATTGTTCACAACCCACTTAAAACTGTAAGTCACAGACAATTTATCTCATGTGTGTACAAAAAATAATAATACAAATTTACTCTAAATAATTTTGAAATGCAGATTTTGGTGGGAAAATTTTACAATTTGCGATTGTTTTTAACATCTATTTCATAGAATTTTTTTTTAAACATCTATTTCGTAGGATTTAGATGTTTAAAAAGATATAGTGGCTAATATGGATGCAGCATAAAATTACGGAGAAGGTAGGGTTCATGAAGGATTTCCACTTCTTGTTCGGGAGAGAGATGTCACTTCCTATTCAAAAATTTATATTTTCATTTCAACATCTGTTTTTCAGAATTTGCTTTAGGTGCAGCTTAGATGAAGACTGATATAGATTAAACATTGAATTCCGGAGGGGTTGGTAGGGTTCACTAAGGATTTCCTGGTCTGAATATGTAACTTCTGGTTTTTCAATAATTCATATGACTGTATGAAATAAGTGTGCTAAAATGTATAGAAATACTTAATAGTTCTTTCGAAATTGAAGTGTACACATCACTTTCCATTGCATAAAGGCTCTTTCATATTTTTATAATTTTTAGTATTAAAAATTTCAATTTTGCCAAATTTAGACGTAAAAATAATTGTAAAATATATTACTAATTTGAATGAACGATTATACGTACGTAAGTTGCTGGAAATGTAATTGACCAGAGAATTTTTAAATGCAAAGTGCAATTAATTTTGATATTTGTTTACCATATTTTAATTAGGAAATATTTTTATTTATTTTCCAATAACATTTAAAATTCTTCTATTTAATAATAAAATATTTAAAATTAAAATAGTTTAAAAGTATAAAAGCATTAAAATTTTACCCGATTTTAATTTTTTAAGAAAATTTTCTTGAAACTATCACGTCGCAAAACCCCAGGGTTTCCGCAGAACACATCTTCAAAAACACTGCATTATCCTATGTGTGTCGGAAAAGCAACATTGCTCTCACAAACTGAAAAATGTCAAGCAAATTTCCTTAAAATGTTACAAATTTTGCATTTTTAAAATGCCAAATATTTCCTCTTTTCAAATAATCTTCAAATTTCGTTACGGATTCTTGTACTATATAAGAATTGAATAATATACGGATTCTACACATATATTTACTACGAAATTAGAATCGTTTTATTCAAAATAATAAATTATATATATGTGTGTCGAACATTTCTTTAACTAATTTCAAACAATCCGTATGCAGTACACAAAGTTTTTAAATACATGTATTTTAATAGTATTACTTGTGAAAACAACATTAGTCAGATTGTTATTTGATTTATAAATAATCAAACCAGTATTCGAAATGCTACTGTATACTTTGATAAGACAAATGTATCTAACGTCATTCTCTTGCCGCCGTCGCGAAAGGGTTAAATAATTCGTTTTTCCCCTCCAATTGCAGGTGTAGCCAGAATAAACCAGAACTGGCGATAAAACGACGTTTGGCGTGTGGCACGATAGATTACTTCTGAAAGTCCTGAATCGGGATACCTCCTGTCTCATCGCGTATTGCGAAGACCAGAGATAAAACAATATAAATAAAGACAATAAAGACACAGATAACTGTTTTAAAAATGTTCATCTTTTAAAGGACTTTTTCTCAAACATATATAAATTTTATTCGCTGAGGGAAGAAATAAACAAGAAAGATCAATCATGCATAAAGCATTGATTATGAAATACTTTCCAACTGCAATGTAATTTTATTTAAACATCTTTAAAAGGCGATACATTCAGCGATATTTTTTTTAACTTATCACAATACTACAATAATTTATTATATTTGAAATCTTAAAACTCCATCGGAAAAAAAATGAACTTTTTTCAAATGACGTTATTGAAATATAAATCGTCTGGCTTTCTGTGAAAAAGCAATAAATATTTCATACATACACTTTTTCTATTCCTTCCATTCATCACAATACTACAATAATTTATTTTACTTAAAAACTTAAAACTATGGAGATAAAAGTAATTTAACCCTGTGTTTAAAACTTCATCGAAAAATCTGCTATAAAATCGTTTGCGTCTCTATGTAAAATCAATGAATGCTTCATTTATATCAGCTCTATTGCAGACTCCAGAGCTAAATAATTTTGCATTAAAGAAATTCAGCAATTCTTATATAACTCATCTTACAGCTTGATGTGTTTACATTCTCCAACAGTGAAAATTATGCTTCGTTGTAGAAATAATCAAAGTTTGATGATCATTTAAGCTCAAATATATTCTAATTGCGTTGTTTCAGAATATAGGTGAACAGAAATTAAGCAAAAATAAAGCGGTTTTAGGACGGATACAATACTAAATATAAATTAAAAAGAACTTTAAAAATTACAATTTTGACACAAGATGGATGCCATATTTTATTTTGAAGTGGGACATATGATCTCTTCATATGATATGGGTGTAATTATTATTTAAAAAACTACCGAATATATTTTGCTGAATTTTTTGTTATATATTTTATGGGATAATTTAAATATTACCTAAAATTTTCGAAGCAATTTGTGAATTTTAAATTTGCTTAAAAGATGTTTGATAAATTAGGTCCCATAGGATTCAATGTATTTCATTTTTTCAACCCGAATTCAATCCAAAACTAATTGGGTGATATTATTCATTTATATTCTCATAAGTACAACAGACCGTATGAACAACATACTAAAATTTCATTTTGATAAAGTCATTTTTACGGCAGTTATCGTGCAAATGGACAGACAGACAGAATGAACAAAGTCAAAAACACTTTTCAACTATGTTGTAAAGGGTTAAAAGCATATATGATAGTGTGGACGTGAATATTTTCTAACACCAATACAAAAGTTATTGATGGGTTGTTGTTGTTGAGACCCAGACCGTCCGACCTACCAGAAAGGTGTAAGGTAACTGTATGGACGGCCGGGAAGTGCCACCCAATTTAGACCGGAACCCAGTGGGGGAGGCATCCACAGGGACCGTACCCTCCTTCCCCTACCACCAACCTCTCGGAAGGACTTACGGACCCACATGTTTAACGTGATCGTACTCCGCATGAACACGGCGGCATTTGTGGTAGCGTGCAAATCTAGCGCGCAAACCACGGGGATACCGCACCCGAGATGGCCAACAGCACGCGGTGTTCCGAGGTGGTCACCCACCAAGTACTAACCGCGCCCGATGCTGCTTGACTTCGGTGATCTAACAAGAACCGGTGTTTTCAGCACGGTACGGCCGTTGGCTCGGGTTGATGGGTTGTGGAATTTTACAAGATGCCTACCAATGAAAATACTTAAACATTTCATTATTGCATTTTATACTTCCATATTTATATATGTCATTTTTTTTCTTTATATAACGCAAAAATAGCGCAAATATATACACTTTCTTTGACGTGCTTAGACCGTCGTTCGCGATATGATGTCGGTAGCAGAATACTTAAATTAATAATGCGGTGCATATAAATAGGTGCCTATACATATAGTAACCTTGTGATATCCAATTCGTTGAGTTCCCAGGTTAATTTGCAGTTGCAACGATATTTCAAATAATTTCAATGCACAAGGACATACGTTGAACACTCAGATGAATACTCGAACCCAATGCAAAATTATGTGTCTTGTTGTTGTTTCTTATCCCACTTGACCGACAGCAACATCATATCAAGTCCATGAACCCGTGAGTCTTCAGAAGATGAGGAACTACTCCAGGACTGGAATATAGTTGGCTCCTCTGGCATCCAATACATGTCAAGGTATGGTAGGAGAGGCCTGAGTCAAATTGCACTTCGGGCAAAGGGGATATACTTTAGAACCCAACACATGTCGAAGAGGACGAAGATGGCCGCTGCGGAGTTTTGCCAGAGCCGTCTGTTCACCCCTACTGTCTGCCCCAGTCAAAGCAGCACCAGGACGGCTACAATCATACCACTCATGTACGGGGGTCTTTCTCCAAGTGGAGTTGATTTCAAGTTTGACACGAGAGGCAAGTTCCGAGGAAGAAAGAAAGACAGCCACCGTCAATAGAACTTCTGAGGCTGCCCTCCTTGGCCAAACCATCCGCAAACTCATTAGCGTAAATGTCTACGTGAGAAGGCACCCATTGAAAAAATATTTTTTGGGCACACAAGTAACCCAAATGCTGAACAATATTCACTGTCGTTCTGTCACCATGTCTCCACCACTCAGCCAGGTGCTGAATAGAACTATGGCTATCGTTCAGAATCCAGATGTCTGTATTGACTCTCTTTGACACAATAACTCAAGGCCTCCTCAATGGCTATGAGTTCCGCCTGAAAAACTGAGCAGCAGTTGGGGTTTCTCCTGCATGTTCTAATGCCATTCCCCTGCTTGGTGTAGACCCCGCTACCGGAGATGGCACCATCACCCCTACTTCCATTAGTATAAATCTGCAACGCGTCACCGGGAATTTTATAAATAGTTTCCAAAGCGACCTGTTTAAGATAATCTGCATGCTGCGTGCCCTTGTTAGTGTATGAGCAGAGTTCAGTCCTGAAAAAGACCCGATCACGAAACGACGCAGTAACCTCCACACAGCAGGCCAGAGAGACATGCTTTGCAGCCAACCCTCACTTTCAGCGAGGCTAAGCGGACTTTCTCTCTTAAGACGACGATTGTTGCTCCAGCCACGCACATAACTAGACGTTCTGTGCTGATCTCCATAACTGATGAGCTTTGCAAAATATTTGGCCAGGAGAAACCTACTCCGAAGCCTGAGGGGTTGGAGGTCAGCTTCATACAATGCAATGTTTCATTATGTGTCTTTAAATATATAACAACTGTTCTCTACTTATGAATATCTCTGGAAGATAAACTTTTTTTAATACGTTAATTTTTTAAAGCATTTTTAGTGTTGAACAAAGAAAATATTTGATTACATTTTGTTCTTGACTGGATGTTTTATAATTAAAACATAATTCTAAAACTGCAAATAAAATTCCATCATTTATAATAGAAAGGAGGATATTATTTGAAGCCATCCAAAACGTACCCGTCCAACAGTCAGGTTGTTGTTGTTGAGACCCAGACCGTCCGACCTACCAGAAAGGTGTAAGGTAACTGTTTGGACGGTCGGGAAGTGCCACCCAATTTAGACCGGAACCCAGTGGGACAGGCATTCACAGGGACCGTACCCTCCTTCCCCTATCACCAACCTCCCGGAAGGCACTTTTGTCAGAGGCAGGAATCGAACCCGGGCCTACCGAGTGCAACTCCCGCGCGCTAACCACTGGGCTACCACGCCCTGTCCAACAGTCAGGTGGATAAGAATGTATAAATTCATTAATAAGAATGTAACTATGTATAAATTTCGAAATCATGATTTCATGAAATTTATACATAGAGTAACATTTTTGTCAAATCATTAGAGAATAACTGATAAAACAGTGATAATGGGCTAATTAAAATTTGATATGTTATACAAATATGAATATAGTTTGTTTAAAATTATTCTATTAAAATAAAATGTTATTCGATTGAGTTCATTACATCACAGATAGGAATGCAAAAAACACGGGAATTTTGAGAAGCAAGAATAAATCCGGGAATTTTGCGACATAAACTGGACATTTTGGAAGCATTACAAACTTTGATGGGAATAAATTTCTTTACGCGTTTTGTATACGTTCTGTCTAACCTTACGCAGTTTGAACTGTAATGATGGATCACCATTTAGACAAATGTACTAAATATTTGTATTAATTTGAAGGTAAAGTCTATTGAAATAAAAAATTTTAAAATTTGAATTTACAAAAATGTTATTGAAAATGTGCAAATTTTATTAGTCACAAAATTATTAAATTTTTATAGAGACCAATATAGATTTCTTATTATCGTTCAATATTAGATGAATATGAATGAACTACTGATGAATATGAATTATTACTACATAAAGATCAGAGATCTTAATGTTATTAAAAAGATCTTTAAAATAAAAAGTTTGAAATCCAATAAGTTTACCAAGTGATGTTAATTTATTCTTTAATTCTTTACAATTATTTAGAATAAGGTAGTTATTGCTAGAAAAACGTAAACTACCATTTATTACATTTAAATAATTTAGAAGTAATTTACTCGCAGTAGTAGAGTACGTAGTATGACCACTAGTTACTGTTCTAAATTTAATATGATTTTTATGAAATGTAGGTATTAGCACTATATATGGAAATTTAAGAAATTTGTAATTAATATTTAAATCACTATACATATTGATGATTTCCAGTTTAATACTATTAATGGAGTGTGAATCACGTTTAAATAGACTATTGTTATTTAAATAATCTAACAGAAATTGTATATAGAACTTTTTACAGATAATGGCATAATTATTAGAGGCTTTATAAACATAAGTAATAACAAAAGATCTTTGTAAATCATTAATGGAATGTTTTAAATTATCAATATTATATATAGATCTAGACAATTTAATACTACAAATAGCATTTTTAATAAATTCTAATAAAGTGAATTTCCATGTATTAAATGCCTCGAAAGGCAGAGCGTATTTAGAAGCTAATTTATAGATATGTTAAGGTCAAGATTGTTTGCCTTTAAAACTTTAAAAGAGTTATAACAGGATGGGAACCTAATTTTTGTACCAAATGACATAATGGTTCTTAACGCTTCGTCTTTAACTATTGCTAAGTCTCCTGTAACGATATGGCCCAAGTGTGGATATATATAGTCAGCATAATTGTCTATCTTGCAAATACAATCATTATCTACATTTCAGATGGAATCTTTATCAATAGAGAGAGATTGTGAAGTTTCATTGTAATTAAAAATAGTTCTACCAGTCGGCTTGTTGTATTTAAAAGTCTTAGTAACATTCAAATTCTCAATAGGCAATAAGTGTTTGAAATGTTAAAAATAGACCCAAAATTTATAGAATTATAAATTAGATGTTTCAAAGATATCACACAATAAGAATTAGTAGACGTATTATTATTATGAAATTGATTAAGTTTTATTTTTAAATACTTTGATCTAGTAATGAGCAAATCATAAAAAATATGATTAAAATGTTCATTAGTCAGATTTAATTTTAAGAAAATAGCATAAACATTATTTAAATGTTTTTTCCTAACCGCAAATACCCAAGATTTTATTAATTTCCATTGATAAGTGCTGTTAAAATGATGATGTAAACTTTTAATCTCAGCTTTAATCATGAAGTATGGAGCTTTCCTTGCCTCGTTTAAGTCTTTTGAGATTATCTGAGTTTATATCATTTAAATGGGGTTTTAAAAATAGGTGATTAAAAATAGAATATTGATTATCTACAAAGTTATTTTTTACAATATTACCATTTTGATATATTTGATTTAATCCATATGGAAAAAGAGTACAATTTGATTTAATGTAAAAGTTTTCGAAAAATATTCTATCAGCTGTATTAATTTTTGCATCCAAAATATGTATAGTTATATTTTCAAAACCATGTTTAGCAAAATGTTTATATTCTATTTTATTAGATGTAGGAAGAAAATTATTATTGAGGATACATTTTTTGACGTGATCTCTGTGAACATTCATTCGTAAATGAATGGGATTACTAGTTTGTCCTATATAAGATATATTACAAATGTTACACGAAAGTCGATAAATGTAATTAAAAATTTTCAGAAAGGCAAATGGCTATTTTGGTTTGTCATTTGAGTATTAGAAGCCGAAGGGCATATTTTGCAATTTTTACTCTTACATTTATTGAAATTATAATTTTTAGCAGAGTAATTATTATATTCAAAATTTTCCATGGCACAATGTTGGTAACTTGATATAAACTTGATATAGACAAAAAGATCAACACACCAAGAAAGAATTATCCAAATGAGACAAAATTTGATACATATAAATGTGGATGTACAGAAAAAGAAATAACTAGAATTTCAGAACAATTGGATGATTTATTGTACTGAAAGATCTACACAAAATGAGCACGTCAATATGGCGTTGGTCCACCTCTGGCCTTGATGCAAGTTGTTACCCGACGTGGCATTGATGCAAAAATTTGTTTGATGGTGTTCTGAGGGATGTCGTTCCAAATGGCCTCCAATTGACTAGCTAATTCGTCTACATTCTGGGATGGTCGTAGGCGACGCCCCATCTCAGCTCAAATGTACTCAATAGGCGAGAGATATGGGGATCTGGCTGGCCAAGGAAATGTGTCGTAAGCACTCAGACAATCAATAGAGAGGCGTGCCGCGTGTGGTCTGGCATTATCTCGCTGAAAAATTAGCCCGGGGTGCCGCGAACGGAATTTCAATACAACGGGCCGTAGAATGTCGGCAACGTACCACTGTGCTGTGATGGTGTCACGGAGGACTGTCAAAGGGGTCCGGCTATTAAACGAAATGGCACCCCAGACCATAACTCCCTGTTATCGGGCCGTGTGACAATAAGAGCAGGATCCTGACGATGGCCGGGCTGTCTCCAGACACGTCTGCACTGGTCGTCGGGACTCAGTTTAAAACGGGACTCATCTCTGAAGACAATTCGTTCCCAATCCGAACAATTCCAAATTGATCGGGCCCGGCACCATTGCAATCGCTGTTGACGGTGCATACTGGTCGGTGGTAGGCGGCGTAATGGACACCGCGAGTATAGATAGATTCCGCTCCCGTAGTCTTCTATTAATGGTCCGGGTAGCCACTTCCGTGATTGTCACATGTTGGATGGCTGATAACGACGAATCTCGTGCTATCACAGCTGCTTTGACAATCGCTCTATCTTCTCGTTCTGTCGACGCTCTAGGTCGTCTGCTGCCTGCTTGCCCCTGAAATCTGCCATTCCCGACCCATTCCTGCCAACATCGTCTAATTGCTGCATCGCTCCTACCCAAATGCCGAGCGGTGTGCCCATTCAATGTCATGCACTCCGACCACAAGCCCTCTTTCAGACTCCTTCATATGCTCGTAGTGGCCGTGAATTCGCCGGCTAGGCATTGTTACAATCAAGGTACGTAAATGCAATCGAAATCCATTGCAGGTTTTGTTCCTGAAAGTGAGGTTTGCCCGTTATATGCACCACCATGGTGCTCAGTTTCAATGCGCCGTAGTTTCGACTATTCATTCATTGGCTACGAATTTTTTATCATTTGCATATTCGGTCGACAGGTGATTCATTACTATCGGATTATTTTGCGGGGCGCGTCGATTTTTTTTGTCTTAGAGTGTATAAACATATATATAAATCTGAAATGTTTGCACAAGGACTTACATTTGATTTTGGTGCGACCTATTTATGTTGAGACTCAGACCGTTCGACCTACCAGAAAGGTGTTGAAAACCCAGGCCGTCCGGCTCGTCAACAAGGACTTGAGCATCCATTTGGACGGCCTACCAGAAAGGTGTAAGGTAACAGTTTGGACGGCCGGGAAGAACCACCCAACTTAGAGCGGAATCCAGAGGGGGAGACATCCACAGGGACCTACCCTCCTTCCCCTACCAACAACCTCTCGGAAAGACTTACGGGCCGACATGTTTAACGTGATCATATTCCGCGTGAACACTGCGACAGTTTTGGAAGCGGAGGGAATCGAACCCGGACCTACCGAGTGCAATTCCCGCGCGCTAACCCCTGGGCTACCGCGCCTATTTATGTGCTTGACCTATTTATGTGCATTTTATTTCAAGAATTATATTTTTAAAATTAGGGTAGATCAGTACTAACTGATTAACACTTACAAACTATTTTAATGATTGAGATCGCAAATTTGGAGATCCGGTTAAACGTTCAAGCAAAGATATAACAGCCCCATGTCTTGCATTAGTGTTCCAAAATAATTTATTTGGAATATGTTTATCATATTTTTATTCTGAAGAAGTACATTTATTTTATTGTCCAATTTGTGACTTTGTTTTATAAGTAAATTTCGGGAATTCAATTTAAAGTTTGTTTTGGCCCACTAATTTCTGAAAACTTTTAATGTGGCTCGAGCATCAAAACGTTTAGGGACTGCTGACCCTGCCCGATCGAATAAAAGGGATTGCAGCGCCCCTAGCGAAGAAGTTAGGATGACGCACTCGGCAGTAAAGAGTAGATAGACGAAAAACATCCAATTACAACATTCTAGAACATAGTCTAATTAGTAAAAATCGATATGAACAACGAACTACTAAATGCATATACGGAAGGAAATAGATATATGTCAGAATGTTGTATCATTAGGGTCTTTAACACGATGACACCCGCAATGCTTGTCAAAGCACGCAGTTATACTCTTTCTCGAATTGAAATGTGCATTGTCTCTGGTGGAGGGCACGTTAAATAGGTTATACATTAGATATCTGTCAGATATCTAATGTATCTATAGATCTATGGATCATGCCTATAGATCTATATATCATGTAATGTTGTTTATTGTATCATTCCTGAATGGGAAAGCCATTCGCTAATAACTCTTGTGCTAAAGAAAAGCCTCCTTCTGTAACCGTTTTAGTGCGAATTAATTAAAACAGTAAGAATCTATATCAACAACGAACTACTAAATTATACGGAAGGAAATAGATATCTGTTGAAATGTTGTATCATTAGAGTGTCTAACACGGTGACACACGCAATGCGTGTCAAAGTAAGAGGTCAATCCTCTACAACTTTGTAGTTAGCTTTTTTCGTCTATCGTCACTGTTATCTTAACTATTTTTGTTATCCTAATGTTTAAATTTCTCCGCATTTGAAGCTGCAATCACTTTCATTCGATTAAACACTGTCACTTTAACTAACGTGTACACTCGTGGGCCTTTAATTACTATTCAGTGTTTCTTTCAGGCATACCTCCGGAGAGGGCGACCCCCCCCCCCCCCATGGGGACATTTTATATTAACCTAGTTTCTATTTTTCGACACATAAAATTTCATTCGCGCCCCCGGCCAAAAAGTCTTGAAAGAAAAACTGAAATTATTATGGTGCTTAAGGAATTTTTTTAGGTACCCTACATTTTGCTGCACCAGACACAATAAAACTTTTTTATAGCACAAGAATGCTGTTTATGTAGCTGAATTTTTATTCAAAACTGTTGAATTTTAATTTCCCTTTAATACATGGTAATGTATGGGAAAAGTACTGGATTCGTGTCGAAAATCGTAATTCAAGTTTTCGACGGATCTACACGTTTCGGGCACTTTGGAACATGAATCCACCATTTTTAGCGTGGAGTATATGTGCGTATTTGTCTGGTACAATGTTTGTATCCACTCCAACTCAAAAACTATTCGACGAAATTATGCAAAATTTGGTAGACAATACAATATTCTGGTGCTGATTAGATTTTGCTTCTATTCGGGAAAACAGAACCGTTATTTTTTCACGAAGTAGTTGTAAAGAGTCTTGCTGCCCCAACCGGGAATCGAACCCTGGATCTCCGAACTGGCTAGCCGATGCTCTGGACGACATTGCAAGCTCTTATCGCAGAAGTGGACTATGCATAGTTCACAAAAATCCTCGAAATCCAAAGACAATATATGCTGAAATGTGTTTAACGGTTGTTTTATATGTAATTGTCTCTGGTGGAACGATAAAACGAATACATACAACCCTATTACTCTAGCATAAATCCCTCTCAGAATAATTATTACAATACATGGTAATGTATACAGGGTGTCCCGAAAAGATTGAAACGCGCTTTAATTCTTTACCTGTTGGAGATAAGTGGGCAATGTAAATTGCAAAAATATTGAAAGTAAGGTAGGAAATAAGACAACGTTAATAAAATAGTCCTCCCATTCATTTTCAAAAAGTTACACATTTTAAATTTTTACACGACCCCCTTAGACAAATTGGGTCAATCAGAATTTTTTTATTTTTAATGCAACAAGATCATTGAAAAACACCGCATATTTGTATTTTTAAAATTGAGCTAGTTATATTTAATTGAAAATTAAATATTGTGAATGGGGACCCTATATCAAATTAGAAATGTAAATTTGTGACATATCACAAAAAAGATAAAACTGGATGATAATACATAAGATACCCAACCACGTAGTGCGTACCACTGCTTTATATCATCTCTGTCTGTGTAATGCTTTATTTAGATGCGTTTGTGATAAAAAATTTTGACACATATTTACGTATTTTTGATCTAAACAATTTCCATTGTCAATTTGTTTATGATCCCTATTTTCAGTGATGAAACAGCCTTTCATATGGTACAGAAAAATGGCATCAGATTTTTTTCCTTTATCTTAATTCAGTTGATTTTAAAGATACAGATATGCGGGTTTTTTAATAATCTTGTTGCATTAAAAATAAAAATTTTCTGATTGACCCAATGTGTCTAAGGAGGTCGTGTAAAAATTCAAAAAGTGTAACTTTCTGAAAATGAATGAGAGGACTATTTTATTAACGTAGTCTTATTTCCTACCTTACTTTCAACATTTTTGCAATTTACATTGCTCACTTATCACCAACAGGTAAAGAATTAAAGCGGGTTGCAATCTTTTTGGGACACCCTGTAGAGAAAGTATTGGATTTGAACAGAAAATTAGAACTCGAATTTTCGAGGGATCTACACATGTTGAGCACCGAGCGCGGTAGTCCAGTTGTTAGCGCGCTGGAAATGCACTCGGTAGGCCCGGGTTCGATTCCAGCCACTGCCAAAACTGCTGCCGTGTTCACGCGGAGTACGATCACGTTAAACATGTGGGTCCGTAAGTCTTTCCGAGAGGTTGGTGGTAGGGGAAGGAGGGTACGGTCCCTGTGGATGCCTCCCCTACTGGGTTCCGGTCTAAATTGGGTGGCACTTCCCGGCCGTCCAAACAGTTATCTTACACCTTTCTGGTAGGTCGGATGGTCTGGGTCTCAACAACAACAACATGTTGAACACGAAAAAACAACTTTTAGCATGACTTCTCTGTGTGTGTGTGTCTATCTAACTGTGTGTCTGTGTGTATTTGGCTATCTGTGTGTCTGTGCAATGTATGGATCAACTTTAGATCAAAACTATTAGTCAAATTTTCCCAAAATACGGTAGGTAAGCCACTTTGGGGTTAGTGCTGATTAGATTTAGGTACGATTTAAACATATATAACCTGCCTCTAATAACCTGCAAAAATATAGAACCTGCATACTAAATCTAAAATAACAGACTAAACGTTTTTAATATATCAATTACATGATTGTTTTATACGTAATTGTTGACTAAGAAAAGAATACGATCAACCCCATCACCCTAGCAGGAACCGTTCTCGAGATCTCTCACTTTTTTGGCATCTTTGAAACGCCGCCGTTTGGAAATACACGAAAATTTAATTAAATCTACAAATGCGGTGCAAATTAAAAAAATAACAGTGTTTTTTGTGCAATTAAATTCAATTTTAAGACAGAAAAAAAAATCTGATGTGGGCAGCACTTGACTTTCCCTGCAGACTCAAATTCATATGTTCTTTATTTCTTTAATAATTCATTAGATTGAGTTTAATTGAACCAAATAACACTAAATTTGCATTTTTAATTCAGTTTTTGTTTTTATTCGGTAATTGGACATTTCTCCAAAGGCGGCATAACAAAAATACGAAAAATCACAAATATCTCGAGAACGGTTAGTCCTAGAGTTATAAAGTTGTTCTTATTCTTTTCCTCATCAAAAATTAGGTATAAACAAGCATTTAATTGATATATTTGAACATACGTATCTTTTTTTTAGGTTTTGGCGATTTTTGAAGGCCATTTTATAAAAAAACTCAGGTTGTTCTTTTCCGAATAATACCAAAATCTAATCAACACCAGAATATCTCACAAGTAACTTATCTACCAAATTTTTTGAAATTTGGTCAATTAGTATTTTAGCTAGAGTGAATACATGACACTTTTTCGGGCCATTTTGCAAAAAAAGGCGGGTTCTGTTTTTACGAATTGTACCAAAAACTAATCAGCAACAGGGTCATACCCAAGTAACTTACCTACCAAATTTTATAAAATTCGGTTCATAAGTTTTTGAGTTAGAGTGGATACATACATTGCACAGACATACAGACACACATACAGACAGACACACACACACACACAGATGTCACGCTAAAAATAGTTTTTTCGTATTCTAGAAGTCTCGAAACGTGTAGATCCGTCGAAAACTCGAGTTTCGATTTTCGTCATGATTCCAATACTTTTTCTATACATTACCATGTATTGCAGGGAAAGTAAAATGAGAAAAGGAATTTGAGTCTATAATGAACATCACGTGCTGCCCACATCAGATTTTTTTAGCATTTTACTGCGTAAATAAGAGTTAAAGAAATTTTTAAATGATTATATCCTTTCTTTGTATGTATGCTTTATTTTCCTACCATAGCTGCTTCTGCAATTGTGATTTATTTTTTAAAAGTTCTTTTACTCCCGTCTGACAAATTGGTCGGCCTATTTTTTTAAAGGGGAATAGGCAGGCCATCCGACGGCCCACTTTATACTTTGCTGTCCTTAGCTTCTGGAAAGTCTTGATGAAGAGCATAACCGAAAAAATATAGGAGGAAGAGAGAAGAGAAAAGAAGAGAGATAGAAAAAGAGAAGGGGAGAGAGAAAGGGAGGGGAGGGGGGGGGGGGGGTATTTAGAGTCTTAAATTCGGAAATTTTCTGGAAAATAATTCTTCCTTTGTGAGAAAATTAAATTGGTTTCTCAAAAGTCTTTGTAGCATCAACCACAATCTTCTCAAGGATCACTCTATCAACTCCATCTGTAAACAAACAATTTTAAGGGAACGAAAATATTGCATCAACAAACACGTGCTCCCAACCATGTTATCTTAGTAAACAAAAGACATACCGCGTATCTGCGATAATCATGCAAATGATAGAAGAGTCTGTCAAAAGATAAATTTCTTTAATCTATGTGCATTCTCGGATCATAATAATTCGAGAATACAGAAAAAATGAAACATGTTTCAAAAGCAGTACTTAATCCCGAACAAAATAGCGTGGCGAGCGTAAAAAAAAAATCTGATGTGGGCAGCACATGACTTTCCCTGCAGGCTTATATTCACGTTCTCTTTATTTTAATTAAATTTAATTCACTTTTAATTCAATTTTTGTTCTCATTTTATAACTGGACTTATTTTCAAAGGTGACGTAGGGAAAATACAAAAAAACTAAAATATCTCGAGAACGGCTAGTCCTAGTGAAATGGGGTTGGTCTTATTCTTTTCTTCGTTAAAAATTACGTATTAAACAAGCATTTAATGAATATATTTGAGCATACGCCGTTTTTTATTTTAGATTTTGGTAATTTTTGTGGGTCATTTTTCAAAGAAAAGGCGGGTTATTTTTTTCCGAATCGTACCAAAATCTAATCAGCACCAGGGTGTCCTACATGTGACTTATCTACCGAATTTTGTGAAATTCGGTCTATTAGTTTTTCAGCTAGAGTGGATACAAGCTTTTGCTGGCCATTTCGCAAAAAAAGGCGGGTTCTTTTAACCCGAATCGTACCCAAAACTAATCAGCACCAGATTCGCCCAGAAGTGACTTGCCTACAAAATTGTATGAAATTCGGTCAATTACTTTTTTTAATTAGAGTGGATACAAAATATACACAGACAGACACACAGACAGACGTCACGCTGAAATTAGTTTTTTCGTATTCTAGAGGTCTCGAAACGTGTAGATCCGTCGAAAACTCGAGTTGCGATTTTCGGTATGATTCATTCCAATACTTTCCCTATACATTACCATGTATTGCAGGGAAAGTAAAAATAAATAAAAAGCGAAATGTGGTCGAAAATTCAAATTTTAAATACTACTGTCCCCTGCTCGCAAGTGTTCGCCAACCCCCGTAACTCGCTTCGTCAACTATTTAAAGCCAAACTAAAGTTTAAATCGGTAAATGGTTTAATTCATCGTGTTACCCTATTATTTCGCTATAACTGTTCCAAATCTCATATTTTTATCTGCTATAGTTTTGGCGGAACGAAACTGATAGACGTGCAGATACGAAAAAACATTTTTCTCTTCAGAAGTGCATAAAAAGTAAAATATCGTAAACTATATCGAAATTCAAAAGGGGGTCGGTCCTGCAGAAATTCAACTATGCAGGTATCTTGCCTGCAAAAATTCATGGTCTTGCTATTGTTAGTCTATCCAATACGTAAACTCGCAGCTCACATATTTTGTCTTTGATATTAAACATTTCTTAAACTACAATATTTCTTAAACTACAAAAGTTTTCTAAGTACGAAGCAGAGAAATTCAAGGAAAGATAAATTTGTCAAACAGTGGTGGCGGCGTTAACTACTTTTTTTTTTCTTAATATAGAGAGGTAACTTGATCTGATGTTTGCTTATTTGTCACTTTGTCAGAGAGATTCAAATCTTTGCAATGCTCTAACTAATCAGGTTCTATTCTTCATCACAGTAACATAAAATTTGGTATGTCGTTGTCTTTTATGGTAAATTTTAAGTCCTTTGATATTGAAACTTATCGAGATAGCCCGTCTTGGGTACGCCATAGGAATGTACTCGCTTTTGAAGAATAACTCGAAAACCGGAGCGCCTAGAAGGTTGAAATTTAGTATGCCGTTGTCTTTTGTGGTGTGGTACATTTTAATTCCTTGGATTTTATATCTTATCGGGAGAGCCAGCCCTTCTTGTGCCTGTCATAGGAATGTACTCGTTCCTTGGGAATAACTCAAGAATCGGAGAAGCTAAATTTTTTTTTTATAAATTTTATGCGTTATATTAAATACAATTAATAAAAGGTGGTACTTTAAATACTGTAGAATATTTTCCCTCTCACTTGTTTACTACTTCAACTGTCAATTTTTTGTATAAGAAATCTTATGTGTCCATTACATGACTTTTACCACTACAAACGATTAAGGGGGAGGGGGGGATAGTAGTTTTTATTATTTTAAAACATATTTTTCAATTTTAATTAAACACATACATATTATATTTTTAGAATTAAATCAAATCGAACCTCATCAAAATCGGATGCAAATTAAGCATACAGCGATAAATTTGTATGTATTGCAACTTCTACCATTGCTCATTTGTATGCATTGCAATTTCTAAAAGTTTACCGTTTCTTGAGATGTTTTTTTCAGTTTCATATTTCTGTGTCTGGTCAGCATGATTACCAAAGTAAATTATTATGCCTTTTGCTAAGAAAGTAATATACATGTTGAACTAATGCGTAGTCCTTGTTTTCTTTGCCTTTAACGACACGTTTATTGGTTGCCTTGAATTTGTATGATCTACAATTATGTGTATATTTTGAAATTGAACTATGTTTTTACTTTCCTTATATACATAATGTATAAGGAAAGTATTGTGACGGGGTCGAAAATTCGAAATCGAGTTTTCGACGGGAGAGCACGTTTCAAGCATCACTGATCACGAATCAAACATTTTTGAAGTGATGTCTGTGTGTGTGTGTGTGTGAAAGTGTGTGTGTGTGTGTGTGTGTGTGTCAGTGAGTCTGTGCAGACGATAACTGACGAACGAATGAACCGATTCGAACCAAATTTGGTACAAAAATCACAATCCGTAAATACTGGAAGCCTATTGTTTTTATACGTAATCGAATGTTCAGAACCCCCCTAAATTTTCGAATAAAATTTTGAAAAAATTGTCAAAAAATCGAAACCACTAATAAAGTTACGCAAATAGACATTTCTTATGTAATTTTTCATTAGAAAACGATTGACATAAATTTTGGAACGCTAACATGAACCGTTCTCGAGATATTGCACATTTTTCAAAAAATTATTAAGAAGTCATATAAAATGAAAAACAATATTTCCTATTGAGAAACATGTTCACTTTTCATATGTAATACCATGCGATAAATTGGATGACATCACTCTCGTGGATCTAGCTCGTTCCATTCATGAAAAAAGATACTTTGAGAAATACTTTTGTATTTGAACGCCAATAGTCATTTATCTGCTGTAAGAACAACTTATTTCTTCGTCCATAACGCTTAGCGAAATTTTGGCGACGAATTTGGCGGAATATCGCCAACTTGGCGACTTTTTGAAATGTTGCCAAATTAACGAAAATCTCGCCAAATGGATAAAAATGATGCTAAATCAATGAAAATGATGACTACTTGTCGAAAATTCAATATCTTGGAAAGAATATTAGTATCTACTATAAGAAAAAACCTATTTTTTTTTACTGAAAGGTAGTAAATTCATTACATTATATAAGGAAAGTCATGTGTTGCCCACATCAGATTTTTTTTTATTAGTACCGAATTTTCCAATCACCCATATGCAAATCATGTTTCACGGTTGCGGACTGTGTATAAGAACCCATGTTTGTCACAGTGGCGGCTCGTGACTTCAGGAATCGTGACTTCGTGACTTCAGGTTCAGTGGCGGGATTCTCCCTTCTCCTAGACAACGAACATCATCAAAACCAAGGTTCATCAAAACATATCGTGCTACTGGCACAAGTGTTGCCAAATATTATCTAAAAATCGCCAAACGGGTCTGAAAAATTCGCCAAATAATAATAACAATAACCCATTCAGCCGATCACAGTAAGTGAAGCAGCGCTTACCCTGTTTCACCTGCGTTACCTCACGAGACGCCACTGGTTTGTCACGACTTAAATAATTTATATTGCTGCTGATGTAACTTCCAAAAACGCTCTGGATCTTTTATAAGTTAATGCACGTCATTGCTGGTGTTAATACTAAAGACTTTTTTTTACCATACAGTTGATTATGTTTACTATATGTTTTAAAGTAACACGTGAGCATATACTAAACCTAAAATGTTTAGTTTTTGGAGAAAAAAAAATTACGAGTATAACAAAAAAAAAAAAAATTGTACGATTTGAAAAGTAAATATGAAAGCTATTATTTATGATTTTTTAAAAATACGTTTTTACTTTCCTTATATACATAATGTATAAGGAAAGTTTTGTGACGGGGTCGAAAATTCGAATGCGAGTTTTCGACGGGAGAGTACGTTTCAAGCATCCCTGATCACGAATCAAACATTTTTGAAGTGATGTCTGTGTGTGTGTGTGTGTGTGAAAGTATGTGTGTGTGTTTGAAAGTATGTGTGTGTGTGTGAAAGTATGTGTGTGTCTGTGTGTGTGTGTGCGTGTCAGTGAGCCTGTGGATACGATAACTGACGAATGAAAGGACCGTTTCGAACAAAATTTGGTACAAAAATCACAATTCGTAAACACTGGAAGCATATTGTTTTTATACGCAATCGAATGTTCAGAACCCCCCTAAATTTTCGAGTGAAATTTTGAAAAAATCGTCAAAAAGTCAAAACCGCTAATAAAGTTACGCAAATAGATATTTCTTATGTAATTTTTCATTAGAAAACGATTGACATAAATTTTAGAACGCTAATATGAACCGTTCTCGAGATATTGTACATTTTTCAAAAAATTATCAAAAAGTCATATAAAATAGAAAAAAATATTTCCTATTGAGAAACATATTCACTTTTCATACGTAATACTATGCGATAAATTGGGCGAAATCATTCTCATGGATCTTGCTCGTTCCATTCATAAAAAACGATTCTTTGAGTAATACTTTTGTATTTGAACGCCAATAGTTATTTATCTGCTGTACGAATAACTTATTTCTTCGTTCATAACGCTTGGCGAGATTTTGGCGACGAATTTGGTGGAATGTCGCCAACATGGCGAATTTCTTAAATGTTGTTAAGTTAATGAGAATGACGACTCATTGACGAAAATTCAACATCTTGGAAAGAATATAAGTACACGAGTTTCCTTATATAATGTAATGAATTTACTACTTTTACAGCAAAAAAAAAAAAAAGGTTATTCTTATAGTAGATACTTATATTCGTTCCAAGATATTGAATTTTCTTCAATCAGTCGTCATTTTCATAGATGTATCGTCATTTTTATCCATTTGGCGAGATTTTCGTTAATTTGGCAACATTTTAAAATGTCGCCAAGTTGGCGATATTTCATTAAATTCGTCGCCAAAATCTCGCTAAGCGTTATGGACGGAGAAATAAGTTATTCTTACAGCAGATAAATGACTATTGGCTTTCAAATACAAAAGTATTACTCAAAGTATCTTTTCTCGTGTTTAGAACGATGTTGATCCACGAGAATGATATCACCAAATTTACGCATGATATTACATATGAAAAGTGAGCATGCTTCTTAATAGTTAATACATATTTTTAATTTTTTAATTTTTGATAAATTTATTTGAAAAATGTGCAATATCTCAAGAACGGTTCATGCTAGCATTCTAAAGTTTATGTCAATCGTTTTCTATAAGGAAAAATTATATAAGAAATGTCTATTTGCGTAACTTTATTAAAGGTTTTGATTTTTCAATGATTTTTTCAAAATTTCATTCTAAAATTTGGGGGGTTCTGAACAATCGATTGTGTTTTAAAACAATAGGCTTCCAGTATTCATTATATAGGCTTCCAGTATTCCGGATTCTGATTTTTGTACCAAATTTTATTCGAATCGCTCCATTCGTTCGTGAGATGTCGTCTCCACAGAATGACTGACACACACACACATACTTTCACACACACACACACACACACACACACAGATATCATTTCAAAAATGTTCGATTCGTGATCAGAAATGCTTGAAAGATGCTTTCCCATCGAAAACTCGAATTCGAATTTTCGACACCGTCACAATACGTTCCTTATATATTATGTATATAAAGAAAGTAAAAACGTGCAATATCTCCAGAACGATTCGTGGTAGCGTTTCAAAGTTTATATCATTTGTTTTCTAGAAAATGTACACAAGATATGGTTATTTATCTGACATTATTAAAATTTTGGATTTTGTTTAAATTTCTTTGGAAAATTGGGGGGATCTTCCCAACATTCTATTGTCACTATTTATACATGAATAATAAATCGAAATTACACAGATTACATATGAAAAGTGAACATGTTTCTCAATAGAAAATATTTTTTTTTTATTTTATATAACTTTTTGATAATTTTTTTGAAAAATGTGCAATATCTCGAGAACGGTTCATGCTAGCGTTCTAAAATTTATGTCAAGCGTTTTATAATGAAAAATTACATAAGAAATGTCTATTTGCGTAACTTTATTAGCGGTTTTAATTTTTTGACGATGTTTTCAAAATTTCACTCGAAAATTTTGGGGATTCTGAACATTCGATTGCGTATAAAAACAATAGGCTTCCAGTGTTTACGGATTGTGATTTTTGTACCAAATTTCGTTCGAATCGGTCCATTCGTTCATCAGTTATCGTCTCCACAGACTCACTGACACACACACACACACACACACACACACACAGACATCACTTCAAAAATGTTTGATTCGTGATCAGGGATGCTTGAAACGTGCTCTCCCGTCGAAAACTCGAATTCGAATTTTCGACCCCCGTCACAATACTTTCCTTATACATTATGTATATAAGGAAAGTAACAGGGCCCCGTCCTGCAAAAATTCACCCATATAGGTACCTGCCTATAAACATTTTTGGTCTTGCTATTATTAGTCTATCCAGGACGCGAACTCGCAGCTCAAATATTTTGTCTTTGATTTTGACATTAAATATTTCTTAAACTACAATATACATATATAAAAAACTGGCTTATTTCAGCGTATTCCCCAAAGCTTTTTCTACAAGTGTACCGAATTTCATATTTTTATATGCAATAGTTTTTGCGGTACGAAGCAAAGAATCTCGAGAAACGAGAAATTTGTCAAGCAGCGTCGTCGGCGGCGGCGTCAGCTACTTTTTTTTAACATAGAGAAATAAATAATACTCTATTTAATATTACACTATTTAATGTTTGAACACTTCTCAGTATTAAAAAAGGTGCAGAGGATGAACACACCATAATGTGGCCGGTCGTTCCCGGCCACTCAAATTGCTGCTCATGAGGGCGAGTTGAGTGGTCTGGGTCTTCGACACCAGAACTTGATTCCATCGCCCCTGGAATATAACACCCCTTACCACCCTTTTAGAATACACCACCCCCGCAGAAGTAAACTCACACTTGAAAGCTGTACCGCCCAGGTTGAGAACCAAACAAAATATTTTGAACTTCTTTTTCCAATACCAAATCTCGAATTGACGGTAATTATTAAATCTATATGATGTCTCATTTGTGAGCTGCATTTTAGAATAGAAAGAATATCGCACTAAATTAAATATCGGGTTATGCTTCTAACTAATGGTTGCCACTTGAACACAAAATGAACATGAAAACAGCCCGTGTTGAAGATAATGATGATGACTTTTGCAAAGTTTGTAGTGTTAGTCGCGCAAAGTAGTTGTAGCTCTCTAGATAGCTCGAAACTGGTTCGTAAAATGTGTTACTTAAATACCCTGTTAATTATAGGAATAATTATTATTAGACGAATTTTGAAAAGTGGGAAATATATACTAGAAAAATTATTTATTTATAGATTCCACAAATAATATTTCTGATAATAAATAGAAAATAAATAAATTGTTTAAATTGCTGTAGAATTCCAGCAAATCGTTCTGAAAATACGAATACACTATTGTGGCAATTAATTGAGAAATGCAGTTTTTTTTATAAAATTCAGTTTTATTCAAGTTTTCTATGGATGCATTTAAAACTAATAAGTGATATGACCTCCTCGAGACTTTATAACATCACAGACACGTTTCGGCATGGAATGTACTTGACTAGCACATGTAGTTTTAATTTCAACGTCTCTGAACCATATGTCAATAACGACCGAAATTAGCTTGTCCATCGTCGTGCAGTCAAATTTGTGAAGCAGTTTTTTGACAATAGCCCACAAATTTTCTATGGGATTCAAGTATGGTGAATTCCCAGGCCAATCCAGTACGGTATTTTTTTTTTTTGAGCAGAAATTTTTGATTCGCTTCGAAGTGTGACATGGCGCGCTGTCTTGTTGGAAAACGCTATCTCCGTTCGGCCACAGTTTAGCCATGGTTGGAAGCACTTTTCGGGTCAATATGACTTCGTAACTGGCACTGTTCATCATTCCCTCTACGGGAACAAGAAATTCTGCCCCCAAAACGCTGAAACAACCCCAAAACATCTTTTTGGGCGGATGCTTGATTGATGTGGTGCTGATTGAGAGGTTCTCCTTGGCTCCTTCTCACGAACATAGATCTAAATCCCTGAACCACAAAATGTGTTTCGTCAGAAAAGAGAACTTTCTCCCAGTCCATGTTTTGTATTCCGTGCCCATTCCAACCTTTTTTTCTTCATGCGAAGCGTCAGAAGCTGCTTCTTGAACGGTCGACGTGCTCGCCGTTCGCGTTCTAACAGCCTGTATCGCACTGTTGAAGGTGCAATATCAACACCAGCTGCCACCATGGACTTAGACAGGTCAAAACTGGTTAATCGAGGATTTTTAACACTCATTCGATGTAAAGTTTTGTCGTCACGAGTCGAAGTTGATCTTTTTCGGCCGCATCTTCCAGAGCGGTTGGTTCCAGCATTTCCTGTTTCCTGAAACCGCTTCCAGAACCTCCCGACACTTGCTGTACTCACTCCACATATTTTACCTATTTCCTCGAACGTCTTAGAAGTGTGTTCTCTAAGCTCAATCACTTTAGCACGTGTTTCCGCGCTGATATCCATGACGCTAATGAGCCCCGCAACAACTGAGAAACTACCACTGCGGAACACCTGCCTCCTGGCGGAGGTATTTGAACACCTGCTACTTACCAGGTGCATACGAACACCTGCTACTTTGATAATAACTGCAATTTGAACTCTGAGCTAATTTGGAGTGCTTCTTCCTAAGCTTACGTGTGATAAAACGAAAAAAATGACATTTCTCAATTAATTGCCACAATACTGTATAACATAGAGTTCCAAAGATAATCGTCAAGCACGCCAATAACTTTGTAAGGAAAGGGCCATGAGTATGCACGTTAGGTGTATCCATCATAAAATGACTATGCCCGATTGAATAAATGGATTTGTAGCACCCCTAGCGGAACATTTAAAAAGTTTGGATAATAAACTCGGCAACAAAGCGAAATAGACGAAAAAAAAACTACTCTTCGATTTATTTTCTAATTGAGGCCGTGCTTGTTCCTCAGCGGTAAATTGAACCACCAAACTCCGATTGAGCAGAGAACGCTCCATTCATTAAGATACTGTGACAATTGCCTTTCCTTCTAATTTTGAAGTGGACTACCTAATGAACATGTAAAATTTGTTTTGTGCATTCTGCAGTAATACGTAGCAATCAAATTTGCTATCTATATTTTTACTAAAAATATTTTTTTGAAGCATCTATTTTTCAGGATCTAAAGTAAATAGAGTTTTAATGACTGATATGAATTTAGCATCAAATTTCGAATTTGGAAGAGACGTTCACTCAGGATATTCATTTCCGGTTCTTTTTCCATTTCCAATTAAAAAATTATCAGTTTCCTTGAAACATCTAATTTTCAAGATTATCTAAAAAAAAAGTCTAGATGATTACTGATATGAATACAACATTAAATTTCGGAGTAGGTAGGGTGACTCACTAAGGATTTCCACTTCCACTTCAAAAATGTTCCATGAACCATCTATATTTCAAGTTTGGTTACAGGTAGAGATTAGATAATAACAGATATGGACTCAGCATTAAATTTTGGAGGAAGTAGCATTACTCACTAAGGGTTTCCACATTCGGTTCTCAAGATGCTACTTTCGATTTCAAAGTTTACGTTTTCTTTAAAACATCTATTTTTCAGGATCGGCTGTAGAAAAAGCTTAGATAATTGATTCAGTATCAAATTTTGGAGGGGTTCGAGATTCACTAAGGATTTTCGCTTCCGTTTTTTTTTTCTTTTTTTACTTTCCTTATATACATAATGTATTACTTTCCTTATATACATAATATATAAGGAAAGTATTGTGACGGGGTCGAAAATTCGAATTCGAGTTTTCGACGGGAGAGCACGTATCAAGCATCCCTGATCACGAATCAAACATTTTTGAAATGATGTCTGTGTGTGTGCGTGTGTGTGTGTGTGTGTGTGTGTGTCAGTGAGCCTGTGGAGACGATAACTGGCGAACGAATGGACCGATTCAAACCAAATTCGGTACAAAAATCACAATCCGTAAACACTGGAAGCCTATTGTTTTTATACGCAATCGAATGTTCAGAACCCCCCTAAATTTTCGAATGAAATTTTGAAAAAATCGTCAAAAAATCAAAACCACTAATAAAGTTACGCAAATAGACATTTCTTATGTAATTTTTCATTAGAAAACGATTGACATAAATTTTAGAACGCTAACATGAACCGTTCTTGAGATATTGTACATTTTTTTAAAAATTATCAAAAAGTCATATAAAATAGAAAAAAAATATTTCCTATTGAGAAACATGTTTACTTTTCATATGTAATACCATGCGATAAATTGGGTGACATCATTCTCGTGGATCTAGCTCGTTCCATTCATGAGAAAAGATACTTTGAGTAATACTTTCGTATTTGAACGCCAATAGTCATTTATCTGGTATAAGAATATCTTATTCTCCGTCCATAACGCTTGGCGAGATTTTGGCGACAAATTTGGCGCGATGTCTCCAACTTGGCGACTTTTTGAAATGTAGCCAAATTAACGAAAATCCCGCCAAATGGATAAAAATAACGCTAAATCAATGAAAATGACGACTCATTGTCGAAAATTCAATATCATGGAAAGAATATTAGTATCTACTATAAGAAAAATCTATTTTTTTACTGTAAAAGTAGTAAATTCATTACATTATAGAAGGAAAGTCATGTGTTGCCCACATCAGATTTTTTTTTTTTCACTACGGGTTCAAATATTTCCCTTGAAACATCTTATTCTCAAGATTGCCTATAAATAGAGCTTAGACAATGACTAATATGATTTCAGTATCAAATTCCAAAGTGGGAAGAGGGGATGTAAGTACCATGTAGTTCCACTTACTGTATTTTCCTAATTCTGATTCAAAAATTTTCATTTTCCTTGAAATATATATTTTTCCAAATCGACTATAGGTATAGCTTAGATGAGGCCTGATATGGATTTAACACTAATTTTCTGAACGGTAAGGGGCGATTCACTAAGGATTTCAACTTCGATTCTTTTCTTCTTTCTGTTAAAATAATGTCTTTGAAATATCTTTTTCCTCCAGCATCGACTATAGATAGAGCTTAGATAATGGTTGATATGGATTCGGCATTAAATTCTAGAGGGTATAGAGGACTCATTAAGGATTTCCACTACCGATTGTAGAGATGTCAATTCCGATTAAAAAATTTACATTTTCCTTGCAACATCTATTTCTTAGGATTGGCTATAGATAGAACTTAGAAGATGACCGATATTTATTTGACATCGAATTTCGAAGGAATTTGGTTGTAGGGTTCACTAAGGATTTACACTCATGGTTTTAGAGTTCCCGGCTCTTTTTCACTTCGGGTTTTTCCGAAAATGCGCATGGATGAGCATGACTACAAAAAAAGTGCAAAAGATATTAAAAATTCTTATTAATTCCGTCAAAGATGAAAGTAGCTATATGCCTTAGGGTTAGTCGTGTGGTTTGGGTGTTCGACCACTTTCAACCATATGATTCATAAAAATTTATTGTTATATAAGTTTTACATCTTTTGAGAAACGTATTATTTCATTTGATCCGTGGCACATTTTAAGCAGACAGACATTTCGGAAGGGAAAAGGGTTGTTTAAAAAAGACAAAATTGCATATTTTAAATCGTATCATTGGACTGACATTTTAAATATGCAATATGCACAAATAAACGTCCCCAGGCCGCCCATAGAAATTGTAGGCCCCTTAAAATATTTATCACGCGTCCCAATATTTAATTTTCTCATTTTTGTGAATTTTACATATATTTTCCATTTCAGCCCCAAAAAGAAAATATTGATGTGTCGGGTCCCATCTAGATCCCTGGAAATCCCTTTCAATCTGTCTTCGGCTATGCCCCCCTCCCATCTTAAAGTAGTTCTTTCATTTTATGTGCAAAAATATTCTTCAAAAGTTTGAACGAACATCTACAAGACTACAACAGCAATCGGTTCAGAAAATTCTTGCAAAATCACGTAAAAGCGTATTTCAAATTATGAAACATATGCAATTTTTGCATGAAAGTTTTCCAGAACTTTTTTTTTTTTATACTTCAAAACAAATAAATAATGAAAATAAATATGAAAATATACTCATTACATGCATATCAAAATATTTATATTACACGGTATATTCATTTGTAAACGATGGTCATTTTTTGTATTTCTGAAATAGATCAAATATAAAAATATTTTATGGGGGAAAAATTTTACCTACATATTTGATAACAAAATAAATCTAGGGAGAAAGAGTTCAGATAACTCCGTTTCTATGACAACAATGCCATCTCTTATCAATTTCTGGAATGAAAAGCACCTCTGCAGTGTGACGTCATATTTCCTCTCTCCCTTCTTCCACTTCCGTTAATCCGGAGATCCAGATTTGGCTGAGTATCGACTTTCTCACGAAAGAATATACCAAGCAGTTTTCGGTGAATTAAATCTATTGAGACACACACAAAAAACAAACCTTTCAATCTCAAACAAATTTTATTTCTGATGTACAAACTCGAAATATTTGGAGTCTCCCAGGTTCGCACAGAAAGGGACGGACATCACTTGAGTAGCCGGAACTCCAATATTTTTCTGAAGGAGGAAAAAATATGAAAAATTCACAAAGTGTGGGAAAATGATATATGGAGAGGCGGCTGTGAAAAATATTTGTATGGGAGCCCACAATTTGTTTGGGTGGCCCTGAGTCTTCATTTGATTTTCGCATTCACATAGTATTCAATATTTTTTTGGATATCACAGTGTCAAAATAAGAAAAATGGCTATTTTTTAAAAGCTTTTAGTTGGAAGTTCTTTTTTACAAAAATTCTCGTAAAAAAAATATTTAGCAGGACAGTCGCGCACGTCAAATTTTAAAATCACATAATATACCGGGAAATGGAATTAATTAAAAAAAAAAAAAAAATTCAGTCAGGTGACGCTTATAAAGCCGCAAAAATATATCAGAAATATCGTCTGCTGATCATTACTGTCCTCTTTTTTATCAATCAAAGACCATGGCGTTTCCCCAGTATTCTCAATAATATTTTTACTTTCCCTGCAATACATGGTAATGTATAGGGAAAGTATTGGAATCATGCCGAAGATCGCAACTCAAGTTTTCGACGGATCTATACGTTTCGAAACCTCTAGAATACAAAAAAACCAATTTTTAGCGTGACGTCTGTGTGTGTGTCTGTCTGTGTGTCTGTAGAATGTATGTATCCACTCTAACTCAAAAACTAATGGACCGACTTTCATAAAATTTGGTAGGGAAGTCACTTGGATGTGACCCTGGTGCTGATTAGTTTTTGGTAGGATTTGTAAATACAGAACACGCCTTTTTTGCGAAATGGCCAGTAAAAATGTCATTTATCCACTCTAGCTAAAATACTAATTGACCAAATTTCACAAAATTTGGTAGATAAATTACTTGTTGGATACTCTGGTGCTGATTAGAATTTAGTACGATTCGGAAAAGAAAAACTCGCCTTTTTTTATGAAATGGTCGCAAAAATTTCATGTATTCACTCTAGCTAAAATACTAATTGACCAAATTTCACAAAACTTGGTAGATAAGTTACTTGTGGGATACTCTGGTGCTGAACAGATTTTGGTACGATTCGAAATGGAACAACCTGCCTTTTGTTACAAAATGGCCCGCCAAAATCGCCAAAATCTAAAAAAAAAAAGACTAAGTAGTGTATGCTGAAATGTATCAATTAAATTCTTGTTTTGTACACAATTTTTGAACAGGAAAATAATATAACACACTCCATTATACTTTAGGACTAACTGTTCTCAAGATATTTGAGATTTCCTGCATATTTGTTACGCCGATTTCGGAAAAATGTCCAATTACCAAATAAAAACAAAATTTGCATTAAAAATGCAAATTTAGTGTTATTTGGTTCAATTAATTATTAAAGAAATGAATTATTAAAGAAATAAAATATGAATTTGAGTCTGCAGGGAAAGTCATGTGCTGCCCACATCAGATTTTTACTTTCCCTGCAATACATGGTAATGTATAGGGAAAGTATTGGAATCATGCCGAAAATCGCAACTCGAGTTTTCGACGGATCTACGCGTTTCGAGACCTCTAGAATACGAAAAAACCATTTTTAGCGTGACTTCTGTGTGTCTGTGTTTCTGTCGTCTGTTTGTCTGCCTGTCTGTGCAGATTTTGTATCCACTCTAAATAAACAACTAATTGACCGAATTTCATAAAATTTGGTAGGTAAATCACTTATGGGCGAATCTGGTGCTGATTAGGTTTGGGTATGATTCGGGATAAAAGAACCCGTCTTCTTTCGCGAAATGACCCGTAAAAGCCTGTATTCGCTCTAGCTGAAAAACTAATACACCGAATTTCACAAAATTCGGTAGATAAGTCTTTTGTGGGTTACCTGGTGCTGATTGGATTTTGGTACGATTCGGAAAAAAATAACCCGCCTTTTTTTTGCAAAATGGCCGGCAAAAATCGTCAAAATCTAAAATAAAAAACTACGTATGCTCAAATATATCCATTAAATGCTTGTTTTATACGTAATTTTTAGCGATGAAAGAAATAAGACTAGTCCCATTGCACTAGGACTAGCCGTTCTCGAGATATTTTAGTTTTTTTGTATTTTCTCACCGCCATTTTTGAAAATAACTCCAGTTACCAAATGAGAACGAAATTGAATTAAAATTGAATTAAATGTAATTAAAATAAAGACAACGTAGATATAAGTCTGCAGGGAAAGTCATGTGCTGCCCACATCAGATTTTTTGTTTTCATTTTAGAGCAATTTTCTAGTCATTTTATGAAAGTGTCACTGAAGCGTTTCAAAAGAAATACCCATACTCTAACAATTCAACGAATATGAGCCAATAAAGCATTTTCGGAAAAGCAGATCTGTTGCAGATAAAGGGAGAACAAGCAGGTCTTCCATTTTAACTCACGATGAACTGTCCAGAATAAAGACCCATCATTCCACAAACTGTCTAATGACACTCTCATAACAATAGCTAAAGCTACATTGCTCTAAAATGAGAATTATTTCACCTTGCGAAAACATCATTTTACAATTTAGTCGAATAATTTGTTTCAGACCATCGGCATTTGTTTGTTTTTTTATGATAAAAACTTTTATGGACATATTTGACTTCATATCAATCAAATACTCAGTCCAAATTTAAGTGATGTCACTATTATTGATAGTTTAACACAGTGGTGTCCAACCTTTGAGCCATCGAGATCTAGTTTTGGTAGACAATTAAGCACAAGATCGACTAACATACTGCATAATCGGGGGGGGGGGGGGGATTACGGTCTCAACCTCCTCCTCCGAACTTAAAAATTACAAGAAAATCTCAATAAAATTATAAATTTTCAAGTTATTTTAGACAAATATATCTTACAAACCCCTACCAAATGCCTTTTTTAAAATGCGTCATTAATATCTTATAATTCAGATAGAGAGAGAGAAATTGTTTCTTTAACTTGCAATGTTTGCACTAATAAAAAGTGCAAAATTTCACAAAATAATTAACGTTCTATTTTAAATATCCACCACTTTTCAATGAAAATAAAATGTATATAAAATGATACATTCTTAACTCTCCAAAGCATCATTCTGCTCAAATGATGTCAAGAATGCACATATTGTTTACAGATTGGAGGTAGAAGTCATTCGACTGGGGACTCCGTTACGATGCACATTACATTCTCCAAAGCATCTTTCTCACATCTTTCTGCACATTTTATATATAAAATTTATAGCACATACATTATAAGCACATACATATATAAAATTTTATTTTATTTTCTAAAGTCGGAATCCATTTTGCATAATAACATCATGTTTTTATATATTAACACATTCAGGAGGTTAAAGCTTTTGAATGCTATGAACTAACTCCTTTCAAGTCAACTCGCATCATTCCAAAACATCTTTTAATTCTTTCTGTAAACAACACCTAAAATGAAGCAAAATATGAACGAATAATTTACTCATTAAGTAATCTCACTCGTTCACTTAATAAGTATATTCTTCATTCTTATAAACCCCACATTGCAAGACTCTCCATATCTCAAGCAATCATCCAAAAGATCGACTTGACAAAGATCGACTGGTAGATCGCGATCGACTGTTTGAGAATCACTGCTCTTACATGATTAAAGAAGACGCTTGTTTATCTGTTGATCGCGTAGCGTAAATTTTAATGCTGCCAAAACATCATCGTCTCAGCGAAAACATTCGGCACAGTGATAATACAAGTCTCATAAGACACCTCAGAGCGATATTTTTAAAATTCGAATTTAGTTTTTTTTAGGTATTTTATGTGGAAGCACCATTTTAAGCAATTTTCACATAAATAGGCTCCTTGACGATTTAAAATATCATCGTAGGGTCTCCATCTTGACGTCATCGGAACGATCGATGTACGTTCTTTCTAACAAGTTTTGAACCGAATCCGTGGGTTAATTCCTTCATATTTATATAAAATTTGAAAACACACCGAAATATGCGTATTTTAAGCAATTCACGCATCGGAAAATTGAAGATTCGCACGATTATAATGTTTGGCATGATTATAGAGTAATTCGAGTTCTATTAATTCTTTTTAATTACTTTATTTCTGATGGTTTTTTTTTTATAAATATGGAAGTTAATCTATAAATGTTTGCGATTTCAATATCGGGGAGAGCTAGCGAGAAACAAGTTCTAGCTTCCTGACGTCATAACTGGGAGGCATGACCAAAGAAGAATATTTTGTAATGAGCCTTGCTGCTCCAACCGGGAATCGAACCCTGGATCTCCGAACTGGCCAGTCGCGGTTCTACCGTTGAACTACTGGGACGAAAGTGCAAGCTCTTATCGTCGAAGTGGACACTGCAATTTAGAAGCCTCGGTTCTCGAAAATCGTAAAGTCACCATTCCTGTTGAGAAGGGGGGAAGGATGCGGTGACACCCCCCCCCCCGGGCCTGAATTCTCGACCTGTTTGTATTTTAGAAATTCAAACATTCATAGAAGGAAGCTACAAGCAGAATTTTCCTCTATGAATCAATTTTTCAACTGAAATTCCACATCATGATTTTGGATTGAACGGAACATTTTTGGTATAAGTACTGGTACTAAGATTCAATATATATATATATATATATATATATAATTGAAGATTTTTATGATTACTTGTAAAATATATATACCCGAGAAATACCAAAGAAAATTGCTTGTAAACTGAAGGTTTTTGCAAATCAGAAGCCTAGTGTAGCACGATGAGCTATGCAAGAAGTTTGGAAATTGAATAAATGGAATCTAGTGAATATAAAAGGAATAAAATGAATATGAAAAGCATTTCTGAAACCATGTACGTTATCAAGGGCCATACATGTTTCATTAATGCTGATTCTACGTTTCTGTTTACACAACTGTAAAATGTATTACAGAAATAATGTAAATGGCCCGACGTAGAAGAAAAGACGTCGTATATTATATATATATATATATATATATATATATATATATATATATATACATATATATATATAATTGTTTGAAAGTCCAATGATAAAAGTGAGAAGCTGCATATATATTTCTTTTCTATTTCCATTTAAAAAAATTTTGGTACGGTCACAAAAACGAAAAAGAAAAGATATTCTGTTAAAATTTACTGAAAAAATTAGCTAAAATCATTATTTTTTCAATAATGATTCATCGAAGAAAAAATTAATAGTTGTAAATTGAAAAAATATTTATATTTATTATTTTCCTGTTTCTTTTACTTTATTTCATAACCTGATCATCTTATACCTTAAATTTTCTCTAATATATACAAACTACTTTAAAACTCAGCTCTCTGTGAAGGAAAATTGAAAATAGGGCTTAAGCAAAATAGGGACCCACGAGTGTCCCCCCCCCCCGGGGGGGCAGATTACTTTTCTACGGCCCTGGAAATCACAACATTTTTTTCATTTTTTTGTTCTAAACAGTCGTATTGTTAACGCATTAGCTGGTTTTGAGGAATTCACAGTGATTTCGGGTGTTATTTTGATCAAAGGTTTCATCTTAAATATCGGGCAACGCCGGGTATTCGTTCCAGTATTCAAATACCTTTTACTGAAAATGGCCTTTCGTGTTGAGTTCAGTTTCATTTATCAAATAAAGTAACTTTGCGAGAGAGAAAAAAAAATATTTCTAATGTTTTTAGAGATTATTTCTGGTTTTATCGAAATGTGTATTTTGTGGGCAGCAATCCAAAAAATGATTTGAGCATTCCTAACTTGTTGCGTTGATTATTTCATCGCAAAAATACACGCAAACTACCGTGCTGAAAATGTATCACTCTCAGTTGTTCTTTCATTACTCATTTGTTGTTTAAACAAAGTTTAATATTTATGACAATACGCGTTTTTACAAACCTCAAATTCTGATTCCATTTGATTGATTACATCCACCGCGGCTCGACGTTCATATTTTACTTTCCGCATATGATACAGGCCGGGGTATAGGGAAAGTATTGGAAAAGGATCCAAATTAGAATTGAGTTTTTGAAGGGTTTGAGCATTTTGAATGGATTTACACGAGTGTGTGTGTGTGGGAGGGGGGGGGGGGCAGGAATTTATCCATTTTAACTCAAAAATTATTCACTGAAATTTCCCCGAATTAGTTATGCCCCTTTTGCGCTGGAATTAAAAGTCAAAGTAAACATGGTAAATAGTGTATATCTAAATAAATTACAACAAAGTAAATTTTATTACTTTCCCTATAAATTATTTCCCAATTGAATTATTGTGACGGGGTCGAGAATTCAAATTCGAGTTTTCGACGCAGAAGCACGTTTCAAGGATCCCTGGACTCGAATAAAAACTTCTCCACCTACTTCTTTTCAATAATTATATATTTCAAGGTAATAAATTATACTTACAAGTCTCAGGGGTTCCACAAGATGGCTGTAGTAGCAGTATGTTAGCTAATTTATACCTATATCATTATGAAAAGGCCTTTACTTCAACAGATTATAAAATTTACAGATATGTTGATGATCTGATATGTTTATTATTTACTGATAATCATGTCATAGATATAGATTTCTATCCGGATAATTGGGAATTAATACCTAATGAAGCTTCTATTAGTAATAATATTAATTATTTGGATTTAAATCTATTTATCGAACCTACTAATGGGATAGTTACTAATTTATATGATAAAAAAGATTTTTTTTTAATTCAATATTAATAAAATATTACCATTTAATTCCTGCAACTCGATTCAATTGTTTAGAAATATTATACTTAATCAACTTTTTAGAATTTATAAATTATCACATAAAAAATTTCATGCTTTGCACATTAATAACCTAAAAATTACCAGTAAATTATATAAATATCCAGCATGTTTAGTAAATAGTATAGTTAATAAATTTCGATTAGCCTAAAATTTTTAAAAAATCTCTCCTTAGTATCTTATTTTAGCCAAACATCTGCATTCTCTTGAATATACATTACAATCTATTTTCATCCTCTTATACCTTAGCCTCTATGTTTTCTACTTTATTACATGCCCCTTTATTTTGTAGCTTTTACTGTAGAATATATCATATTTTACAGCCTTTCCGCAGTACTGTTATTTATTACTCACAATTGGCAACAGTAGATCTCTACTTTTAACTTAGCGAATGACAACTCTTGAAGTGGGTCACGTGATCTTTTCATATCATGGTCACGTGACTACTTTTAACTTAGCGAATGGCATGTCTTGTCATTTAATGCTCGTCATGGTTGTGCATTTGAGGTGTATTTTCAGGTACTTATGTTTCCTATCTATTTTTAACACTTTATAACAAAGTTGATAAGTGTTTATGACTTTGTTCATTCTGTCTGTCTGTCTGTCCGTTAGCACAATAACTGCCGTAAAAATGACTTTATCAAATTGAAATTTAAGTATGATGTTTAGACGGTCTGTAGGACCTATGGGAATACAAATTAATAATATCACCCAATTAGTTTTGGATTGAACCCGGGTTGAAAAACTGAAATACATTGAGCCCTATGGGACCTAATTTTTTAAACATTTTTTAAGCGGATTTAAAATTCACAAATTGCTTCGAAAATTTTAGGTAATATTCAAATTATTCCATAAAATATATATAAAAAAAAATTCAGCGAAATATATTCAGTAGTTTTTTAAATAAAAATTAAAATAATAATAACACCTCTTATATGAAGCGATCACGTGACCATGATATAAAAAGATCACGTGACCCACTTCAAAATGATATATGGCATCCATCTTGTCTCAAAATCGTGATTTTTAAAGTTCTTTTTAATTCATATTGAGTGTTGTATCCGTCCTAAAACCACTTAATTTTTGCTTAAATTCTGTACATCTACATACTGAAACAACGCAATTACAATATATTTGAGTTTAAATGCTCATTCAAATTTGATTATTTCTACAACGAAGCCTATTTTTCACCTATGTAAAATGTGAACAGCAAAATATGTAGAATGAGTTGTATTAGAATTTTTGTATTTCTTTAACACAAAATCATTTAGTTCATGGAGTCTGCATAGCTGATATGAATGAAATATTCATTGATTTTACAAAGAGAAGGACGATTTTTATCGATGAAATTTTAAGCATAGAGTTTAATTCCTAGTAGCTCCATGGTCTTAATTTTTAAATAAAATAACTTATCATAGTATTGTGATGAATGACATGAATGGGAAATTATTTATGAATGAAATGCTGCTTTTATAGAGAGAGCCAGGCGTGTTATTTTTTCTATGACGTCATTTGAATGAATTTCAGTTGTTTTCGATGAAGTTTTCAAATATAATAAATTATCGTAGTATTATGATAATTCTAAAATTATTACCGAGGAATGTATCACATTTTAGAGATGTTTAAACCAGGCAATTATATTTCAATGCCGTCATTCGAATGAAGTTCATTTTTTTCGATGAAGGTTTGAGTTTTCAAATATAATAAATTAATGTAGTATTGTGATAAGTTTTAAAATATTACCGAGGAATGTATTGCATTTTAGACATGTTTAAATAAAATTGCATTGAAGTTGGAAAGTGTTTCATAATCAATACTTTAAGCATGATTGATCTTTCTTGTTTCAATCTTTGCGACTGTTGTCCAAATAACACGAGTTTATAGATAAAATCTATCTCGTGTTTCAGAAACAAGCATTTTTGTGTTCATTTCGATTAAATATTGAACTTGAAAAAAAGAATTTTTTGGAAATGAAAAATTCTTAAGCCTAGAGCTTTTCCACGTGCAAGCTTTAATGTTTGGTATTTTTTGTATCCCTATTTTCGATTCCACACCATTGATATTTTTTGATTATATTTAGCTTGATGACCAGTAACATGCATGTAAATTTCCTCATTGTGGTTGAATTTCTATTTTTTACTTCTTTGTATTTTGAAGGCAAATTTTAAGTTAGTGCATTATGAGTCACAACTTCTATTCTATCATTGGATTTTCATTTTATATATATATATATATATATATATATATATATTTGAAATGTAATAATAAGAATTATGTAAAAATAAAAAAATAAAAATACAATTCAAGTAATATTAACATCACCATAGAAGCAAATTAACGGCCATAATGCCGATAAGAGAAAAGAACAGAACCTTCCCAAATTCGATGATTAATCAGAATTAAATTCCTCTTCAGGTCTGAGTATTTAATTCTAATTAACCCAAACAAATGCCTGTTTCAGATTAAGCAATAGTACATCACTATAAATGCTTAAACTCAGACTAGAAGCATCAAAAAATGAAAGAATGAAAAAAGGATACATTAAGAAAATTGTATTACCATGCGGCATGAATCATTCCTCTTCTACCACGTGTATACACGATCAACCTCAACAACTTAAACTAGAAGCACCGGAATGAACAAGTCGAAATTCTACCAGGGAGGCAGTACGAACGTTCACGGAAATACTCCCAAACCCGTCCAGTGAGTCTAAGCTGAAGACTGGACAAGCAATTCAGAATACAACTTCCCAAACATGCAGAACTGAATATGAATATGAATCATAGATGAAAATTCCTACTAAACAAGAATTCATAGGAAAACTGGATAATCGAGAATGCCACTATACACCATTATAAGGGCGCACAAAACGTAGTTTCAATACTGACAAAAGTTACATTTTTTTTGCGAAAATAAAATTCAAAACATTAATGTTAATGCATCTTATTTTCCGATTTTTTGATTTTTCTAATGTTTTTGACTTAGTTTATTATTTTTCATTTTTATTTATTTATATAATTAATAAATAATTATATATATATATATATATATATATATATATATATATATATATATATATATATATATATATATATATAATAAAGATATAATATGAAAATCCAATGATAGAATAGAGAGAAGTTGTAACTCAAAAAACTCTAACTTAAAATATGCCAACATCTTAAAAAGAAGTAAAAAATAGCATTTCATCAATCATGAGGAGAATAACATGCATATATCTCGTCATCAAGCTAAATATATTCAACAACTATCAATGGTGAGAATTCAAAAATTGAAAAACAAAAAATAACCAAACATTAAGGCTATACACGTAGATAAGCAGTATTCCTAAAAAAATGTACATTTTGAACAAATTCTTTTTCAAGTCCAAGTATTTACTCAAAATGAACAAAAAAAAAGATTGTTTCTGAAGATAGGAGATAGATAATATCTATAAATTCTCTCTCTCTATATATATATATATATGTATAAAGCAATAATAGTAATATTAATGTAAACCATGTTTTCGAAAACAAATGTATTAGAAGAAGAAAAAAAGTATTCCGCTTCAAGAGGAAATTGTAAAAGACATTACTTTCTTTAAAACAGAAACACGTTTAAAAGAACCGTCTTTTTCCTACTTTTAATTACTTATAACGCGTCGGAAACGGCAACAACGGAAATTAATCGAGTGTTGCCACAGAATGAAAAACAAAGAAAGAACTAAAAATCCGGTTTAAATGTTTTAATTAAATACTGGACAAATTTATAGACGGCTAAAATCAGATGTTTTAATTAAACATTACAGTAAGCAGACGATAATGATCACATAATGGAACCAGAACGAAGATACAATGTTTGTCGACGAAATGAAGTCCAATTAGGCCATAGACAATAATAGAATAATTAAAGCTGATAACAGTATTGGTCTGGGTTTCGCTTTCTGGATTATGAGCACTAAAAATGGGAATTGCTAGGAATGCTGCGTAAATTTTAATAATAAAATAAATATCAATTTTTCAGTTTTATGTTTACGTAGTATGTAAAAATTTAAGAAAAACTACCTTTGGTGATATTCATCAAATTTTCGGTATTTATTTGAGACAAAATAGGTGTAAATCTTAATTTGAACCTGAAATAAAGTGAAATAAAATCATTTAATTTTATCTCCAACTTGCCGCTACTACTTATTGTAATCTCGAGTTTCATTTGGCATTGAACTGCGAGTTCACATTCTGGACAGACTGGCAACAACATGACCACTGATTTTTGCAGGCATGTAGTTGAATTTTTGTGAGACGGAGTATTTTATTAAATTTGGATTTAGTTTATGAGTTATGCTATTTTTCATGCACTTCTGAAGTGATAAATTTTCTTCAGACTTAATGGGTGGAGCCGATTGGGAGCACGAAGTCTGCTGTATGCGCCAACCGAAATGAAAGAGCTAGCAAAGTAATATCCAACTGTTAGTGAGTGCCAATGAAAAAATGGCAACCCCCCCCCCAATAGGCGTATTACACCTGCGTAACAGGCTCGCGAAAGAACTCGAGCTCATCGAGCCCTTCGAACGGGACGAAGCTCTTCGACTCGCGAAGCGAGTTAGAGGACAAGCAGAAAGCGAAGTCTCTATTTAAAAAAGTTATAAATGTAAAAATGTTTACAGAAAGTAGGGGGGATCTACCCCCTGCTCGCTAGGCTTGTCAAGGGTGCTTCGCCCATCACTGGCTAGCACTCGATGACCTCACTTTGCGAGCTCTTTCATGTCGCCTGTTACGCAGCTGTAATACTTCTGTTGGTACGTCCGCCCTTTGTTCGCTGGCACTCACTAACCCCCGAATATCGCTTCGCGAGCTCTTTCAACCTAGCCCGCGCATATGATCGCCCTCGTGCTCCCAATCGGCTCAACCCATTAAGTCCTTGTCCATACTGAAGGAAATTTATCACCTCACCCCACCTCAAAAATGCATGAAACATAGAATAACTCATAAACTAAATCGAAATTTAATAAAGGACATAATGGGTATTCTTGCAAAAAATTTAACTAAGTAGATAAATTTTCGTGCTCCTGCTATTACTAAGAAGCGAACTCGTGGCTCAAATACTCTTCCTTTGACTTTGACATGATATATCTCTAAAACTAAAATTACGGTTAATTTCAGCATGTTCCCCTAACATTTCTCTGCAAATGTATCCTAAATTTCAGATTTTTGTATGTAGTTTTTTGCAGTATGCGACGTTTTGTCTCGATGGCGTAATTTGTCACACAGCGGCGGGCGTTAGCTACTTTTAATTAATATAGAGAGAATTATAAATTTTTGAAATATAATATACAAACATTTGATCGATTTCTTCTGGCTCGACCTTCCAAATACCAATAGGTTTGATGTTTATCGGTTGAAATAAGTATACCCAGTTCCACTCAATTGGCTCCATCTGTTCGAGGAATATCGTGTCCGTAAACGCGCAAACGAACAAACACAAAAATAAAACACGTAAAATGTATTACATAAAATTTATTAAGACACATAAAATTTATTGCAGTGATTTCATCAAGTGCGGTGTGTTTGTTCACTTCATTTTCAACGAAACTGTTAACCTTTTACTTACGGGTGGGACAGCGTCAATATCTGCAAAGGGGGGGGGGGGGGAGTCGAACTGTTTGGGATGGGGTATGTCAAATACCTGTCTTTTTGGAAGATTCTTCGTTTGGGATAGACGCTGTTCCACCCGTATGCAAAAGGTTAAGAAATTTTATACGATTTTGCACACTTATTTTGCACGGTCATGCAAATTTCGGAAAAAAAAAACGGAAAATACATCTTCAAAGCCGGAAACTAAAATCCTTAATGAATTCCCTAATCACCTCCGAAATATGATGGGGCATCGATATTAGTCATCATCTAAGCTCTATCTAGCCAATCTTGAGAAATTAATGTTGCAAGTAATGCGTAATCTTTTTAATCGTAACTGAAATCTTTAGAACTGGAACTAGAAATATTTAATGAGAATCCTACTCCAACTAGAATTTAATGTTGAATCCATATCAGTAATCATCTAAGCTTTATCTATAATCAATCTTGATAAATAGATGTTTCAAAGAATATGTAATATTTCTTAATCTGAACTGAAATCTCTAGAACTGGAACTGGAAATCTTTAGTGAGAGCCCTACTCCCACTAGAATTTAATTTTCTCTCTCTCTCTCTCTCTCTCTCTCTCCCTGTGTGTGTGTGTGTGTGGAGACGATATCTCACGAACGAATGGAACGTAAATTGGTACAAAAATTACGATCAGTGAATACTGGAAGCCTGTCTATTTTAAACGTATTCGAATGTTCGGAAAACACCAAAATTTTCGAATGAAATATTAAAAAAAATAATAAAAAAAATCAGAAACTTCAAAAATGTTACATAAATATTCATTTTCTATGTTATTTTTCATTAGAAAATGGTTGACATAAATTTTAGAACGCTAGTATGAATCATTCTTGAAAAATTGCCTTTTGTCAAATAAATTTTTCAAAAAATTCACGTAAAATTTAAAAAAAAGCATTAACTATTGTGAAATATCTTCACTTTTCATGTGCAATATTATACGATAAATTTGTTAACATCATTCTGGTGGATCTAGATCGTTCCAATCACGGGAGAAGATACTTTGTGTAGTGGTTTTCTATTTTGATGCCTAACAATTCGTCAACAGTCATTTATATACAAGAAATGCTATTTTTTCTGTTTGTGTGTAACGCTTGGCGATAAATTTAGCGAACTTTGCCATTAATTAATCGAATTATTGCCAACTTGGTGACATTTCGCCCCAAATTGACGAAAATATCGTTAAAATTGCAAAAATGGAGCTAACGAAAGGGACGCTGAATAGTAAAATTTATTAATAAAACATTTTAATATACGGACAGTATCGCTTATTGAGGATGCTATCAATATTGATAATTGTCAATTTAGATTTGAGTGAAATAAGTTAATTTGGTACTTCTAAATTGTTTTACATGCTGTCATCCGGAAAAGCACCAAATGTACAACTCAACTTCTAAAACATTTAAATCAATGTGTCGAAGATATTATACACCATTTTCTCATTGTGGAAGAAAGAAATCCATAGCAATATATAGGGAATGTCATGGTGGCACTTATATTCTCTCAAAATTCTATCAGAAAACGTCTGCTGCTTCTAATACGTCAGTAGGTCATTCCAAAGCCATTTTTTATCAATCGAAAAACAGCATTTGCCCTATTTTAGAGCACTATTTCTCTAGCCACTCTTTTGAAAGTGTTGTCTAGAATACGATGAAACCATTTTTAGCGTGACGTCTGTGTTTGTGTCTGTGTGTCTGTCTGTCTGTGCAGATTTTGTATCCACTCTAACTAAAAAACTAATCGACCGAATTTCATAAAATTTGGTGGGTAAGTCACGTGCAGGCGAATCTGGTGCTGATTAGTTTTGTGTACGATTCGGCATAAAAGAACCCGCCTTTTTTTGCGAAATGGCCCGCAAAAGCCTGCATCCACTCTAGCTAAAAAACTAATGGACCGAATTTCGCAAAATTTGATAGATAAGTCGCTTGTGGGTCATCCTGGTGCAAATTATATTTTGGTATGATTCGGAAAAAAGAAACCTGCCTTTTTTTGCGAAATGGCCCGCAAAAATCGTCAAAATCTAAAGTAAAAACTACGTGTGCTCAAATATATCCATTAAATGCTTGTTTTATACGTAATTTTTAACGAAGAAAAAAATAAGACGAACCCTATTACACTAAGATTAACCGTTCTCGAGATATTTTAGTTTCTTTGTATTTTCTCTAAGCCACCCTTGAAAATAAGTCCAGTTTCCAAATGAGAAAGAAAATTGAATTAAAATTGAGTTAAATTTAATTAAAATAAAGAGAACGTGGATCTGCAGGGAATGAATGTGCTGTCCACATCAGATTTTTTATGATGCAACAATTATGAAATTAGTAAGCCGTTTTTAAGAGACTGTATTTGTGACAGACAGAACGAGTACAGGCAGTCCTTCCATTTTAACCCAGGATAAACTATCTGAAATCGAGACAATGAGTTACTGAAAGTCTTCAATGAATTCTTCTAAAACTTTTCAGTGACACTCTTATTAAAATGGTTACAGAAATATTGCTCTAAAATAACAATTATTTCACTCTGGAAAAACGCCATATTCTTCGATTGATAAGAAAGAGTTATACATACTGAAGCATGGAGGTAAAAGTAAGGTGTTAAAACTCTATATTAAGAAAACGCCAATATCGTTTGAGACAATCATTCAGGTGGCGCTGGGATAGGATAAGCAGTCCTACATTGTATGCGTTTCCATAGCGAAAGGCCTAAAATATTTATTTAAAGTGCCCATTTTGTAAAAATAAATTATTAACGCAATGCAAAGTAGAACTGAAACAATAAAGAATATTCCTATGTATTTACCTAATTATTTTACCTTTCAATTTATTTTTATCGCCATATATTCAGTACGCTATAGTACAACTATGAAAAAATACTGGTTAATTATACTTATAATTAGGCTCATAATTACTCGAAATTGGGCTCATAATTATACTCATAATTATCTTCCTCTTTCTAACTCCATGTACTGAAGAATTAAAAACAGCAGACGATATTTCTGATATATTTTTGAGGTTGTATATCAAATAACTGAAAAAAAAACTACTATTTCTATTTCTCGGCGCATTATGTTATTTTAAAATTTAATTTTTGCAACACTTTAATTACCCTGTATGGTATGAAAAGTTAAAAACTAAACTTTTAGAACATTGTACTTCATTGACTAAGCTCTTTTATTTAACGAATAATATTACCTTGATTGTAAGCGTGACTTTGATGCAATTTTCATATCTCAAAGATGCTGTAAAATAAAGAACGACCTTTTAATTAAGAATTTATATCGATATATAATTTTTTGTTGCATTTTGATGCTTTATGTCAAACAATCACAAATCTGGGTCACAACGGACCCGTCAATATTCAAAAATTTCGTTCAAATTTTAATAAATTCTATCTAAGTCTAGGTTTTTTAATAACAAAGCAGGATATAAAGGATAAAATCTGATGTGGACAGCTCATGACTTTCCCTCCAGACTTATATCCACGTTCTCTCTATTGTAGTTAAATTCAATTAACTTTTAATTCAATTTTCGTTTTCATTTGGTAACTGGGCTTGTATTCAAAGATGGCCGTAGAGAAAATACGAAAAAACTAAAATATATCGAGAATGGCTAGTCCTAGTGTAATGCGGTTGGTCTTATTCTTTTCTTCATTAAAAATTACGTATAAAACAAGCATTTCATGGATATATTTAAGCATAAGTAGTTTTTATTTTAGATTTTGACGATTTTCGCTGGCCATTTCACAAAAAAGGAAGGTTATTTTTTCCGAATCGTACCAAAATATAATCAGCACCACAAGCGACTTATCTACCGAATTTTGTGAAATTCGGTCCATTAGTTTTTCAGCTAGAGCGGATACAAGCAATTTTTGCGGGCCATTTCGCAAAAAATAGGCGGATTCTTTTATCCCGAATCATACAAAAAACTAATCTGTACCAGAGTCACTCAGAAGTGACTTTCCTACAAAATTTTATGAAATTTGGTCCATAAGTTTTTGAATTAGAGTGGATACATACATTGCACAGACAGACAGACAGACACACAGACAGACGTATGACAGACACATGCACAGACACACACACAGACGTCACGCTAAAAACAGTTTTTTCATATTCTAGAGGTCTCGAAACGTGTAGATCCGTCGAAAACTCGAGTTGGGATTTTCGGTATGATTCCTATACTTTCCCTATACATTACATGTATTGCAGGGAAAGTAATAAAGTATATGAAAATCCATTAATATTCGTGGGTGCTATCGTGTCGCAAGAAATCGGCCACAGACATCAGACAGACGGACATCAATAAAAAAAAAATAATCAAAACGTGTTCAGGAGGTTTTAAACATATATTGGCATTAAAATCTCGAAATCGAAATTTTTCGGGAACACAAAACTTTTCAATGAGAAAGTAATAACTTTCTGCATGCGTCCTTGTTCTGATTTACTATACATTTACATATAAAAATTGATTTCATGTTTAAGTATCGTCGGCAATCAACATTTTTTAAGGGATCATAGGACTCCTAAAAATATTAAAAAATTAAAATGATCATCATATTTAACATTTTATATCTTATACAGTATACAGTGCAAAAATACATTCCTTTTTATATTGATAAATCTATAATTTTTTTAATGCACAATTTTTACTTTCCCCGCAGTACATGGTAATGTATAGGGAAAGTATTGGAATCATGCCGAAAATCGCAACTCCAGTTTTCAACGGATCTACACGTTTTTTGACCTCCAGAATACGAAAAAACTATTTTTAGCGTGACGTCTGTGTGTGTGCCTGCGTGACGTCTGTGTGTGTGTCTGCGTGTCTATCTGTCTGTGTGTCTGTGCGTCTGTCTGTGCAATGAATGTATCCACTCTAACTCGGAAACTAATGAACCAAATTTCATAAAATTTGGTAGGTAAGTCACTTGCGTGTGATCCTAGTGCAGACCAGTTTTTGGTACGATTTGGGATAAAAAAAAAAACCGTCTTTTTTGCGAAATGACCAGAAAAACTTGCCTGTATTCTAACTGAAAGAAGAAAAAAAACCTGTTTTTTTCTGTTTTTGTTTTTTTTTGCGAAATGGTTTCCAAAAATCTGAAATAAAAACTACATATGCTCAAATATATCAATTAAATGCTTGTATTATACGTAATTTTTAAGACCAACCCTATTTCACTAAGCCTAAACGTATAAGCCCAGTAACCAAATGAAAACGAAAATTGAATTAAAAGGGCAAATTCAGCGTAATTTTAAATAATTGGGGATTGTTATTTTGTGCAATTAAACCGTGATGCAAGCCGTTCTCGAGATATTTTAGTTTTTTCGCATTTTTGCTATGCCGATTTTGAGTCCGTTATTTATGCGTGTTAGTTAGTGCAATTAAACTAAAGTTAATGAATTATTAATGAAATAAAGATATAATGAATTTGAGTCTACAGGGTAAGTCATGTGCTGCTCACATCAGATTTTTTTAAACGTGACATAAAGAAATATTTTTATAGAGTCAAAAAATGTGAGCCATTTGTTGAACAAAAAATTGATATGACGGATTGTGGGCGGCAATATTACTCAGAAATTTTTACGTCCAAAACATAATTTTAGGAAAATCTTATTATACTTTAAAATTAACCTTTTAGGAAAATCTAATTATTATCATACCCATTTATGCATTTTAATTATTATATACCCATTTATGCATTTTAATTAAAAAATTTCTGCATAAAGTTTAATTCAGTTGAGTTATAAGATTGCTTCATAATCCAGAAAAAAGCAAGTATTATAAAATTTACATTTTTTTTTAAATTAAAATTGCATTTTTGTTTTACTTATATCATGCTTCTAAAACTGAAATTTTAACGTTTCTAAAACGGAAAGTTTTAAAATGAAAATATTATATTTCTTGGATCAGTAAGACCAGTTCCGCACAGTTCCGCCACAATTTTTAGGAAATCTTATTATCCATTCATTTGTGTTTATTATACAAACAAAAAACAGAACAAAATAGGTCTTCCCCAATCTAACCCCACTTAGTTTTTCATATTTTCCAGAGGATGTATATATAACTCATAAAAATTCCCTGGAGTAAGACGCACAGAAACTTCACACAAAATAAAGTTAAATTACGTTCTTTGGCATCATGCATTCTATGCATACAGACAAAGAGGGTTTTAGACAGATTATTTTAGATTGTTTGAATTTATTTAACCAGTTTAATTTTCAGTATCTTCTTTTCAACATTTATGCATAATTCCCTTGACATGGCTTTTAAATTCTATGTGTGGCATTATTCCAAATTTATAAATCTACCTACATACAGAAACTGTGGAATGTATAAAAAAAATTGATATCTAATTCTTGAAATATTCTAATGCTAAATATTCTAATGCTAAACATTCTAACGCTAAATTACTGGTTTCTAGCAGGAAAAAAAAGTATTATTATTCTTTCCAAATGACATTTTTGGCCCAAATATTTTTTTTTTGGCACATATACAAAATCTTCAATCGATCGAAGACCAACCAGTTAGCTGTTTTCTCTTATATTTCACACGCGTTCCATGTCATTAATATCGTTTGGCGATCCCTTGGCGACTGGATGAGAATCGTTCTGCGCAGCAACCATACAACTCCACCAGGCTGTCAAATTTACAGTATGTGTGCTATGTAAATAATGTTATTCGGTGAAAACGTGATTAGAGCGCACAATTTTTAATGAATATGTTAAAACCGGTGTCTCTGCAACAACGGGTACAGGTAGATCACACAATCTGTGTTTTATCTTTTTTTCTTTATCGAAACCTTGTCAGCTATGTTTAGAATTTTTAGGTGACCTACATGTAAAGGTGAGGGTGGAAATGAAAGTGTTGACTTCGGAAAATATCGCACGCTAAGAAATTTAACCGTATTTATCAGGGGCGTTTAGTGCTTCCTGTATTTTATAACTATTTTGGATTAAGTTGACACTTAATTTGGGAAAATGTGGAGATTTTTCCCTAGAAAAATATATCACGGAGGGTGCTGAATATTTTATTAAATGTTGTTAATTATTAATAATCGCTTATTAGTCATAGCAAGTACAAATGAATAGTAATTGATACATTATTTTGATATTAATAATCGCTTATTAGTCATAGCAAGTACAAATGAATAGTAATTGATACATTATTTTGATATTAATAATCGCTTATTAGTCATAGCAAGTACAAATGAATAGTAATTGATACATTATTTTGATAAATTGGCATTAATTCGACATATTCTATTAATCAATGAAAACAAATATATCAAAGACATAAACAGCGATTTAAAATAAATCTGATGCAATTTTTATAATACTATAATAATACTATATATTAAATTACTATATATAATTTGAATATTATTATATATTAAATAATAGGATAATGGCGAAATGGTGCCGGCGAAATAGAAAAGTACCAATAATACTATATATTAAATAATACTATTATTTTCTCAAAATAGTTTCTGTAACTTATTTTTTAACAAATAATCGTATTTAAATAAGTAATAATTTCTGTAATGTATTTTCTAATCGTCAATCATATTAAATATATATAAAAAATATGCGAGTCCAATCCATTCAGTGAGGGCCTCCCATACTAATTGTAGGCACCCTATAAATATTTATCAACCCCCCCCCCCTCCATATTTGATTTTTCCTCCTTGTGGGTCACTCGTGCCTACTCCTTTCTAAAAAGGAATCGGGTTGCCCCACGCCCTCTGGTACCCCACCACCACCACCACACACACACACACATACACTCGATTGGTTTCCATACCACCTATGAGCTGCCCTATTTAGTCTATTCCATTGAAACTGTCATAAGATATCTGCTACTGGCAAGACCGCCCATACAAATTGTGGACCCCTTATAAACAATTACCCCCCCTCTATATGAAAATTTCATCTCCTTATGAACATTTCATGTATTTCTCTGGGTCGCCAGCAACCGCCAATCGAGTGGTGTCCGTCCGTTCCTCTCTGGGCGGTTCTGCGACGAGTATATGCAAGAATAAAGTAAATAATTTGCATCTTTCAAAACTTGATATATAAATAAAAAATTAAATTAAATTATAAATCTTAAATTGGTTATTGTAGATTTATTCAATATATATTAACAGAAATTTGAAATTTATAGTAATTTAATAAAATCAAGAAAGTGCACTTGCACCCTCCATAAAGGGCTTGAGACACAGAGTTTCCTCTGGATAATACAGGAAGCATCATTTAACTTCATACATTGAATTTAGATGGCATTTCTTTTTACTTTCCCTACATACTTTATTTAAATGCATAGTATTTATACATAGGAAAACTATTATGAAGGGGGTCGAAAATTTGATTTCGATGAATTTTCGACGGATTTACACATTTTAGACATCCCTGAACTTGGGTTTAACTTTTTTTTATGGGGGGGTGGGGGGGTGATGTGTTTGTGCGTGAGAGAGAGAGAGAGAGTACCTGAGAATACGATTTGTCATAAATGCATGTTTCAATCGTCATTTTGTACGATTATTACAATCCATGAATACTGGAACCCTATTGATTTTAAACGCGATCTAACGTTCTGAACCCCCCCCCCCCCTCACCACATTTTCAAACAGATTTTTGAAGGGGAGGGGCATAATATTCAATAATGTTAAATACATAAATACTGTAATTAATTTTTAAATGTAATTATAATGTATTTATAATGTATGTAATGTATAATGTATTTATAATGTAATTTATTTAAAAAAAAAACGAATAGAATTGGAACGATAGCATGAACCGTTTTCGAGATATAGCATAATGTTCGATTAAAAACTTTAAACCATTTACATTAAATGAAAACAATAGTAAGTATCATTAAATATGTTCACTTCCCATATGTAACATTATTCAACAAATTTGCTAACTTCGTTCTCTTGGATCTAACTCATTTCCTTCACGAGAGATGACTCCTTTTGTAATGTTTTTGCATATTGTGCCAAACAATTTGCCAATAGTTATTTATTTCATGGCATATTAATTAAGCAACAATTGCCTTTTTGGCGTAAATTTTGCGCATAAAAGCTATTTAGTTTTGATTAACAAAATCGCCAAAAGTGCTAAAATTTCACGTTACGTGATGTTAATTCAATGCTGTAATAGCAATTATAGTATATATCTTAATTTATATTTAAATTTGCGAGGTGTGCAAGATAATTCTGTACGAAATAGTTTTGCATGCTATCACATATAGAAAAGTGCAAAATTTAAATGCATGATTTAACACCAAAAGCATTGTGCCTTGGGTGTCTTCATGTTTGGAATCTCATTATCGTTATAAAAGCATTATGTAGGGAAAGTCATCTGCTGTCCATATTAGATTTTTTTTTTCGCTTTTGCTTTCGAAGTTGCAAATAATATTTAGAGAAAAAGAACTGCATTCTGATTTGCCACGTAATAATACTTATCGCTCTGAAAAAAAAATGGAGATACGTTCGAAAGGAAATGTAGGAGTCGCAGACGATACTGCAAGTCTGAAAACAGACGTCAGGTCAAAAGTCACGTGACGCCAGTGCACATGAATAGAGAGTAAAATGTTATCAGCTATTGTTTCTTACTGGGTTGTTCCACACACGTTCAAATCAATGTAACAACGTCGAAAAAGTTTCACTTCCTCAAGGCCATTCGCGGATGAGAAACCAGCTGATTTGGCAACCTTGTGCCATAGACACACCTCCAGCGCTTTGTTCTCCCCAGAAGAATACGAAAAATATTTTAAATCACATGAATACAGATCAATTGGTGATTAGCGTAATTACGACTATTCTTTGGATCTATCAAATTATTCTTATATCAAGGACAGCTCAAATCATTGCAGCTAAGTATGCAAAATGTGTTGTATGTGTGTGTGTTTGTGTAAGTTAATTAAAAAATATAAAGTATAAATAAAAAAGACATATCATCCAAAACCTAACAAAATAATTCACTTGGAGATTAATATATATATATATATATATATATAATATGAAAATCCAGTGATAGAATATAAAGAAGCCCTAACTTACCAATAACTTAAAAAGGAGGATAATATATATATATATATTATTAAGATCACTGATCTTTATGTGTCATTTTAGCTTTATATAATGCTTATATTACTGATAAATCTCATCTTACTAAATTTACCAATTTTCCTAAGCTTCTTCATTTTGTTCTTTTCAATAATTATATTTTTCAAGGTAATAAATTATACTTATAAGTCTCAGGGGTTCCACAAGGTGGCTGTAGTAGCAGTATGTTAGCTAATTTATACCTATATCAATATGAAAAATTCTTTTCTTCAGGAGATTATAAAATTTACAGATATGTTGATGATCTGATTTGTCTTGTATTTACTGATAACTATGTCATAGATATAGATTTCTATGTCATAGATACTAATTTATATGATAAAAAAGGCTATTTTAACTTTAACATTAATAAAATATTACCTTTTAATTCCTGCAACTCGATTCAATTGTTTAGAAATATTATACTTAATCAACTTTTTAGAATTTATAGGTTATCAGATAAAAAATTTCATGCTTTGTACATTAATAACCTCAAAATTACCAGTAAATTTTATGAATATCCAGCATATTTAGTAAATGGAATAGTTAATAAGTTTCGATTAGCCTAAAATTCTCATAATCTCTCCTTAATATCTTATTTTAGCCATACTTCTATATTCTCTTGAATTTACATTATTATATATTTTCATCTTTTACTTTTGTAGCTTTAACTGTAAAATACCTCTTTTAATTGACTTTACGCAGTACTGCTTTTATTACTCTCTTTGGCAACAGCAGATCACTTCTTTTCATTTCTGCGTATGGCAACATCATATCATATATTGCTCTAGCAATATATGACTAGTCATATATTGCTCGTCATGGTTGTACTTTTAGAGGTGTATTTTAAAGTATTTATATTTCCTTTATTTTTTTCCAATCTTTATGCTTGTCAGCCATATAACACAAGTTTATAGATAAAATATATCTTGCGTTTAAGAAACAAGCATTCTTGTGTTCATTTCGAAGGGATATATGGACTTGAAAAATAATTTTTTCGAAATGAACTATTCTTAAGCCTAGAGTTCTTCCACGTGCAAGCTTTTTTGCTTGATTTTTTTGTTTTCCTATTTTCATTCCTCACCTTTGAAATTTGTTGATTATCTTTCTCTTTATAACCTGCATTACGTTTTATAATTTCCCTCTTTATGGTTGAATTTCCTTTATTTCATTGTATTTTGTAGGCAAATTTTAAGATAGTGTATTATGAGTTACTACTTACATTCTACCATTGGATTTACAATTATATATATATATATATATATATATATATATTTGAAATATGTAATAATAAGAATTATGTAAAAATAAAAAAAATAAAAAAACAATTCAAGTAATATTAACATCACCATAGAAGCAAATTCACGGCCATAATGCCGATAAGAGAAAAGAACAGCACCGTCCCAAATTCGATGATTAATCAGAATTAAATTCATCTTCAGGTCTGAGTATTTAATTCTAATTAACCCAAACAAATGCCTGTTTCAGATTAAGCAATAGTACACTATAAATGCTTAAACTCAGACTACAGGCAACAAAAAATGAAAATGGGATACATTAAGAAAATTTGTATTACCATGCGGCATGAACCCTTCTTCTTCCACCACGTGTATACACGATCAACCTTAATCTAGAAGCACGGGAATGAACAATATATGTATATATATATATATATATATATATATATATATATATATATATATTTTTTTTTTATTTATACAGCGTGCATAAAGCAAAAGAAGAAATAACCATGGAGATATTAAAATAAAATGAATATACACATAGAAAGGCTCAAACCTGCATGTTCAGGTGAAAGCAAAAATAGTTCATATACAAAGAAAAAAGGAGTTGCAAACAGGCAAAGTACTTAAAGGCCAAGGGGGATTGTGGCCCCTTGTTCCCGGTTACAGCATGCTTTCGCACCAAGGAAACACTCCCGGACACCAGTACTTTCCTAAAGCAGTCCTCCGAAAGTCAACACATGAGAAAAGTGAAAAACAAAATGAAAAAGAGAAAGACACAACCTGTTAACGTTGGAAAATTTGTTCTTATACTCCAAACAAAACCATAAACAGAACACGCCAAGTCTATTCACAAAACAACGACCCTCATCAAGATCGAGTCAGCACATCAATACATCATATTAAACAAACCCCAAATATAATAGCAACGACGAAATAGACATAAGTAATTAAGACGTGGAATAAAGTGGACCATCATCAATTTGGGCCGCCTTCGGCGACCAGCCTGTTCGCTACCCTTGAAAATTCTGACCGTGGTAAACTTGCTGGCGCCAGAACCCCGTGGAGTTAACAAAGTTTGTTTTAGTTTAATGACGTTTAAACTAATAATGAAATTTTAATATGAAAAATAATGTTCTAGGAGGGGGGGGGGGGGTGTTCTTGAAAATTTATTTGTAAAGTGAATTTATTCTAATGTTTGTGAACTGTGAGATTCTGAGGATTTCTGTACCTGTAGCCCTAGGAAAGGGATCCCTTTGATGTGTACTCACAGCCGGGATCAGCTGCTCCTATGTTTTTTTATAGAGGTATGCTCCTCTATTTTTGGTTTTACATAAATGAAATTGTATCCGTTTGTCTGCATTTTTAGTATTGCATCGTAAATGACATGAAAGTATTTTTGAGACTGATGATGTTGAATGTGAATTTAGTATTTAAGAAATAACGATGTTGCTCAGCGAAAAAAGTTTTTTTTTTTTAAGATTGTCCCCAACACCACCCGATACATAAATGCACCGCGACAATCTCCATAATTTTCTTTTTATTTATTTTTTATTTCTTCAGTGTTTAAGTTTTTTCATTGTGGTCCCAACCACCACCCGATGTAAACGATACATCGTCACAATTCAATCGAGCATAATGAGCCAAAAACCTTATAAAAAGCAAACACTAATTCGGTTTTTAATTGTCCCTAGGTCAAAAACCGTACAAAAAGCAAGCACTTATTCAGTTTTTAAATGTCCCTAGCCCAAAACCCGTATAAAAAGCAAACACTTATTCGGTTTTTAATTGTCCCTAGGCCAAAAAGCCGTATAAAAAACACTAATTCGGTTTTTAATTGTCCCTAGGCCCAAAACCGTATGAAAAGCAATCACTGATGACATCTGCAAATATAATAAATATAATAATTTCATATGAATATAATAATTTCACTCTGTATACTGTTACCACCACCCGATGTATACAATACATCACCGCAATTCAATCCACCATAATTCAATCATTTAAATTTTATAATGACCATATGCTAAACTCTTAATTCCATCATTTAAAATATAACTTAATTTTCCAATAAATATAATAATTTCATATAAATATAATAATTTCACTCTGTATACTGTTACCACCACCCGATGTATATAGCGCATCACCACAATTCAATCCACCATAATTCAATCATTTAAATTTTATAATGACCATATGCTAAGCTCTTAATTCCATCATTTAAAATATAACGTAATTTTCTAACCCAATGCATAAATGCACCGCGACAATCTCCATAACTTTCCTTTTATTTATTTTATTCTCCATAGAAACATCGTGCGTCTGCCCACGCATGTGGGCGAAAAACGTCTTTCGCGGTTTTGCTGAGAAATTGAAAATCATTACTTCCTTAATATCCAGATCGTGCGGCTACTTTTTATTATTTCTTGACCAGATTGGGCTTGTAAGAAAGCCTTATCTTTGAACTTTCTAAAAATGTAAATTATTAGTCGAAATTGTCGGTACTTTTCCCGACGCGAGGATTTACAAACGAAAGTTTGTTTTTTTGAACCGAAAGTGGCTTTTGTTTTAAAATCTTTAAAATATATTAGAATTTGTCCCTGAGATTTGAAATTGATATATTTTTACTCGCAATTGTCTGCTCTTTCCGGTCGTGTGATTTGTTTTTTCCTACGACGTCTGGATGGTGGAGAAAAAAGGGGGAAAAACGATCGAAATCGCATAAAACATTAAATAACAACAGCAACAACAAAAAATTCAAATTTTAAAAATCGGTTTTCACGTGTCACCTCCCCCCCCCCCCCGGATCTCCGATTGCCAAATTTCGTAGCTCTGCGATGCGCGGTCGCTGAGCCTGTAGTGTATAAGATACATACACAGACAGACACACAGACATTGCCTTTTATTATATAGACTAGCCGGGCACAAATATCGAATGTTCCATTCGATTTCGCTATGCGTATCTGACCCAAAAACCGTATCAAAAGCAATCACTGATGGCATTTGCAAAGTGACGTCAGAACTCGTCAGAACTAAGGCTCCTCTATATACGAGCTGACTCATCAAGCATATTGAAGCCCACCATAGCTGGAAGCGAAATCCATTAGCATTAGCTCTATTCGTATTTTCACTTTAGGGAGTATAATTGAAATAATTATGGGTGGTTGTTCTGCACCGAACTTCTCTAATCATTCTAGAAAGAGTTTTGGGCTGTTTCGCTTTCCTAGAAACGAAGAAAGAAGAAAACAATGGCTAATAAGTAATTGGATCCCTGGTACTGGAACATACTTGTGCGAGCTAAGTTCTACAATATTCTAATTGAAACTTCTTTTTTTATATAAAATATTTATTTTATACACTTATTTTATAATTTCTGTAACTGTAGTATGGAACCCTATGGGCTACAATATGCTTGATAAGTCAGCCTGTAGTAGAGGAGGTCTAGTCAGAACCGTGACGTCATAACCTTGCCCACCTCCCCTCCACCATAGAAACACCTTGCGTCTGCGCGTTCATGTGGGTGAAAAATCGATCACTTCTTTCGCGGTTTGGCCCAGAAATTGAAAATCATTAGTTCCTTAAAATCCGGATCGTGCGGCTACTTTTTCTTATTTCTTGACCAGATTGGGCTTGTAAGAAAACCTGATCTTTGAGCTTTCTAAAAATTTAAATTATTAGTCGAAATTATCGGTACACACATATATATATATATATATATATATATATATATATATAATTGAATATTTTATTTTAACTTGTAATACATATATATATATATATATATATATATATACAACTACCTACCCGAAGGTTTGAGGTATCTGTTTGGACGGCGGGAAAGTGCAACCCAATTTAGACCGAAACTCAGTGGGGGGCGGCATACACAGGGACATTACCCTCCTCCCCCCACCACCAACCTCTCAGAAGGAGGTGAGGTTCCACATATTTAATGTGCCCGTATTCCGAGTAGACACGGTTTGAGTTTAGACAGAACCGGGAATCAAATTTTGGTCGTCCTTGTGCAATCCTCACTCGCTAATCACTGAGTCGTCCCACCTCTAAACTAAGGCTTGAGAAGTATTTATAGTTTTTCTTCAACTTCTAGAAGAGGCTTTGTTTACTTTAGAAAATTTTAAAGTACCTATTGGGCAGTATAGCCATACATTTCCCACAAAAGATTAATGTAGACTGAGCACAAAAAAGCCGACTGAAAATCAGCTCTGGTATTTCTTCCGGTATTCGGATAGGACCATCCGCTTCTGGCATCATGGGCTGTTCACATTATTATTATTTTTTTTATTTTGATACTGAGTGTGATACAAAAGAATTTAAACCATATATGGAATATGAATGTATGAGAAAGTCGAGTGGAGACTCATATTACAGAGATTTTCTTGTTGTCCCCCCCACCTCCAAAATCAAAATTTGTTAGCCTACAAAGAAGCGATTTATGCAGCATTAGACATTATTAGATTTTTTTGTGAACATATTTATTGACCGTATACTTAATACGATCAATAAATATGTTCACAAAAAGATTACATCTCTTCTCCTATAAGAATGTTTTAATTTTTAAATGATTCGCAAGTGTTTATTTTTGAATTTTCATTTCAGAATGGTCTCAAGGTCACACAAAATGGCGCCTCAAGAAATGGAGTACCCCATGGGAACAACAACCCTAAATTATTTTACTTCCACGTGAACTAAAAAAGAATGCTGGTTTACAATCGTCTGAAATCTTCTTCAAAGTACATCTATGAGTTTCTCTACAACAAAAATATTCGAAAATATACTAAGTGACAAATAGGATCCTTTGATATATATCTCTTAATTTTTTGAAGAAGTTTTGAATTGCTCTATTTGATCCCAACAACCTTTAAAGATATATGCTCATAGATGCAGAATTTTCCAAAGTAGTTGCTTGATATTTAAAGTAGAGCAAGTTTCAAACTGTGATACTAACTGTTTAGAATTAGAGTTTAATCAATGATTTAAGAGTACTTATTTTATTGAAGTTATCTGCTGTGCAGAAAGGTAGTTTATGTATGGTGTAATTAACACGTTAGAAATCGCACGTTGGCAAAAAGTTGGAGTATATATATTGTAATTTTTCTTTTACTGAACATCAATTCTACATTACTTTATGAATGTATATGTGTTGCTTATCCATATTAATTCATAGAAAACTAATGTACTAATGGATTCATGTCAGAATAAATTATGTTTATGATGAAATGTTTATGAATATCTGCAATCCATAAAATTTGAGCTTCTAGAAAATATAAATAAGTTTTCTATTGCAATAATTTTCCAGGTGATATTTTTAATTTATATTGTTTCAATTTCATTTAGGCTCTGAGATTTATCGTCTGCCGCATCTGTATACAAAATTCATAGAATTCAAGTGAAATTACTAATCTGAATCTTTGATTTGTATTAAGTTTTTATGAAGTACTAAATCGAAGTTGTGATAGAAGAAGTCAAATCTTACAATTCGTCTCTATTCTTAAAAGAGGATCGGATTTTAAAACTAAAATTTTAAATATTCGAGCTGTGTGTTATGAAAATTTGAGTTGATCGTTAAATTATCATTCCTACTCATATTCTTTGAGACTTGTGCTAGAAAAGAAAAATAATCGTTGTCGAATCTAAATGAAATATATTGAATGTTATGTACTTTTAAAAGTTTACGCTAAATATAGTTATTCTTAATTAACAGTTACTGCATGTTCCTGCATTTTTTTTCTGTGAAAAGTAATAACTAATCGTATTATCCTGATATTTCTTCAGATGCAACAGTGAGATCAACTACATAAACGCCATCGTTCCAAAATGACTCAATTATTTGATGCTATGTTATTTTGAAAAGTCATATTATCGCAACCATTATTAAATACTGTCATTCCATATTATTTTTACAAAAAATCTCACCATATGCTCCTGTATTTATTTCTTCAAAATATAACTGTTAATGTCATCATCCTAAAAGATCCTCACATACCTTAAAAAAGTTCTCAAATACATCAAAATTTATAGAAAGCAAGTCACATCATCCTGAAAATCCCACAAATACATCAAAAAAGTTCTGTAACATTCAAAACCTACTTCAGCAATATTCTTAAAACAGTCATTGCTAATTTCTATACCTATCGCTTTGAAAACTTGCAACTGGTAACACCATCCTGAAAATCTTTCAGATACATCAAAAGTTCTTAAACGTTCTCCCCAAAAAAAGCCATCGTTTCAAAATGGTCGAACTGATTCTATTCATAGTAGCCACAGTTGTGGGCTTGGTTCTTTTCGACAGGTATGTTGAAGAGCACTCGACCAGCACACCGAATCATTCGCAGAATTTTGACGAAGCTCCTCGTGCTGAGCGTTATTACAGCAGTTGCAGTCTGTTCACTGTTCTGGGTTTTACTCGTGAGGAAGTCAGATCTTTCACTGCCTTTAGGGACCATTTCAAGAGCTATGCTGAAGTGACAAGTGCCATGAGGAGGGCTGGATTAGAACGAATGAGGCTCATAGTGGCGATTGACTTCAGCGCCAGCAACGAATGGCAAGGACGAAGAACATTCAAAGGTAATTGTATGTTATTCAAAGGTAAATGTATATATTATATCGAAAATATATTTTAATACTTAATCCCACTACGCTCGTAGGTACTTATCAGGTATGCCTAAATAAACGTGCCCATGAAGGGTGGAGACGCTTCATGGATGTGACTGCCAGATATAACTGAACATGCCGATGATACAGTTATTTCTGTCTGCACTGCCCAAGCAATCGGACCAAATAGTTGATTATCAGAAGACGATCCAGTAGCTCGAAGAACTGCGCAGTCAGAATTGTAGAATCACGTCATTCTCTCCACCAAGTGAATATGCATTTTTGTGTGTTATAGCAATCCATTGTCGCAGTAGTAATTGAGAGAGTATAGAAAAATTCATAGAGATTTGCAAGAGAAAACATTGACTCCGGCAAATGAAATCAAAAGACTACCACAATCGAACAAAAAGGAAAGCAGTTTATTCAAAATTGTTGGATAAATTAGCAGAAATTGGTCCTGATGCCAACAAAGAGAGTGTTGTGGAAAAAAAGGATATACAATATAAGAAGCAACTATCGGAAGGAGCTTAAATAGGACAGAGCGTTATATAAGTCTGGCACTGGAATTGACAACGTTAACGAAGAATTCGTATAGTTGTCAACTTCTCGAGCAGTACTATCGCTTGTCTCATAACAGTATCTTTCTTCTCAATTAATGGGGCCGGTAACTAACGTGAGGAAAGGTTACTTCATCCATGCGTAGAAAATTATGCTGATCTTTTAGCACGAATTTCAACTCACCTAGAAGGTTCACGGGAGAAAACATTCTCTTCTCTTCAGTGCGTCACACGCGACGTTTTATGTTACGTTTGGTGCTTACATTTAGCAAATAACAAGCCGATGCATCGTAGATAGATAGATATTATAAGGTTATAAAATTACTGATATATATACAATATAAAATTGTATTTTGGTACTTCACAAACAGAAACTTTGTAGCACCACAAATAGAAATTTTGTACAATTTTACATCACAATACAAACACAGTTATCTAGACTAGACCATTAGTCTCAAAATTTTTTTTATCACGTACTCCTAAGTTCTACTTTTTTACATCACGTAATCATATGGTAAATACAGATGCGGGATTTTTTTTCTAAACGGGCGTTATAGTGATATAATATTCATATAATCATATTTATTATTGCGTTCATGATCACGTAATTTGAAAATACAAGTTAATATTTGTTATTTTTGACTGATTTTCTTTTCTGTCAGTATAAAAATTGTTTTCAGAAAAAAGTATAAAAGAAACTATTAAATTTTCTTGGTGTAACCCCCCCCCCCCCCGTATAAACTTCCGTACCACTTGAGCTACGTGTACCACTCTTTGGAGACCACTGTTTTCTCCAGATTACAGTAAGTAACTAAAAACGCGAAACATAAAAATAAACCGAAGACTGTGAATTATACAACATTACATAAAATATGGTATTTAATTTGAAATTGCACACTCATCAGGACAGTCATGCAATCCGAATTAAAACCGAAAGTATGGCCAGTTTCTGATAATGGCGATAGTACATAACTAAAACCATTTGGAACTGTCCACTGACTGATGGAAGGAAAAATAATAAAATCCAAAAGAATTAAAAGTCAGGAATAGAGGTTATATATATATATGTGTGTGTGTGTGTGCGTTACAAACCTAAATTACAAGTGGCAGAGTAACATTTTAGTCTCTACGAAATCAAGGGAAGTTTTAATGTAATGTTTACCATGGATACCACTAGTCTTAAAATAATCATCAGTATCTTCAGATGCAATGCAACAATGTTCGTCAAGATTAATCTGTGAAATTTAGCATTTAATATCTATGAAGCTCATTTATTCGCAGTAAAACAATTTTTACATCTGCATTTCGACTGAGATATTTTAAATCTATGTATCTTTTGTTTTCTTCCACAGGAGAACTTCTGCATGCACTGAAAGGCGGCGCAGTGTTCAACCCATATCAAAAGGTGCTTCACACGTTAGCTCCAGCTTTCACGCCCTTTTTGCACAGTCAACCAATCCACGCATATGGATTTGGTGACGTCAGGACAAAGGATTATGATGTATTTCCTCTGAAACCATCGGGATCAACATGCCCAGACATGAGTGAAGTCCTAGATGCGTATAATCACAGTGCCCGAAGAGTGAGTTCCATGAACACAGTATCACTTTTTAAGTTTTTTTTTTATTGAAAACATTTTATCTCTTAGGGTGTGTTTGTTAAATGACTGAAAAAAAAACCGATCTAATCGCAAGATCTATAGACATATAATGTCGTTCTATTAGATCGGTTGTCAATCACGACGAAACATAAATAACAGCCCTAAATGGCTCTGATGACGCTACCAGGGCGCTATTAAGCTTATAAATTACATTTGCTCAAATTCCCGGATCAATATTTGTTCTGAGTGACATACTGCGCAAAAAGAAATTAAAAACAAAAGCTCTTGAGTTTGCCAGTGGCATGGCATCCTCCAGATCAGATAGAACACTTCAACACAATCAACGTTCGTAAATTCCAGATCAGATAGGACACTTCGACACAATCAACGTTCGTAAATTCTGTGTCACTGAACGATAATGTTAACTAGTTCACCATTCCACCCGAAGGTAGTCGAAAAAGAGTCGCTGTCGCTACGATAGTGCATCAGAGACACCTAGCACAGCTCCGGTCGGACGGCCAGTGATCAACGCCTCCCTCCCATTAGAAAACGACAGAACAACTCGCAAAAGCCAAACAATCAGCAAGGTGCCAGAAGCACACAAAAGAGCAAACCAGTACCTCAACCGGTTGAGGCTCATCCTCCGACCGAAGCCCTGACCATATTTATTAACAAAAGGTAGATCTACCAGCTCATACAACAAAAGAAGAGAACCATAGCTAGTACAAATAAGGCGAATACAAATCGAACTGATGGTTCAGAAATCATATTTCACTTGAACATCCAGAAGAGACTTGCACCAATGCACCTGTCCAGGTACGTAAGGTTGAATTGGGGAAAAGGAAAATTCGTCCAACCTTTGCCCTCCTCAATGGCGGCCTTTAGCCCCAAACCATAAAATTCACTTAGAATTAAAATCGACGAAAATTCCTTGAGTTAGATTAAATAAGCAATAAGCAATTAATCTTTTTACCTAGTTTATAAAGAATTAACAAACTTCAGGAAAACAGCATAGTACCAAAAAATGTACTTGGTCAAAATCATCCACATTTTGATACAACTGTGGCAGCATGCCGACTCTGCTCTTGCCAAGGACATCGGATCAAAGATGTGTACCCGAATTATAAGTTCGGAGCGGAAGCTAGCTTTTGCTCTAAACGTATAATGTCGGTCTTGTAAGCACTAGGTCCCGAGCTCGGGTCTGGCGACGCACAATCGCCACAGTAGTTACCCTGGACATCCGAGCACGAAAAAACCTGTTTCCAACGATCTCACCTCTCAACACGAGATGGCAGCACCACGCTGAGCAGATGCGCCTACCACTCCCTTCCTGCTTGACCACGACAGACGTCACGCCCGAGGCGACACGCCTCCCAGCCTTCTGCCCTCAACTGAGTCTCGGATGGGGACACGCGGATTCTTTCTGGAATGGCCCCCCTCCTCGCCGAAATTCGACCCGGGTTCTTCATCAGGTGGGGGAGTGTGTGGCAGCAAGCCGACTCTTCTCCTGTCAAGGACATCGGATCAAAGATACCCGAATTATAAGTTCGGAGCGGAAGCTATCTTTTGCTCTAAACGTATAATGTCGGTCTTGTAAGCACTAGATCCCGAGTTCGGGCCTGGCGACGCTCAATCGCTACACAACCGAAGACAAGTCAGTGTAGTAAATTTCAATACTGTAAACAGCAAAATAGCCACCAATTCCAACTACAGCAAAATAACAACCATAATTGAAAAACAATAAATGCAGGTTATAACATATACATCACCAAGCAATACAAGATTAAAATCATTACATAAAATTTAAAAGATGTTCAAACTTTATATATTACTACAAACTGTACATAGACACCGCAGAGCTCAATTCAACAGATAACTGTAAGTTATACCGTATGCTTCATTAAATATCAAGATAAGATCACAATCTTATAAGTACAAACTCACACCAGATTTAAAAAATACTATTTCACAAGATACATCTATAATACATTATGTACACACAGAACGGTAAGAAAAAATCTGTTTTTATTTGAAAAAGTGATGTCCCTTTTCTTACCTAAAACATTTCTTTCATGGTTGTCTAAAAATTTTCTTCCACAGCTGTATTCTGTTAGTTATAACTAAAAGACAATAAATTACTGATTGGCGCAATTCGTTCGAAAAATAGTCATGACCTCGCAACCCAAGTAGTTAGAAGTTGAACCGCTAGTTCGAGAGTTGCTTCGTTGCCTGGTCGTTTTTCAAATAATGGACTAGTGGTCTTTCCTGTTAAGTTGATGTATGATTTTGAAAAAATTGCGGGTTAAAATCTGCCTATGTACTAACCGGGCGCTGTACACCATTATATATTTGTCTTTTCGAATTTTCTCTTATTGGATCTGAATTTGGAAAACGCCATAAGTGTTCTTTGACTCAAGTGGTAAGATATCGAAGCGCTGGCTCAAAATTACTGAATCAAGTACAACTAGAAGCGGTTATTTTCTTTTCGAATAATTGCTCTTGCATTTCTTGTTCATTATATCTTGCGTCTGTATCTATATTATTGCAGGTTCAGCGAAGTGGTCCCACCACATTAGCGCCCATCATCCGCAGAGCCATGGACATTGTGAAACGCACACAGCTCTTTCACATCCTCCTCATTGTTACTGATGGCCAAATGAGGTCTGAAGACGCAACCTCTAGACACGCACTGGTTCAAGCTTCGAAGACGGCCCTCAGCATTGTGGCCATAGGTGTTGGGGACGGGCCCTGGAGGGCCCTCGAGGAGTGGGACGAAGGACTCCCCGACAGAGTCTTCGACAACTTCCATTTCGTGAATTTCCATCACGTGGTACGATCGGCTAAGAATGCTGAGGCAGCGCTGGCGTTGCATGCCCTGATGGAGATACCAGATCAGTTTCAAACAATTATACGGTTAGGGTATTTGGAAAAATTCTGATACAGACAAAGGCTTCTCGTGAGAGGCTAAGTAGTTTAAAAAAATTGTAGAATATAAATTCATGGGAGCACAAATGTCAGAATGACACAAAAAGATTATTTATTTAAAGCGTAGGCTAAGTTTTTGTAATTTTTTTAGAATTTTTTTTCTGTGTATTAAAAGAATGTTACGCAGTCTGTTTGCAGTCTCTCTCTTTATTTAGTAATGTATTGATTTATGAAATATATGATATTGATTAGAATTTCACTTCATTTTGGTTACTCATAACTTCGTGAATTTAAAAATATGCATATAATTTTCGTGTTTTGAAGACGTAATTGATTTTAAACTTCCGATATAAAAAAATTGACTGACAATCCGATCTTTATAATTTAATAGGTATTTATTTGACTATTATAAACTACTCCAAACCAAAAATTATGTTTTTGCTGTCATTCGTTAATAACGAAAAACGTTACGTTCAAAAAAGCAGTTTTCAGCAGTATTTTTCTCTACTTGTATTCCCGATTTATTTATTTATTTTCCCGATTTGGATATTTTTTTTTATTATTTTCATCTCTAGGTTTTCCTTATGACAGCTATGAAAAAAATTATTCCTCTAGCTTTAATTACAGCCGAGATACAAGGGGCTGAAAACCACATCTTGTGACGTGAAGTAAATATACACTTGGCACCGGTCGCATATTGCTCGTATAAAAGTACCTTTTCACTTTCATTCTTTGAAGCAGAACATTGCCGTGTTCCTAAATCTAATGCATCACGTGTGAAATAAATGTATATTGTTAAATTTCGAAATGCCCATGAAAATGGTAACATCCTTCTGAACTTTTTTTTAATTACTCCAAATCTCATTCTTTGTTTTTAATATTTACCAGACAGGACGTTTTACATTCTCTAATTAAGGTATGATTCTATAAAGGTTAGGGAGGTGGGGGGGGGGAAGAAATGAGTTTTCGCCATGTTATTGTCCTGTGAAAATTTTGGATTATTTTTAAAACATTTGCATCAAATTAATTCAAAATGTACAGTATATTTTGTAAAATGTACATTTTTATCATGAAGAAGTCAACTTTCAAGCTAATTAACTTTTTTCCCGTTTTACACCGTCTTCTGTATTGTCGAGATTAGTGATTATCTGTTGAATTTCACGTTCTAAAAATTAATTTGAAGGATTGCTTAATTCTTTTTAATTTCATACAACTAAGTTATCAAGTAATAAATTACACTAAGCAAAATATAAAGCTACTAGCCGAATACCTGTTGAAAATAAACGGTGTCGAAATAAGCAACCCCCGAATAACGTAAGTTTTTGATTAGTTCGAGTTTCACATTTATTCGACAAATCGAATATTTTGGTGTGCAGAACCCCCTAAAGAAAATATTAGAAGAATTAAATTGCACCCTTCTTCCTTTCAAACTATCTACCTGTACACTAAGTTAAAGTCTCTATTTCATCCCGAAGCATTCTATTTTACGATTTCACCTTCAGAACATTTTTCTGTTTCCCCCATAAATGAACATTCTTGAAAAACTATGTTCGTCTTGGTTTTTTGTATCAGATGATTGGTCCAAATATCAAGCCTCTATCACATTTAAATGGAAGCGTGTCTCATTTTTTCGGAAAAACCGAACGTTCTGGTGTGCGGCACCCCCTAAAGTAACAAATATTAGAAATCTGAAATTGCACTTTTTTTCTTTCAAGCTATCTATCTGTATAACAAATTTGAACTCTCTATCCTATCACGAAGCATGCTTTTTCTTTCATTTCACCTTTCAAACTCTTTTCTGTGTAGCACCCCCTTAAATGAACATTGTTGAAAAACTGTATTCATTTTGTGATTTTTATCAAATGATTAGCCCATATACCAAATTATTTCAAGTCTCTATCACGTTGAAAAGAAGGCGTTTTTCATTTGTTTGTCAATTCGAATATTTTGTGTGCGCCCCCCTCCTACAATAGCAAATGTTGGAAAACTGAAATTGCACACTTTCGTCCTTTCCAACTATCTACCTGTACACTAAATTTGATGTCTCTATCTCATCGCGAAGCATGCTTTTCTATCATTTCACCTTTCGAATGTTTTTGTGTGGAGTATCCACCCCTTATATGAACATTTTTGAAAAACTCCGGTTTTCCTGGGTTTTCTATCAGATGATTGGCTCAAATACCAAATATCAAGTCTCTATCATATTGTAAAAGGGGCGTTTCTCATTTATTTCGAAAATAGAACATTTTGATATGCGTCAGCCCCTAAAATAGAATATATTGGAAAATTGAAATTGTACACTCTCTTCCTTCTAAACTATCTACCCGTACAACACACTTGAAATTTCTATCTCATCCCGAAACATGGTTTTTTTTTTTATAAATTCACTTTTTGAATGTTTTTCTCTGGAACACCCCTTAAACAAACAGTTTTGAAAAACTATATTCGTCTTAAGTGTTTTCATCAAATAATTAGGGCATGTGGCAAATTTCAAGTCTCTATCTATATAAATAAAAATGAAAATCTGTCTGTCTGTTTGTCCCATCATCACGGAAGAACGGCTGAACCGAATTTGATGAAATTTTGTGGGTAGCCCAGAAATAGCCCCACTTAAAATTATATCCGTGTTTTGAGTTTCTACGACCAGTGGTTCTCGAGATATTAGTAAAAAACGAAATTTTCGTTTGTCTCAGCATCACGGAAAAACGGCTGAACCGAATTTAATGACATTTGGTGAATAGCCTTGAAATATCCCCCCATAAATTTTGTCCAAGTTTCGAGTTTCTAAGACCTGGGGTTGTCGAGATATTAATGAAAAACGGAACTTTTTCCTAGGAATTCTACTCCCTAACTCCGTGGTTTATCCAAACGAAAAGCTTGAAAATCGTTTGAAAGTGAATTAAAATTTAATCTCTGAGTTTGATGGGAGATTTTTTGCGTTAATTAGTCACTTTCTGAAAAAATGAATTGTTTGAAACATGATTTAAAGGGGAAATCTATCTCCATGGTTCATGGTTTATTTAAAACAAGCTTTTACGGAACAATGAGAAGTATAGAGAAATCAAAATCGTTATTTAATTTCGCAGTTTATGTTATAAGACATGACATATTTAACATGTTATAAGATTCTATCTTATATCATGTTACTCAGAAACGCAATTAAATTAAATCTGTCTGTTAATTTTAATAATTATTTTTTCGATTTGAATAATAAATAAATGGATATAAAAATATATTTTAGAAAAGAACGATTTGATTTTTCTTATAGCATTTTTGACTGGATAATATCAATTACGGTCTTCAGGTTTAAAAATTATTATTATTTATATTTTCGGGGATTATTGATTCAAGGATTATTGATATTTTCAAGTTATTATGCAATTATTTTATTATGACAAAAATTGTTTAAACTCATATATTGTATGTTGTACGAATCTTCTACAAATACACGTGTATATCTTTTAATCTACGAGAATATAAGTAGTACAGGTATATTGACATATGTTTTGATATATATTGGCATATATTGGAATCAATTACGACCTTCTGGTATAAAGAGTACGGATATTATTGATGTTTTCAATTTATTACGTCATCTCTTTTATTTTGGCAAATATTTTTGAGACGCATATTGTAATACGGGTAATCTTCTACTAACACATTGGCATATTTTCTGATCTGCGACAATATAATTAGTACGGGGTTGCATATATTCATTCAATTCCTATTTTTTCTTCTGTAAATTTGCTTACAAAAGGGGACAGGATGTTTTATTCTTCAGATCTGATCGTGAAGATAATTTTGCATAGTGAGAACATATATTCCTAAACTTCTCTTTAGGAGCAATAAATTTAATATTTTAACAGAATTTGCACATGATTGCGAACTATAAGTTTCTTTAAATTATACACTCCGTACGAATAACGGGTGTGCTGTTAGTGGTTAATAAATTTTAACATTTTAGGAGGATATATCATGTTGCTCGGCATCGCAATTAAATTAAATGTGTTTGTTAATGTTTTTATTATTTTTTTTCGATTTAAATAATAAATAAATGGATATAAAAGTATATCTTATGAATGGACGGTTTGATTTTTCTTTTAATTATATTAATTGCTGACTGCGTACATCAATTTCATTTATTTTGGCAAAGAGTTTTCAAGCTTATATCGTATTTAGCTACTAAACTCATATATTGTGTTTAGCCAATAAATTCATATAGCCGATTGTTGAAACAGAAAAAGAGTAGAGCGGGTATATCTTCTAATACAATTGTAGTGTTTTCATTTAGTATATTGAAACGGGATAAGAATGTTTCATTCGCATCTGCAAATTCAAAGCTACGAATTTGGAGGGATATCGCTAATTTGACAACTTTTCTTAAACTTTGCCAAATTGACGGAAATGTCGCCAAATTGATATAAACGACACACAAACAGCTGCCATAAACCTTCGGGTTGGTCGTGTGGCTTGGGTCTTCTACATATCAATGAAATTTTTTTTTGTTTTGTTAGAAGAGAGTACTGAAATGATGTTTGGTTAGCATTTATCTGTCAGACCAACCATCCTACTTAGTAATACATTTAGCGAATTTTTAAAATGTCACCAAATTGATAAAAATGTTTTCAAATCTATAAAAATATCTTGAAATTGATAAAATTGCGCTACATAAATGATATTAATTGTTTTTTGTTAGGGGATAGTATTGTGATGATATTTCGTCAATTTGTCGCAAAGTGGAACTGTCAGTTCTACAGTCCCACTTGGCGATAAATTTGGCGATTTTTTAAAATGTCGCTAATTTGACGAAACTGTCGCCAAATGTTCCATAGAAACATAACTATTTAGACGATATTTTTTCTACCAATTTATTTGAAGCAAATGATATCATGCCGCTTAGCAACGGATTTAAATCCAATGTGTTTATGCGGCAGACGATTTTTATTAAATTCTTTCCGATTTGAATAATGAAGATATGTATATAAAATAAATTTCATTGCCATTTCATTTTGGACTGGATAATATCAATTATACTCTTCAGGTTTAAACATTATTATTATTGATATTTTCCGGAATTATTGATTCAGTGATTATTGATATTTTTCAGTTATTACGCCATTGTTTTATTGCGGCAAAAATTGCTGACACACGCATATTGTACGTTGTACGAGTAATCTTCTAGGAATGCACGGGTATATCTTCTAACCTACGAGAATATAAGTAGTACAGGTATATTGGCATATATTTTGACATATATTGGCATATATATTGGAGTTAAGTACAGTCTTCTGGTATGAAGATTACGGGGATTAATTATATATTCAATTTATTACGTCGTCTGTTGTATTTTACCAAAAAACATTTGAGACTCATATTGCAAAACGGGTAATCTTCTACTAATAATCGGACATTATAAGTAGTACGTGTATATCTTCCCATATAATTTTAGCACTTTAATTTTGACATATATTGGAATAAATGACTGTCTTCAGATTTAAAGATTACGGGTTTATCGGTATTTTCAATTTATACATGTAATCTACTAATACAGGCTATATTTTCTAATATTCGCGTATATAATTATATACGGGTCCCATACAATTTTAACGCTTTTATTTTGCATATATTGATTCAATTCCATATTTTTTTTATATTTGCTTACATAAGGGGTCCAAGATGTTTTATTCTTCAGATATATCCATGAAGATAATTTTATATAGCGAGAACAGGGATTCTTAAACTTCTTTTTAGGAGCATTATATTAAATATTTTAACAGAATATTTTGATTAAACATGTCATTTAGTATACTATAAGAATTTGGGCATGATTATGAATTTCAAGTTTCTTTATATTATATACTCCGTACGAAGAACGGGTATGCTGCTAGTCAAGTATAAAAGTAGGCGTTTCTCATTTATTAGTCACAGCGAACATTTTGGCGTGTGACACTCCTAAAGAAGCAAATATTGGAAATCTGAAATTGCACTTTTTTTCCTTTCGAATGACGTACTTGCTCACCAGTGGCGTAGAGGATAAAAAGCTGAGCCTCCTCAGCTTGAAATCTAATTTAAATAATTATTTAAACATACTTTTATTAACTCTTTACAACATAGTTGAAAATTGTTTATGACTTTGTTCATTATGTCTGTCTGATAACTGCCGTAAAAATGACTTTATGAAAATGAAATTTTAGTATATTTTTCAGACGGTCTGTGGGATCTATGGGAATATAAATGAATGATATCACCTAATTAGTTTTGGATTCAACCCGGGTTGAAAAAATGAAATGCATTGAACTCCATGGGACCTAATTTTTCAAACATTTTTTAAGCGAATTTAGAATTCACAAATTGCTTCGAAAATTTTAGAAAGTATTCAAATTATCCCATAAAATACATAAAAAAATTTCAGTAAAATATGTTAGGTAGTTTTTTAAATAAAAATTATTTAATATAGGGACAAAAACAAATTCAATTAAATTCTGACTCTTGTTATATCTTCCAGAAAGAAAAGAGAGATATATTATATAATAAATATATTTCTAAGAGTTGAATTATTTTATATATAAGAGAGGTTTCACATTTTAAAATAAATATGGTAGATTACAAATTTTTAAATAAAATAAATTATTATAGTATTATGATGAATGAAACGATTGGAAAATGTTTTATGAATGAAATGCTGCTTTTATATACAGGCGATTTATATTTCGATGACGTCATTTGAATAAAGTTAATTTATTTCCACTGAAGTTTTCAAATATAATAAATTATTGTAGTATGATAATTTTAAAAATATTACCGAGGAATGTATCGCATTTTAGAGATGTTTAAACCAAGCAATTTATATTTCAATATCGTCATTTGAATGAAGTTCATTTTTTTCGATGAAGTTTTAAGTTTTAAAATATAATAAATTAATGTAGTATTGTGATAATTTTAAAAATATTACCGAGGAATGTAAATAAAATTGCATTGAAGTTGGAAAGTGTTTCATAATCAATGCTTTATGCATGATTGCTCTTTCTTGTTTATTATAAATTTTAAAGTAATTTTGTGAAGATATATGTATTATTTAAAAATTTTTTACATTTTATTTGCTTAAAGTGACACGATTCAAAGTATTTTTCCCATTAAATCGCATATTTTAATGTTTTAAAAGCTAAACTCATTCAGCCTTCGTCATCTATAACGAAAAACATGACATTAAGAACACCCATTGTAAAACTCCTACCTAGCCTGAATGACTCCTACCTAGCCTACATGAAAGTAGTAAAAACAGGGGGGTTCTGCAACAGTGGAGGTATGAGGTATGGCCGCCATCTTGTATTCCGTAATCCTAGACAGATGTAAAAAGGGGGAAATGGAAAAATTTGGGGGTTTTGAGTGTTAGACACTTTTTTTCGGGTGGCAACGGCAATGTGGTCTTCTACGAGGGTATTGTTTCCACTTAATGTTTTTTTTAATGAGGTAAAGGAGAGGGTGTAATGAAATTTTTTGGGGGATGGCAACACCTGGCGTTCTTCGGCAGTGGAGGTATGATACCTCCAGCGTCCCCTAGCTGTGTAAGGCGGAACTATTGATGATGGATCTAAAAAATATTTTTTTTGAGTTGCCTTACCAACACCTGTGGAATAGAAACTTTTTGGGAATGCCAACACCTGGGATTCTGCGACAGTGGATGTATGGAACATCCAGCGCCCCCTTGCGTTGTAAGGCGTAACTATTGAGGATTACCTTAGAAATATTTTTGTTTGGGTTGCCATACCAACACCTGGGGATAGAAAGTTTTTTGGGGGTGACAACACCTCGAATTTTGCGACAGTGGAGGTATGGAACGCTCAGAGCCCCCTAGCAGTGGAAAGGGGAAATATTGAGGATGGAGCTTAAAATTATTTTCAAAGATAATTCTGGGATAAATATTGGATATCCTTGCGCCATGGGTGTGTCCAGGTTATTTCTAAAGAGTTCTTACACAATCCCTACACCTTTCTGGTAGGTCGGACGGTCTGGGTCTCAACAACAACAACAACAACAATCCCTCCGCCACCTTTCTGGTAGGTCGGACGCTCTGGGTCTCAACAACAACAACTATCCCTCCGCCAAGAGGGAAAAAAGAGTTCTTACACTATACCTTACACCTTTCTGGTAGGTCGGACGGTCTGGGTTTCAACAACAACAACAACTATCCCATCACCAAGGTAACTCCTTAGATATTTTAAAGACGGTAACGAGCTATGAAGTTAACTGGGAGAATCCCGCACCATCGTGATGGAGGGAGATAGACGATATTTGAGAATTTCTTAAAACACAACTGTCAGTTTTCGAACTTGCAAAATTTAACAAAAATTTGTTGAAAACTGTAAAAAACAATCAAAAATGTACGTTTTTTGAATAAGATGAATTTCGGGAATTGTAGAATTTCTCTATGGGAAATAACATGGGTTTAGTCACTTTTGTAAATTTTTTAAAAAAAATGTGTGGTCTTTGCAAAAAAAAAACCGGCAAAAAATGTGTTTTTCCAAATATGCGCAATTGGCCGATTTTTTTAAAATGTAGAATTTCTCTATGGGAATTAACATAGGTTTTCACATTTTTTGCAATTTTTTCAAAAAAAATGTGTGTTTTTGCAAAAAAGCGGCCAAAAATGCATGTTTTTGAACAAGCTGAATTTCGGGAATTTGAGAAGGCGTGTATACCCAATGAGGGGACCCACAGATTGTTTATCGGTGATCCGCAAAACATTTAACTGAGTAATGTTGCATTTATTTTAGTCTTAAAATTCAAAGTGATCAGACAGGATGAAGCAAGTTAGATTTTGTGAGGAGGTACGCATTATAGAGATACCAAAAGATGCAGATCGCAAGGGATTCTAGGAAATTGACGGCTAGCGTTTCAGAGAGCGCATTTTAAGTTTTGGAGCTATTTTTAAATCTGTATATAAGAGGGGCAAGAAGAGAGATTTGAGTTTTAGTAACAAAATTTCGCAAATGTAAGTTTTGTACTTTCAGAAACCACATATGTGTTAATGTCTCTATGGGGATTAACATATGTTTTCTCACTTGTGCAAATTTTTAACATTTTTTCACAAAAACGTGTTTTTTTTACTTGTAAAAAACTAACAAAAAACGTATTTTTGAACGATCTGAATTTCGGGAATCTCGAGAATTTGAGGGGGGGGGGGGTATACCCAATGAGGATGAGGGGTCCACAGACTGTTTATCGGTGATTCGCGAAACATTTAAGTGAGTAATCCTACGAATCCCACATTCATTTTAATCTGAAAATCTAGAAAACCCCAGAGAATATACATATTTTAAAAATAAGTATTTGAAAAAGGATTAATGTCTTAGTTTTACACATTTAGTTTTACACACGCCGTCCTTTTTTTTTTTTTTTTTTTTTTTAGTAAAATTTTTTTGCTTGGTTCCCTGGTGTACAGCTGTCCTTTTTTGGCCTCAATTTTTTTTTTTTTTTTTTTTTTTTTAATTTTGCGTGGGTGTGTTTGTTCTTTGTTCGTTTTGTGGTTGTCCTCTTCTCGGATTCCTGCTCTGCAGCCGTCCGCTTTTCGGCTTGAAATTTTTACTCTGGATTCCTGGTTATCAGCCGTCCTCTTTTGGTTCTTAAATTCTTTGTTTTTTATATTTTTCCTTTTTGTACCTTTTTTGTGTTTCCTCTTCGGATTCCTGTTCTGCAGCCGTCCGCCTTTTGGCTTTCAAATTTTCTCGGATTCCTGTTTATCAGCCGTCCGCTTTTGGTTTCAAAATCTTCTTTATTTTGTCTTATACTTCTCTGTTTTTCATTTGTTACTTTATTCCTTTTTTTCTCGGATTCCTGTCCTGCAGCCGTCCTTTTTTTTTTTTATTTTAGTAAAATTTTTTTGCTTGGTTCCCTGGTGTACAGCTGTCCTTTTTTGGCCTCAATTTTTTTTTTTTTTTTTTTTTTTAATTTTGAGTGGGTGTGTTTGTTCTTTGTTCGTTTTGTGGTTGTCCTCTTCTCGGATTCCTGCTCTGCAGCCGTCCGCTTTTCGGCTTGAAATTTTTACTCTGGATTCCTGGTTATCAGCCGTCCTCTTTTGGTTCTTAAATTCTTTGTTTTTTATCTTTTTCCTTTTTGTACCTTTTTTCTGTTTCCTCTTCGGATTCCTGTTCTGCAGCCGTCCGCCTTTTGGCTTTCAAATTTTCTCGGATTCCTGTTTATCAGCCGTCCGCCTTTTGGCTTTCAAATTTTCTCGGATTCCTGTTTATCAGCCGTCCGCTTTTGGTTTCAAAATCTTCTTTATTTTGTCTTATACTTCTCTGTTTTTCATTTGTTACTTTATTCCTTTTTTTCTCGGATTCCTGTCCTGCAGCCGTCCTTTTTTTTTTTTTTTTTTTAGTAAAATTTTTTTGCTTGGATCCCTGGTGTACAACTGTCCTTTTTTGGCCTCAATTTTTTTTTTTTTTTTTTTTTTTTTTTTTTTGCGTGGGTGTGTTTGTTCTTTGTTCGTTTTGTGGTTGTCCTCTTCTCGGATTCCTGCTCTGCAGCCGTCCGCTTTTCGGATTGAAATTTTTACTCTGGATTCCTGGTTATCAGCCGTCCTCTTTTGGTTCTTAAATTCTTTGTTTTTTTTATCTTTTTCCTTTTTGTGTCTCTTTTGTATTGCATTGTATTGTACTGTACTTTATTGTATTGTTTTTATGTTTTGTTCTGTCGTTGCCATTCTTTTGCTTGTTCTGTGTATTTTATGTATTTCATGTTCTTCTTTTCGTTTTGTTTTTGTTGGTTTTTCTACATTTGTGCTTGGGTTTTTTCCCTTCGGGGTTTTCCCCACTTTTCTTTTTTTCCTTCTTATGTTTGTATTGTATTGTATTGTATTGTTTTTATGTTTTGTTTTGTCGTTGCCTTTCTTTTTTTTGTCTTGTAACTGTGTTGTGATTCAATTTTAACCTGTTTTGTAATGTTTTGGATCTAAAATAAAGTTCCCGGCCACACACTTTGCTACAGTAAACCTTCGGGTCTGTCGTGTGGTCTGGGTTTTCAACACTTCAACATATTCTTTATGCGCATCCTCGGCAGGAGAATACGAATACAATGAGTGTTCACACGTGTCATAGCGCTTGGTAAGGAATTTCTTTATCGGGAATGCGAGTGAGTCTATTCATATATTCAAGGGATATAGAGCTAAAAAAAGATTGTCATGTGATTTTCAACGGTTAAAATAACAACATACGTGTTAATTTACAATTTCCCTATGGCGAATAACATATATTTTCGTATGCATGCTAGTTTTAAGTGAAACTTATTAAATACAAGTTTTTATCTTTCAAAAAACTGTTAAATACAATTTGTAGGTTTTCAAAAACTGCTAAACGTGATTTTGTACTTGGTGAAATTTAACACAAGGCATTATGCGTCGAGTAAAGTTTAACACATATTTCTTTTTAGGGGAGACAGAAACACCTAATGAGATTATATGTGTGATACACACACCCAACGCAAAGCGATAGAAATAAATGGTAAGATAGTTTCTAAAGACGGGACGTTTAGTGTTATTTAACGTGCCATGCATAGCAATAAAATGAAGAACTAGGCTAAGTTTTTAAGAATAGGACTTTGAAGTTTTTCGTTAAATGTAATATGTACTAACATTTTATAAGATGATATCACCTACAGAGGAAGTATGAAGCGAATCCATCACCGACACCTAGTTGTGAAATGTTGAACTAGATGAATATTTCTACGATGTGAAATTTAAATCCCTTAACTAAATGCAATGTTTTGCAGATTTTAAACGGTTGGAAACGCTTACTGAGACGGCATGAACGATATTTATAACCGATACATAGCGGCGAAATGAAGATCTAGCAGAGGTTTTTAAGGTTAGAACTTGAATTTTTAGATAAATGCGATTTTTACTAACTGCTTAAATGGGAGAAATGCCTAGTGAGAGGGTTATATACAACTCATATAACCAACACCCTCAGGTGGAATCTACATCTAAGGCAGTATTTTTAGGAGAAGACATGGAACTTTTTAAGTAAATAGAGTATTTAGGAGCATTTAAAGAGATATATACATATGATAAGGCAGTATCCATGATACGCACAACTAATATAGGGCAGCGAAAGGAAATCTTCACTATTTTTAAAGACTGAACTTTAAATGTTTAAGTAAATGTAGGTGTTTGGAAACTTTTAATGGGCTATGTGTTATACACGTGTCCGCCCACAGTGATGAAAAAGTGATACCAGAGCAGTTTTTAAAGATAGGACTTTAAGTTTCTTCAGTTAAATGGGGAATCTACTAAATCGTAGAGAGTGATATACCATTTTACTGTTGTATCTAGCATGTGTATTACGCATAGCCCATTAAAAGTTCCTGAACATGTACATTTACTTCGAAATGTGAAGTTCAATCTTTAAAGAATACTGAAGTTTTCCTTTCGTTGTTATGTATCGGAGTTGTATTCATTCCAAACCATCTCACTAGGCTTTTTCATTTCTTTAAAAGCTAGTATAAATTGTCATTTATCTAAAACATCTAAAGCCTTTACTTTAAAAATCTATCTTAGTTCATAATTTCACCGCTAGGTGACTTGGGGTAGTACACCCCCACCTTGGGGTAGTACACCCTCATTAGATGTTTTCATCCCCTTTAAATGTTTCTTGATATCTCATTTAGTTCCAAAATCTAAAGTTCTATCGTTAAAAATTGTTCTAATATCCCCTTCCTAATGTTAAATGCTGGTCATGTGCACTATACATACCCCCTCTGTAAACACTATTACTCTCTAAGATTTGGTAGACTCCCCACTTAACTGAAAAACTTAAAGTCCCATCTTTAAAAACTGCTCTGGTATCACTTTTTCATCACTGTGATTGGGCATGTGTACCACACATAGCCCATAAAAAGTTTCCAAACACCCACATTTACTTAAAAATTTGAAGTTCAGTCTTTAAAAAATAGTGAAGTTTTCCTTTCGCTGTCCTATATTAGTTGTGCGTATCATGGATACTGCCTTGTCATAGTTTATATCTTTTTAAATGCTCCTAAATACTCTATTTACTTAAAAAATTCCGTGGCTTCTCCTAAAAATACTGCCTTAGATCTAGATTCCACCTGAGGGTGTTGGTTATATGTGTTGTATATAACCCTCTCACTAGGCATTTATTTCTTCCTTTTCAGCAGTTAGTAGAAATCGTATTTACCTAAAAATTCAAATTCTAACCTTAAAAAAACTCTGCTAGTTCTCCATTTCGTGGCTAGGTATCGGTTATAAGTATCGTGCATGCCGCCTCAGTAAGCGTTTCCAACCCTTTAAAATCTGCAAAACATTGCATTTAGTTAAGGGATTTAAATTTCCCATCGTAGAAATATTTATCCAGTTCAACACTTCACAACTAGGTGTCGGTGATGGATTCGCTTCATACTTCCTCTGTAGGTGATATCATCTTATAAAATGTTAGTGCATATTACATTTAGCTAAAAACTTCAAAGTTTTATTCTTAAAAACTTAGCCTAGTTCTCCATTTTATTGCTATGCATCGATCATTCACACGTTAAATAACCCCAAACGCCCCATTTATCGAAAAAATTTCAAAGTCCCGCCTTTAGAAACTATCTTACCATTTATTTCTATCGCTTTGCGTTGGGTGTGTGTATCACACACATTACCTCATTAGGTGTTTCTGCCTCCCCTAGAAAGTTATATGTTTTAAATTTTACTCGACGCATAATGCCTTGTGTTAAATTTCACCAAGTACAAAATCACGTTTAACAGTTTTTGAAACACTACAAATTGTATTTAACCGTTTTTTGAAAGGTAAAAACTTGTATTTATTAAATTTCACTTAAAACTAGTATGCATACGAAAATATATGATATTCGCCGTAGGGAAATTAACGCGCATGTTGTTATTTTAAACGTTGAAAATCACAAGACAAATTTTTTTCAGATATATCCCTTGAATATATGAATAGACTCACTCGCATTCCCGATAAAGAAATTCCTTTCCAAAGGCTATGAAACGTCCACTGTATTCGTATTCTCCTAAAGCCGGGGATGCGCACATTGGGTGGAAGCGTTGGTACTTATATCATTTTTATGAGTCTTCAAGGTGGAAGGCTCTAGTTCTAGTATATAGTGATATTTTGGAAAATGATGGGATTTAGAGAAATAACACATAATATGTGTATAAACTGAGACATTAATCCTTGTTTATATACATATTTTTAAAATAAGTATATTCTCAGGGGTTTTTCCAGATTTTCAGACTGAAATGAATGTGGGATTCGTAGCATTACTCACTTAAATGTTTTGCGGATCACCGATAATCAGTCTGTGGGCCCCCTCATCCTCATTGGGTATACACCCCCCCTCAAATTCCCGAGATTCTCGAAATTCAGCTTGTTCAAAAACACGTTTTTTGTTAGTTTTTTACAAGTAAAAAACACGTTTTTGTGAAAAAACGTTAACAATTTGTGCAAGTGCGAAAAATCATGTTAATTCTCATAGAGAAATTAACACATGTGTGGGTTTTTGAAAAGTAAAAAACTTACATTTGCGAAATTTTGTTACTAAAATTCAAATCTCTCTTCTTGCCCCCTCTTATATACAGATTTAAAAATAGCTCCAAATCTTGAAATGCGCTCTCTGAAACACTAACCGTCAATTTCCTAGAATCCCTTGCGATCTTAATCTTTTGGTATTTCTATAATGCGTACCTCCCGCATAATTCTAACTCGCTTCATCCTGTAATGTTGCATTCATTTTAAGACTAAAATGAATTCAACATTACTCACTTAAATGATTCGCGGATCACCGATAAACAGTCTGTGGGCCCCCTCATTGGGTATACATGCCCCCTCAAATTCCCGAGATTCCCGAGATCCTCGAGATTTCCGAAATTTCCGAAATTCAGCATGTTCAAAAACACGCATTTTTGGCAGCTTTTTTGCAAAAGCACACATTTTTTGTGAAAAAATTTCAAAAGTGTGAAAACCTATGTTAATTCCCATAGAGAAATTCTACATTTTTAAAAAAATCGGCCAATTCCGCATATTTGAAGAAACACATTTTGGACCGTTTTTTTTTTTTTTTTTTTTTTTTTTTTTTTTTACAAAAACCACACAATTTTTGTAAAAAATTTACAAAAGTGTGAAAACCCATGTTATTTCCCATAGAGGCATTCTACAACCCCTGAAATTCATCTTATTCAAAATACGTACATTTTTGATTATTTTTTACAGTTTTTAACACATATTTGTTACATTTTGCAAGTTCGAAAACTTACAGTTGTGTTTTAAGAAATTCTCAAGTATCATCTATCTCCATCACGATGGTGCGGAATTCTCCCAATTAACTTCATAGCTCGTAACCGTCTTTAAAATAACTAAGGAGTTACCTTGGTGGTGGGATAGTGTAAGAACTCTTTAGAAATAACCTGGACACACCTTGGCGAAAGGATATTCAATACTTAGTCTATAGAATTAACTTAGAAAAAAATTCTAAGCTCCATCCTTAATAGTTCCCCTTTCCACCGCTATGGGGCGCTGATGGTTCCATATCTACACTGTCGTAGAACTCGAGATGTTGCCACCCCCAAAAAAGTTCTGTCTCCCAGGTGTTGATATGGCAATCCAAACAAAAATTTTTCTAATTTCCATTCTCAATAGTTTCGCCATACACCGCTAGGGGGCTCTGGAGGTTTCATATCTCCACTATCACAGAATCCCAGGTGTTGCCACCCCCAAAAAGTTTCTATTCCTCAGGTGTTGGTATGGCAACCCAAACAAAAATTATTTCATGTTCCATCCTCAATTGTTCCGCTTTGCACTGCTAGGGGGCGCTTGAGGTTTCATACCTCCACTGCCGCAGAACCCCAGGTGTTGCCATCCCCAAAAAGTTTCTTTACACCCCCTCCTTTACCTCATTAAAAAAATTTATTAGGTGGAAACAATACCCTCGTAGAAGACCACATTGGCTTTGTCACCCGAAAAAAAATTTCTAACACTCAAACCCCCCAAATTTTTCCATTTCCCCTCTTTTTACCCCTGTCTAGGATTACGGAATCCAAGATGTCGGCCATACCTCATACCTCACCATACCTCCACTGTTGCATAACACCCCTTTTTTCACTACTCATGAACCGTTTTTTTTTCCATTGAGCATGCTATAGTCTCGCCTCATCGGATTTGAAAGCCATATCTAAATTAGCTTGTAAACCAAAAAAAAAAAATTGCTGTACCTATTTTTGCTTCCGATCAAACAAGACTAAAGCTCAAAGTTCGGTGTCATCAACTACTGAATTAAAGTGTTGCTGAATGAAACTGTTGCTAAACAAAGCTGTTTTGTTAAGGATAATGAAGTTTATTTTAAACACGTATAAATTTCAGATCAATGTTCGCTTAATTTTCCTAACTTTTTCCGTACCTCAATTACAGGGTAAATTATATATTACTCGGCGAATATTTTGGTTGTACCATCAATATTAATGTATTCTAAATTCACCTCTATATCATATTCATTCATTTGTTTACACAGATTCAAATATACACAGATTTCACGAACTAAATTTAAGATATGGCATCACATTATATGCAAATTTTAGGCATCAAGAATGATTAGCCAATCACGTACAAAAGCGTTGACCAATCAGGTTTACAAACAACTTTTGTTTAAGAATAAAAGGACTTTGAAAACACATTCCCATTTTTTAAGCTGTTAGGGTTTTTATGTAATTATGCATAAAGATTTTGTTAAAAGTTTAATTATTTATTTAAGTTTTAGAATTAGAAATGTAAATCGGCACAATCGCCATAAAGCAATCGATTCTTTTAAGATATTTCATGCTCAATGCCTTGAAATTATGGACCCACAAATTTGGGTTTTTAACGGATTAAGTGAGATTTTATTGCAAACTCGTGATGACCCGAATGAAGAAACCATGCTCCAAAATTTAGAACAATTCTCTTGTAACTTTGTCAATGTTCAGTTCGATGAAAAATATTTCTTAACAGCCATAGTTAACTTTTATTTTCTATTAATGTACCATGCAACTGTTCCAGAAGTATCATTAAAAGTTAGATGTGCTTTCGAATCTGTTCTTATTCAAAATCAAATAATCCAGGCTGATGATCTGGATTGGATTTCCGCTTTATACGTGAGGAAAACAACCGAAGAGGATATTTCTACAGATAAAGCTATTTGGAATATGGCGATCTTAAATATTTTTAACAGCAGGAACTGTGAAATCGCAAATGTATTTTTAGAATTTTTTGTCAGAATAGACGAAAATGTCTTTTCTGAGTAACCAAATGGCTGCTACGTTGATAACGTAGAAGACCAGATGTTTACTTAAAGATTAGTTGATCACAAAATTACTTGATTACTTTTAGATTTGTTTGCTTAGATTGTTTACTTAGTTGTAAGCTTGTTTACTTAGAATTAATTACAGATGTTTTCGCAACATTATCCTGATAGTTCATTTCATTTACCTTTGAAGATACAATTGTTGGGTCAACGTCCATTTGCAGATGACTCCTCCCTTGATATTCTGCCCGCTTATGGGTCCCGCTTGTTAGAAGATCGTAATCTGGGAAGTAACAAAAATATGTACCAGCTGTTTTTGAACGTTACCCACTTTGCGCCAGAAGACATCGATATATATTTCGAGGATAGGCGTTACCTCGTGGTGCATGGGAAGCACGACGAAAAACCAGATGGCCACGGTTTTGTATTCCGTGAATTTTCTCGGCGCTTTGATATACCAGAGGACGTAGATTATCACACCATCAAGTTTGTATTCACCAAGAGCAATATCTTGGAGTTCAAAGCTCCAAAGAAAATCTCTCAGCCAAGACCTGCAAACGAAGTAATAATTCCTATTCAAAAGCAGAAGCTCATCGGGATGGGCAGTTTGCCGGGAACTGTTGCTGACAGATCACTTAATGCCAGAAGTCAGAAGGAAACTGCTGCTGGTATGGATAACTGTGTGCTCAACTTCGGAGTAATCAAAGCTCGAAGTCCGAAGTCCACTAATACTGCCAGCATGACTGAATCTACTGCTGGCCGACGGTCAAATGTTAAAAAATCAGCTGTTCAGACATCTTTAAGCCACTAATGTAAGAAACTTTGTGTTCTGTAAAATTTCAGAAAATTGTTTTAAACAAATGTAATTTATTTGAAGATCGGTCTTGTTAATAAATATGCTTTTCATTAATTTAAATGTGTTATTATTAAAGTTTTGGAATGTCTTGCTTAAAATACCGATTATATGCAGGAAATCGTGCTTTTAATTCTATTCTAAATTACTATGAAATATATTTTTAAATAGATTTAGATGCAAGTTATATGGGGAAAATGGCGCCTATTTCAAAGTTTTTTTATAAGTTAACACTCTGTTGGCATTTTTGCATAATAGAAATTTCGACACAACTTTAATTTTAAGCCCAAAGAAAACAAGTGGTCTTCAAACTTTTCTAGGTCATGGAATAATTTCAGTACTTCTCAAAACCTACAGTGTACAGGAAATTGGAAGTCTGTTATATTTTCTTAACACGAATATTGGTCAAACATGATCGTAATTGTGTATCCTGTGTGTATAGGTAAATTTTGAAACCAATAATCCACGGGAAATACTTTTTCACAGCCGGACGAGGCAAGTTAATATTGTATTTGTCGGACTGTCATCTTATTTTATTACCTAGTGTCCCTTTGATGTAGTAATCTGTTCTTTGCTGTCATTGGATCCATATAAAACATTAGATTTTGTCGTATACATGACACCTTCAGTCGTGCGCTGTTTATTTTACTTCCAATTTTGCAAAAACACCAATGCGAATATCGCTTGCAAAGTAGTGTCTGCCCTTTAGGCGTATTTTGTTAATTCGGATTTTTCATCGGATATTTGCAATTCTTTGAGAAATTTTCTTAAATACTTGCAGAAAAGTTTCAAAAATGAATCTTTAGCACCGTGCTGTTTTCCAACAGTAAAACCAGAGTTTTGATTAGTCTATTTTCGGGTATCTAGCTGAAATCGAAAAGTTGCAAAAAATGGAAGCGCTTTGGTCCCCGTGTAAAAATTCTTACTCATTGTCTGAAATTGGGTATAATTTATGAATATATTGGATAAAAAATATTTTGAACTGATAAATTTTTGTCTGACGAGTTTCAGCTCCTCTTTGCTTACTCTAACTATCTTAAGATGAATATTTGTATACCTTGACTTTATATATTTACAAGAGATCTGGTTTCAAGATTAATGTTTTCTCAAACCTCTAATAAGTTTTTCAGCAATAGTCTTAAGTTGGGAGACTTGAATTTTTTTTTTCTCTCAAAGTTTGCAATGCTTGTATTAAACTTAAGCTGCTAGTTCACCAACATCAAAACCAGTCTATAATTCTAAATAATATATTATTAAATTCAGAATCCTGTTTTAGTTTGATGCAGTGGTTCAAGTATCTGAAAAATTTTAATATGATCTCATTTCTATTTTGGTTAAAAATGTAGACTTAAAAAATATGAAAACTGTCCTACTTGCTGAGGACGATGTTAAACTTAACTTGAAATTATTGAGCTTTACTGAACTAACTGATGTTAAACTTACTGAGCTTTATTGGCGTTTAGTTTATGAGATGTTATTCGCGTTAAACTATTGAACTAGAGCCACCTCGGATTTTTATGTAAATAACATCTATGGTTGGAGTTTCTCTTGTGGGAAAGACTGAACGTTATGAAACATGTAAACACTTTGGACGCTTATACACTGTAAAACTTTCTGCAAACTTTGCTCAGTTTTTTTCCCATCTACTTAGTTGATAATTTCAGTAAACTCTCTGAATAACCGAATAACTCTGTAGACGTTTATGAAAGTTCCAGCTTCATTTCTGAAACATTTAGCTAATCGTCTGTCGAAGCGTTATTTTTGTATTTATATATGTTATAATAGCTATCGTGAACCTTGCTTTCAGTAACATGCTTGCAAATGTTTTATAGTGTACCCTCGAACCTGATGGATAAAAATTTTAAATAATTTATCTTGTTTTGGCTGAATTGGGGTCCAGATTATGAACATATGAAAAAGAATTTATATAGTAGCTCTTTGAATGAGCATTTTTATTTTTCTAACTATCGCTCGAATTATATAGTATATAAGATATAAATAGTAAGCTACAAATATGTGTACTAGAAAATGCATTAAAATCTACATTAATAAAAGAAACTTAGTTTGTCAAGTTGAAGATTGAAAATTTTAGGATTTTAAAATTTGTTGTAATGCTTGTATCTCGAACTAAAAGAGCTAGGTTTGAACAACAAGCAAGATTTTGTTAGTTACGTTTAAAGAAATCGAATTATAAAATATTAAAAATATAATTACATTTTAAATTTATTTTTAAAACTTGGATCAAAACATTTGCATAATTTAAGACTTCTTGGATTTATATTTATCATAAACGGCAATAGTTTTTTTGCGATCATGTGCGCAAGCAACATTTATCAAAATAAAATTTTAATAAATGCATGAACATTACAATTTTTAAAAATATTATTAGATTCACCTTATTGAAGAAATTATCAAATATGATACAGATTTTCATTCACTTGTCAGCTGTAAAATTTTTAGGTATTATCGGACTACAGGAGAAGAGGTACAAAATGAAACGTGAAGCATGGAAATCGATCCTGTTTATGCCACTTTTAAAAGGTCCCCTAAAACAGAGCAAATGTTCAAAATACAAAATGTAAATAAAGTTGGATAAATATTTAATTTGTTATAAGGAACGACATTATAAATTAAGAAATGTGTGCAAGTTTCATTTAGATATGAGCATTTAAAAACCTTGAAACTAGCAAGGTTACCGATAACAATTGAACCAGTTTAAAGTTAATACAATATTGCTGCATTTTAGAGACATTAAGAGGAGCAATTTTCGGTTGAAACTAAATTCTCGAGCCATTTTCAATGTCCACTCTTATTTCTCGACTATGTTCAAATACGTTAGCTGGGAGAAAGTAGTTTTACACAACTAGATGGTAGAAAATGGAATGTAGCACTTTAATGCTTTCTTTCTTTGATTGCAGCTTCACCGATTGATTTTGTATCCATTTGAAGGACTTTTAATTAATTTTGTTAATTTAAGTTGTTGGTCCTGTACTTCTGGTGTTATTTGCGGACCCTTTAAATTGTGAGATCCAAGGGGCTGACCACATCTTAGAAGGCCCTGCACAAACTGTTGAAATTTTGTAATAAATGGGAAAGTCTGGTAATCTCATGGTAAAACGAACTATTTATACAAATATTTCGCTATAGTTTAAATAGGGGCGCCTCCTTTGTCACTAGAATAGTTAAAAAAGCCCTTTGTCAACACAAAATCGGTGAAGCATTCTGTTCCCTAGTCTCAAAGGGTAACAGTTTTATATTAATGAAAGTGGCAAGTATTCTTAAAATGAATGACTATAGTGGTCTCAAGTTAACATGCGGCAGATTTAACCTTGATTTAAAACGTCCTGATAAGAATAATCTTATTGGGGGGAAAAAACCAAATGCATACATAATTTGTTAAATTATTTCTTTCAATAGAGCTTAAAATTTAATCTTACTATAGTTAACACCATATCTGAAATGACAATTTTGGTCGTTTTTCTAAAAAGTTGGTAAAATAACTGCAATTTGTTCAAGAACGAGTGTGTTAGGTCCCATATATTTTTTGTCATAATCTGCCAGCTTCAGATTCTTTATAAGATGGTCAGATTTTGACAGAAGGATAATTTTATTTACTTGGGTATTAATTTCTAGTACTTCTTGAAGAAAGTAGGTATAGGGAAATTAAGACTAGTTGTTTAAGACGTTTTTAGCTCTCTTTTTGGAGCCAAAACAGTGTGCCGCTAGTGTCAAAGAATCAACTGCCAACTAGGCAGTTTCGTAGCGGTTATAAATATCATTGATTCTGCCCTAAGGAAGAGGGCTAGAAACATCGTAAACAATTACGGTCTCCAGTTCCTCCATGTCTGCTTTCTTAAAGGAAGTATTATAGGTTGAAAAGTCACTCTATAAATTTCTACTGGAAAGGTAAATTATGAAGTAAACCTAAGTGTGAAGTTTCTAGTTTTGGGTCCCATGTTGACTTTTCTTAATTATTAAATTTCTTCAATAAAAACAAGTTTAGTATCGAAAACTCGTTTTCATACATTTGTATGCGATATTTCACTCATATTAAAGTGTTAAATTGAAAAGTGTCTACCATGAAAATTCATCCATGATGTAAATTGCGAAAGTATCAATGTTTATCTTGTAGATGTTTTCATTTTTATTGGAACAAATTGTAGAATATTGTGTTGAAAAGTGTGTAATTGTTTTTCTTATTTATATAAAAGGCAGTAGTTATTAAATGCTGTAAGCATTAATTAGAACTATTAGAAGTGTGAGTGAATGTTTATAGAGTAACAGTATCTGAAAAATGATCAGACTGATTAGGTTAATATAACATTTTTTTGATAATTAAATATTCCCAATTCAGTCATGAAAAATAAATGCAATGTAGTGTCTTGAAAAAGACTTCTATTGGATATGCTTTCACCGTTTGGAAGTTTAATGCAAGACTAAAAATTGTAGTTCTTATATTATGTTCTTTATTTTAAAATGCTAACAACTTGAAGTCAGAATCGAAGCAGTTAAATTTTCATGAAGTAAACGTTCAATATTTCTTTGTCTAGTAAAATATATACATTGGAATAATTTTTCCATCGTTCTGTTGAGCTAATACACAAATAGCAATTTTCTCGCTTTTATATTCCATTGCAATGGAAATGCAACCAGTGTGTTCCGCGGAACACTTGAGGTTCCGCGACGTGATAGTTTCGTGTAAATTTTCTTTATGCATTCAACTTTTACGAGTTTTTGTTAATATTAATTAAGATCACAATGGAGTTCTCATGTTTGGGTCCTGCTATCAAATTAAATTTCAAAAAAACTCAGAGATCAAAGTTTAGAAAGCTCTGAACTAGGCTGTCTCTCTCTCTACCTGAAACTGAACGAAGCTGGATATCTCGCTACATGGTTTAATAGCAGACCGCTGATATTGCGAAAGTAGTAAAACTGACGAGTATTAAATGAAAAATGCATTATACAAATAGCCTAGTAACATGCACAAGTTATGCCGAACGAATAGAAAATCATGTTTGGAACACTGAATTTTTGAAATCAATTTTTTTTCATAAATTTAACGTTATCTGACCTTTGGCCTCTGATATATCTGTACATAGATCGAATTTTAAAATGTGTGATCCGTCATGATCTTAAGCATGATTAGGTGAAGTTATGTGCAAAATTTCAATCGAATCGTTGAGATTTACTATCAACGAAACTTTTCACACATCTGATTTAGTTTGTGTTAAGCTACGCTCATAACTCGTTTCACTTAAGTTATAAACATGTAATCCTACTTTGTTTCTATTTATCCTTCAAATTAATTTCGACTGATAATTGTCCATCCTGGTTATACGCATTTATAACGTACGTAACGAGAATTGGCAAAGAATTGGGCTGAGCTCAGGCTGCCTAAAGATATTTTCACAGATCACTGCAAAAATCAATGGCAAAATACTAAAATAACCTCTACCGGCGTTCTTTCCTATCCTGAAATTATTTAGATTCTTACACTTCTCACAGCTGAATTTTTTAATGGAATCTTGAATATTTTTAACTTTATCACAAAGAAAAGGATTTTTGAAGCTGTCAAGAACAATCTGATTGTACATTTGCCTTGGAATTTATTGTGGAACAATGACAATGCATGGAACAATATTAAATACTGCGACATATTTCGCATATTGAATGATTGGAGATGCATTTTTGTTTCAGCCGAATAAACATTCTAAACTTGGTGCACGAATTTTAGGATATTTGTCAATCTGCAACGGAACTCGGATTAGACATCAAAAATCTAGTTATCAACATAACCAAAACTTCTGGTTTAATCAAAATTTAAAATAGCATTACTTAATAGTTCTCTCATACATTCCTAGTATATGAAAATAGAAGAAATTGATGCAGAAACTCCATAATAAACTGAAAAATTCCAACTGTAATGAACGCCAAAAGTTTATACGTAAGCATTCAAAATTGTGAAATAATTTCAACTGCTGCAATAAAATACAATACATAAAAACTTCGGAATCTTTTTTGTGTTTATGTTATGCTGCATTTACGAACTAAAGACAGACCAGTTTACTTTCGAATGTATGCTGCATATATACAAAGTTCTTATTTATTGTATTCAAAATTGCGTCAATCGTTAGGGATGCGCAGCTACTTTTTGTGTTTAAAAATTTCGTTTTAGTTGAACATTGCTGATATTGTGAAAATTTTAATCTTTCATTGTTAATATCCAAAGTTCTTGTTTTTAGAAACCCCTTTTGTAATGATACTCTAGAGACTGGTGGAAATATCGTTATAGAGAAGGTTGAACCTTAGAATATGTAAACTGAAATTTTAAGATAATCCAAATTAGGTAAATTTTTAAATACAGAGTAGGTATGTATAGATGAGCGTAAATCGCAAGAATCTAATTACATTTCTAAAATGCATCGTGCACAATTTAACTACTCTACAAACGCATGTGTATGACTAGTTAAAATGTATGTCTTTGAATGGACTCAGGCGTATGAAGTATGCAAGCTGCGAACGATGTCAAATTAAAACTTTTTTACAAATAGAAGTTAAAAAATTTAATTTCAATATTTAAGAATCTAATTAAAAAAACGGTATTAGTTTTTAGAATTTGAATATTAAGTCGAACAAATTAGAATACAGGAAAATAATGAAATCAAAGTACTATTGAAATAGCAAAAACGTACATCCATGGATTTGAGTTTTATTGTATGCATCATGGATGTAAATAAAGATTGAGTCCATGGTATATATTTTGTTCCTTCACGTTCCTCCAACAACCCTGTAATATATATATATATATATATTATATATATGGCAGTGAAGCTTAATATTGGACTCTTTTTATTTAACTTTTGTACAATAATGGTAATTAATTTCCGAAGTGTCTCAAGCTCTATATTTTATTTTTACACTGTATTTGTAGAAAACGTAGTGATCATGCTTGGTTTAAAAAATGGGCGTTTTACCCTGTTACAGTGAGTTGTAATAATGTATACTGAAAATCTTTGCAATTTCACGTATATATACAGACATTTAATTTTCCTACCTATTGTAGTTTTCGATCGACTGGCAGAGATGGCTTTGGGATGTTCGCTACGGAAAACCCGCCACAATTTTGGCAAATGTTGATTTCGCTTCACTTGTCCATAATAGAAAATTGATTTTATTCAACAATAAAAACTACATTAATGCATTGAAGCGGAATCGGTTTATATCTATGTTCAGAATCTGGATCGTTGAAAATGAACAAAATAAAACGAAGGAAGTAATTGAATATATGTGCTTGTTTGGTTTTTGCAGAGATTACCCTTTATATACATTTTCCTCACTATCTGGCGAATTTAGATATGTTTGGGACATTCGCTAGTGCAGAAATGATAATCGACTCTTTAATGTAGCAGCATCTACAGCCGTTGAGTTGGGAGATAATACAGTAGGACTTAAGGAAGACCCTCCCATTGCAATATACATGGATCGGTTTCGCGCTTAGTATGCGTTCATCAGCATGGAATAACCGTTAACTGCAACGGAAGAAAGAAAACTTATTTTCTGCAATTTTTCAAATTTTTATGGGGACTGGCAATTTCAGTCCTTCCACGTAGCCAGCATAAAATTCGTTGACAATTTAGATCGGCATACGCAAAGCTGAGAAAGTCTAAGTTCAAAATCACAGGAATCTTTCAAAAAGGAGGATTTTTGTGGTTTTGAAGGGAATAGACACAAAGGCAGTAGGACATATTGCCTTTGTGTATAATTTTCAATAATGAATTGTCAGTGGATTTATTGCCTTGAAAGTCTTACAGTACTAAATTATAGTTATATATATGTTTACTCAAATTATCATTAAACACGTTTGATATGCATTGTAGGAAATCTACTAGAACTGAGAAAAATATCATGGTCATGTTTATCGTTACGAAATATCGTTATGGCCAAGTTTATCCTTACGAAGAATATCTTTATAGACGGGTTTCGCTGTATTATCTTTTTCAAATCGTCGTACAGATTGCGCAAATGCTTTTTCCCACCTAATATAGGTTGCATATGATACGAGTTGCTTGCTTAAGGAAAATTTCGCAATACGAGGTTAAAATTTCCATGTCTATGCCATAAAGACACTGAACTGAAAGCTGTTAATAATGTTTGATTAATACTGCCTTTAGATGGACTAAACTAAATCTGACATTTCAAGAAAACACTTCTGGATGAGTCTTTTTCCAGATTTCGCAAAACTTGAGAATAAGGCACATTTCCAAAACGTATATTCTGTCTTGTGCAGCGTCGGTAAACTGACTGTCTTTGTGTTCTGCATCGCGGTATAGCCGATAGAGGAACTGGCAACCTGGTTACGTGCTATATAATATTATGAATCTGTTGGAGCTTGGTAACCACATCATAATTTTGCTTTACTTCTGTTTATTTTATGTCGTTTTAAATAAATGGGCCACAGAAAATCGTTTCTTGGTATGCTTTTACATTCTGATTTTCTTTTTCATTTCTTTCGAAAGTAGTCTATGTAAAGGTGGAGTGCTGTGTTGTTGTTGTTGTTGAGACCCAGACCGTCCGACCTACCAGAAAGGTGTAAGGTAACTGTATGGACGGCCGGGAAGTGCCTCCCAATTTAGACCGGAACCCAGTGGGGGAGGCTTCCACAGGGACCGTACCCTCCTTCCCCTACCACCAACCTCTCGGAAGGACTTACGGACCCACATGTTTAACGTGATCGTACTCCGCATGAACACGGCGGCATTTGTGGTAGCGTGCAAATCTAGCGCGCAAACCACGGGGATACCGCACCCGAGATGGCCAACAGCACGCGGTGTTCCGAGGTGGTCACCCACCAAGTACTAACCGCGCCCGATGCTGCTTGACTTCGGTGATCTAACGAGAACCGGTGTTTTCAGCACGGTACGGCCGTTGGCCCGGTGGAGTGCTGTGTGAAGATAGTCAAAAAACCCGTGTTTCTTTCATGGTTTGACATGTTTTAAGCATCTCTCAATGCGAATTAATTTAATTTTAAATAATATAACACACGGTTGGAATGTACCATCCATGCTTTGGTTTCGGGCTAGTCGTCATGGAGTAGAAGACTCCAGCAACGACAGCAAGAAAACTTGTAAGCAAGGAAACCGTACGAGTAACGGCAGAGCTCGGGGTAAAAATATCTTGACTTGCATATGGCTTTCCCAAGAGACACAGATTTATTTTTTTCTTTCTTTCACAGTTCACTAGATGTAGTTTAATTGCACAAAAAAAAACCAGTTATAATCATTTGAAATTACGCAGAGTTTTCAGTTTATTTTCGATTTCATTTAGCGACTTGGTGTATTTTAAAGTGTTAATTGCAAAAATCTAAAATATCTCGAGAACGGTTATAGTTCTAAATTATGGGTTTAGCTTTACACTTTTTATCATCAAACATTAAGCTAAAAAGCATTGAAGTGATGCATTTGAACATATGTAGTTGTTATTTTGACTCATTTTACGAATTATTTCGCAAACATAAAACTATAAGCTCCAGGATAAGCCACAATGTGACGTACCTACTAAATTTTGTAATATTTGATCAATTAGTTTTCAGCTAGAATCTATACACACGCAGGCAGCACTCTAAAAATAGTTTTTTCGGGTTCTAGAGTGCTCCAAAAGTGTAGATCCGTCGAAAATTCGCAGTGATTTTCGAAAATTTTCAAATGCTTTCCTCATGCATTACTTTGTATTGTAGGAAAAGTAGAAATTAAAACCAATGATAAATTAAAACCAACCTAACGTCACCTGCTTTGCGTTATGCCAACGGCCCTACCGTGCTGAAAACACCGGTTCTCGTTAGATCACCGAAGTTAAGCAGCATCGGGCGCGGTTAGTACTTGGGTGGGTGACCACCTGGGAACACCGCGTGCTGTTGGCACATTTCGGGCGCGGTAGCCTAGTGGTTTGCGCGCTGAATTTGCACGCTGCCACAACTGCCGCCGTGTTCATGCGGAGTACGATCACGTTAAACATGTGGGTCCGTAACTCCTTCCGAGAGGTTGGTGGTAGGGGAAGGAGGGTGCGGTCCCTGTGGATGCCTCCCCCACTGGTTTCCGGTCTAAATTGGGTAGCACTTCCCGGCTGTCCAAACAGTTACTTTACACCTTTCTGGTAGGTCGGACGGTCTGGGTCTCAACAACAACAACATGGTTGGAATATAGCATGCATGCGTCGGTTTCACGCTCGTGCGCTAATCGGCATGGAGACACCAGCCATGACAGCAAGAAAACTGTAAGCAAGGAAATCATGCGAGCAGCGCAGAACTAGCGGTAAAAAAAATCTTATGACTTGCATATGGCTTTCCCTGCAGGCACAATTTCATTTTTCTTTCTTTCACTCACTATTCACTAAATGTAGTTTAATTCCGCAAAAAACACTTATAATTATTTGAAATTACACTAAGTTTACAATTTATTTTAGAATTCATTTAACGACTTGGTGTATTTTAAAGGGTTATATTGCAGAAATCCTAAATATCTCGAGAATGGTTATCGTCCTAGATTTGTAGGTTTGGCCTTACGCTTTTCACCGTCAAACATTTAAGTATAAATCAAACATTTAATGGATGCATTTGGACATACGTAGTTTCTTATTTCGACGAATTATAAGGATTATTTCGCAAAAAAGAAAAAAAGTGTAGGTTCTTTTTTTTCCAAATCATAAAAATATAGTAAGCACTAGGGTAAGCAGTAATTATCAAATTTTGTAGCATTTGATCAATTTCAGCTAGATTTGATACATACGTTGCACACATTCAGGCGGCACTCTAAAAATGTTTTTTTTTTCGGTGGTGAAAAGTGTTGATCCGTCGAAAACTCGTTGCGATTTTCGAAAAGCTTCTAATATTTTCCTTATACATTACAATGTATTGTAGGGAACGTAGAAATTAAAACCAATGAGTTGCCTATGGTCTAAATACACCAGGTACGAAAAGAAAAATTAAACCTGTACCATCCCCAATTGATTTCTATATGGACGAATGTCCAAAATTCCCCCCCCCCCCACACACACACAAAAGAAAAAAAAATGACCATTATGAACGCTGGAGTTCATTATTAACTACACATTCATGAAACAATTCCTACAAAATTCGGATATATCTCTTCAAGTTGAAATCAAGTTGAAATTATAAAACTATACGGATCACATATACATCCACTTGATAAGTACAGAATTCGACCTTTCAAAGAACTTTACTAGGACCACAAAACAAACACCATCTCCGATTTAAATGTGGAAATTTCTGATTACCATGCAGAAATGACATGGAATTACAATTTTCTGTTTAAAACAAATATAATAGCCCTGCTCCAGTTGTGGCGATATTCTTTCATTTCTGTAAACATTTGACTAAAAGATTATTCTTTCTTTCTACAATTCGTTCTGTTATCAGCATCATCAATATGTCAATTACTTTTACTGTAATGCAGTGTTTTTCAAACTTTTTGGCTTGTGGAACTTTTTGAAATTCAATTGGATGGCGGAACCCCAAATTGAGAGAATGTCCATTGTGGTTCAAAGTATGTATGTAAAATGTTATGATTTTTAAGAAAATTTACACCATACTAATAACATTGCAGGTCCACGGAACACACTTTGTAAAACTCTACTGTAATGCATTGGTTAGATATCAATGTATAAAAATATTCGATTTGCCTTCCTTTATTGAGAATTATGCATGGGCGCCCATAGGAAAGAAAAAGGGATACTTTCCCTCTCTTGGACTTTTAAGGTCACATAGGCAACCATCAATATAATCAATGTTGTAAATTTTATGCTGGAGATTGTCTTCCCCACTTGGAAATCGTTCTATGGAAGTCCATGGATTAATGTACAGCCGCGGAAAAAAAAACGCCCCACCCTCAGTTAATCGAGCATCGTTCATCGTAGAGAAAATTGAAAGATACCATTCGAGTAGGAATAACATCCTCTACAAATTAATGTGCGCAAAATTTGCATAAGTGACCGTCTTCATATCTAAACGCGCACAAACTTTGAAATTTTAAATGGCAACACCCAAGTTTGACAACATAGTTCGAAACTAGAGCAAAATTCAACGTGTGATACCAAATTTCAAGTCATTTGGGTGAAGCGTTTCTGAGTTGTGAGTATGTAAAGTTTTGAGCTCCTAATGTTAAATGAGTGTCCAAGACTTCCATTCATATCTTCTGTAATAATTATCTGCTCACGCTGAGTATTTGTATGACGTTACTATTAAACAACCCAAACACTTTTACGTGATTTTTATTTTTGTGGAAATAATTGTTTGTATGAAATATTAATTATGAAATCAATAATCGAAAAAATATGAATACAAACCTGGACATGTTTTGATAAAAATCGATTCGCAAAGACTTTTATATGTTTATGTAAAATTCCAAGTGTTTCCTCCCTCTAGTTCTTTAAAAATGTTTAAATATTCAGCATCTCGATGATTTTAGGGGTCATATATTAGTTTAAAAAAATGACGAATTTGAAAAAGTTATATTAATTGTAAGTTAATCTTTATTTAAGAAAACGGGCATTTATTTTTACCCAGTTTTAATAAAAACTTTGTATAAACAGCGTTGTATAGATGCAACCTAATCAACGTAATTCTGCTACTGTATTGAAGGTGCAAACTTGTATTGTTATAAATGGGATCTACTTATGTTACTGTCGATTAATAGTTCCCGAGCTACTGCGAGTTGAAATCGCACACAAAATGTGATAATTTATCATAAAAACTATTTATATAAAACAGTAACAAATTATAAAATTATGTGATACTAAACACTATAACAAGTATCTTTATATCAAAAGACGAATTTGCATAATTGCGGTTTAGTATGATAGTTATTACAACCTAAGAACCTCTTATTCAAAGGTAAAATGATTCTATAATTTTATTCTCAATTTATTTTCGCTTGTTTAACTGTATTACAAAGCATATATTATTTGTTAGTATCATAAATTGTTTTTGAAACAGCATTATAAAATAACATTTGGAAATAAACATTTCATTCTTCTTTATTTCTTCTTTCTTTTATTGACCCTGGCACGAATACCCCATTTAGCAACGTACCCAGTACGGCTTTTTAACCCTAATAATCGTGCCCTATTTGAGGCTCACATAATCCAACCCACTGCCTTAGTAACACACACACGCACAAGATAACAACTACATCCAGCCATGAAAATGCTCAACCTCTCATGCAGGAATCCAACCTGAGACCCCTTTGGCTGTGTGGTAAGCCATAATGCTGAATGTCAAGAGGATAGTTCAATAATTTACAACAGTGCTGTGGTCAATCAACGAAACATCGCCCTTCAAATTGCGGTTTTCAATATGGAGCTGATCCCCGAAAATTGCACATTTTAGAATATTGAATGTCTTCGGATATAAAGATAGAAACGTTGTGAAAATTTGAATTTGGACTAATTTGGGGGTCTAGAACTTGTGGGTGACGTCAAAATTGGGTGTTGCCATTGAGAATTTCAAAGCTTGTGCGCGTTTAGATATCATCGGACATCACTGCAAATAGTACGCATTTCGATATTTTACGTAGATGTAAATTGAGGATGTTTTTAATCCAACTTTTCATTTCTATGGTTTATAAAAAAGACACTCGTTGCATAGGGCAGTGCTTCTCAACCTTTTTGAAACCACGGCCAGGTAAATTCTTATTTTATAAGACGATATCCCAACAAACTTGCAAATACCTTTCTTATTTCTTTTAAGTGCATGAATTAAATATGTACTAATAATTAATCATGCCATAATCATGAAACGTATTCGTGCATTTATGTATATACAGTGTGGTATGCTGACAAATATAAAATTACATTTAAATAAGTTATCAAGAGCTGGACTCATGAAATCGAATAGCATACTATAATTTCTCCAGATAAACATCATTAAACTAATTTGTTTTGATTTTCGTTGACATATCCCATTTTTATAACCAAATATTTATATTAATCGGTATAAAATGGATTATTATATTATTAAATTGATTTTACTGATGCTGGTTAAAAAAAAGCATTGAGAGAGAGAAAAATATTTAGCTATTATAATTCACCATAGAAGTCAGTTGAGCAGTATTTTATTACTTTCCTTACAGTGCATAGTAATGTATAGGGAAAGTATTGGAATCATGCCGAAAATCGCAACTCGAGTTTTCGACGAATTTACACATTTTGACACCTAGAATACGAAAAAACTATTTTTAGCGTGATGTCTGTATGTGTTGTTGAAACCCAGACCGTCCGACCTACCCGAAAGGTGTAAGGTAACAGTTTGGACGGTCGGGAAGTGCCACCCAATTCAGACCGGAACCCAGTGGGGGAGGCATCCACAGGGACCGTACCCTCCTTCCCCTACCACCAACCTCTCGGAAGGACTTTCGGACCCACATGTTTAACGTGATCGTACTCCGCATGAAGAACACGGCGGCAGTTTTGGCAGTGGCTGGAATCGAACCCGGGCCTACCGAGTGCAACTCCAGCGGGCTAACCAATGGGCTACCGCGCCCCGATGTCTGTATGTGTGTCTGTCTATCTGTCTAATGTATGTATCCACTCTAACTACAAAACTGATAGACCAAATTTCATAAAATTTGGTAGATGGCAAATCACTTGTGTGTAACCCTGCTGCTGATTAGATTTTGGTACAATTGGGAATAAAAAACCTACCTTTTTTTTATTAAATATCTCGCAAAAATTGCCTGTATCCATTCTAACTACAAAACTAATTGACCAAATTTCATAAAATTTGGTAGGTGGCAAATCACTTGTGTGTGACCCTGCTGCTGATTAAATTTTGGTACAATTCGGAATTAAAAACCTACCTTTTTTTTTATTAAATGTCTCGCAAAAATTGCCTGTATCCACTCTAACTCCAAAACTAATAGACCAAATTTCATAAAATTTGGTAGATAGCAAATCACTTGTGTGTGACCCTGCTGCTTTTTTTTTTTTTTTTTTTTTTTTTTTCGAAATGGCCTGCAAAAATTGTCAAAATTTAGAATAAAAAGCTACGTATGCTCAAATATATCGATTAAATACATGTTTTATACATAATGTTTAACGATGAAAAGAATAAGACCAACCCCACTACACTGGGACTAGCCGTTCTCGAGATATTTGTTTTTTCGTATTTTCGCTACGCCACCTTTGAAAATAAGTCCAGTTACCAAATGAGAACGAAATGTGAATTAAATGTGCCGATTCAGTGTCATTTAAAATAATTATGGGTGTCATTTTGTGCAATTAAACTCAATATAATGAATTATTGAAGAAATAAAGAGAACGTGAATATGAGTCTGCAGGGAAAGTCATGTGCTGCCCACATCAGATTTTTCATATTAGAATTAAAATGATGCTTGACCATTGACATTTGCTACACAGGTGTTTTTTCCGGCATTTTGCTTTCGAGTTTTTCGATACATTCACAAATATTATTCTCTTTAGATTATTTCCTCTAAGTATATATAATATCTATTTTAATATTACATATATTAGTTATCTATACTAAATATTTATTCATACTTATAATCTTACATATCATACTTATTGCTACGATTTTTTATCTATACTGAATATTTATTCATAAAAATTCTTATAAAGCTAAAACTACAAATTCCGGTAAAATCTCTCGCTGCTCGGTGTAATTCATGACAGGACCTACTGGCATAGGGGGTGTTTAGAACACTCAACATCTGCTAACAATTCGAAATAGGTTTAATTTTTCCTACAATTTAAGTATACGAAAAAATAAAGTATTGCGATAGGTCCAAACAAGAAAGATCAATCATGCATAAAGCATTGATTATGAAACACTTTTCAACTGCAGTGCAATTTTATTTAAACATCTACAAAACGCGATACATTCAACGGTAATATTTTTTTAAATATCACAAAACTACAGTAATTTATTTTACTTAAAGACTCGAAACCATGGAGGTAAAAGTACTTTCTAGCTTCATGCTTAAAACTTCGTCAAAAAAGAGAATTATATAAAATCGTCTGCTTTTCTATGTAAAATCAATGAATATTTCATTCATATCACCTATATTCCAGACTCCAGAGCTAAATAATTTTGCGTTAAAAAATTGCGCAATTCTTATACAACTCATTTTACAGCTTGACTTGTTTACATTCTGCATACTTTAAAATTAGGCATCGTTGTAGAAATAATAAATGTTTGATGATCATTTAAACTAAAAAATATAGTAATTGCGTTGGCGCAAAATATAGATGCACAAAAAATACGCAAAAATAAAGTGGTTTTAGGAGGGATGCAATACCGCAATGTAAAAATTACGATTTTTACACTGGGGAAAAAGATGTATGCCATATTTTATTTTGAAGTGGGTCACGTGATCTCGTCATATAATATGGGTGTAATTATTATTTTAACTTTTATTTAAAAACTACTAAACATATTTGGGTCAATTTTTTTATATATATATTTTATTGGATAATTTAAATATTTCCTAAAATTTTCGAAGCAATTTGTGAATCTTAACTTCGCTTAAAAAATCTTTGTAAAGTTAGGTCACACAGGGTTCAATGTATTTCGTTTTTTCAACCCGTGTTCAATCCAAAACTAATTGGGTGATATTATTCTTTCCCATTCCCATATGTCCCACAGACCGTCTCGACATCATATTAAAATTTCATTTTGTTAAAGTCATTTATACCTCAGTTATCGTGCTAACGGACAGACAGACAGACAGACAGAATGAACAAAGGCATAAACACTTTTCAACTATGTTGTAAAGTGTTAAAAATCAAGCGGGTTGCAATTAATATAAACTCTGAATATCCATCAATGCAATTCAACAGTTTTCCAATGAATGACTGTAGACGCAGTGACTTTTGATAGAATTAATTGATTAGAATAAAATTTATGGTTCGGTAGACGTAAGAAAGTCATTGAGTTTGAGATTGGGCAAAATAATTATTGCGAATATGTAGAAAAACTGAAATCTTTGGTGTTTGCAACAAAACAGTGAATAGATTTTATGCCCTCTACAATACGTAGTATAAAAATGTATTTTATTTATCTACCTATTTATGTGTCTATTGTACTGCCCTTATAATATATGATAATGTATGGGAAAAGCATTAAAATCGTGCCGAAAATCGGAACTTGAGTTTTCGACGAATATACACGCTTCGAGCACTCTAGAACGCAATTCCATTACTTTTAACATTGTAAGTAATTTTGAGCCTTTGAAACCCTACGAAGATATACAAACGCATTTTGGATCAGATATTGGTTTTTGAAAGTGAGTGGTTATAATTTAATATTTTAATGTTTCGGAAGGGTGGTTCTAATTTCAATATTTAATATTTTGAATTGTTTTGAAAATGTCTTACGAGAACAAACCACCAACAGAGAAAAACTATTCACGTAAAACAATGCATGATTTAATGGACTAGAATCACTATCAATTCTTCGCAATGCCTATGATTATTAAATGAATTAAATGATTAAATGATGATTATTAAATGAATCATAAAAATTGATGGAATTATAAATAGTATGTTTAAATTACATAACGCTGTGAATTAAAAGAGATTTTTTTTTTATTGTAAAATTTTTGAGGTGTCTGTTTAAATATTTAGCTCCTGTAATAAACAAATCATAAAAAATGTGATTAAAGGGATTATTGGACGGGTTTAATTTTAAAAGGATGGTATTAAGATAATTAATTTTTCATTTTTCAGCAGCAAAAACATACGATTTTATGATTTTCTAGTTAAAAGAAATTTTGAAGTTATGATGCTAGTTTTCGTGGAATCGCCTTATTAAATTAAAAAATATTGACATTTTTTCGCTTTATAAAATTTTTATTCTTATATCTCGTAAACTATAGGTGCTAACTATGAACTATGAGAAATTGTTCTGATTTAAAGTCTAAATGTTTATTTTCGTATTAAAGTTCTTTTTAATTTATATTTAGTGTTGTATCCATCCTAAAACCGCTTTATTTTTGCTTAATTTCTGTGCGTCTATATTCTGAAACAACGCAATTACAATATATTTGAGTTTAAATGATCATCAAACTTTGATTATTTCTACAACGGAGCTCAATGGAGAACTTATGAAGCACTTATGGAGAATGTAAACGCATCAAGCAGTAAGATGAGTTGTATAAAAATTGCTGAATTTCTTCAACGCAAAATTATTTAGTTCTGGAGTCTGTAATATAGCTGATATGAATGAAACATTCATTGATTTTACATAGAGAAAGCAGACTATTTTATAGCAGATTTTTTCGATAAAGTTTTAAGCATAGAGTTAAATTACTTTTACCTCCATGATTTTAAATTTTTCAGTAGAATAAATTATTGTAGTATTGTGATGAATGAAATAAATGAAATGAAAGTGTATGAATTAAATATTTACTGCTTTTACATAAACAGCCAGGCGATTTATATTTCAATGACGTCATTTGAATAAAGTTCATTTTCTTCGATGAAGTTTTAAGTTTTAGAATATAATAAATTATTGTAGTATTGTGATGAATGAAATAAATGAAATAAAAGTGTATGAATTAAATATTTACTGCTTTTACATAAACAGCCAGGCGATTTATATTTCAATGACGTCATTTGAATACAGTTCATTTTCTTCGATGAAGTTTTAAGTTTTAGAATATAATAAATTATTGTAGTATTGTGATAATTTAAAAAATATTACCGCTGAATGTATCGCATTTTAGAGATCTTTAAATAAAATTGCATTGCAGTCGGAAAGTGTAGGATAATCAATGCTTTATGCATGATTGATTTTTCTTGTTATATATGATAACTTAATTATTTTAATTAATTAGAACTTTTATGAATTTAATATAGCTGATTAGTGTTTTCATATCTATAAATATTCTTTAACTTGGTGATTTTATCATTTTTAGAATGATTCTTATTGGGTGCTATAAGGAATGTACGATTACCTTACATAAGTTTTTAGAAATGCATTACAATGTTAAAGAACATTTATAACATGCTTTTACTAAAATCCAGTATTTATATCTTTCACAGATTTAGCATGAGAAGTTTTACGAAGAGGAATTTAGAGCGGCATATGAAGATTTATGATTCTTCAAGATTCTTTTGATTCTTCAAGGTGTCCACAATGTTCGACTACATTTACTCGAATGAGTAATATGTTGCATCATGAGCGTATACAGCCCATGGTGGGCGTATCGGTCAATGTCGGGCGTGAGAAGTAAAATTCCCAGTGCTTTCCCTGTGTGAGGTAAAAAAAAGAAAAAATGTAGGTGCTACTGGCATGAATAAGAAGAGGAAAGTGACTATAAATCCGTGCCAACAAGCTTAAAACAGCACTGTGGCTGTTCATAAAATTGCCAATGATGGTGAAAAATATATCTGATATCATTTCCTTTTCAGGTTCTAACAGAATTGGTATAACACAGGTGTTGTTAGAGGAGTTTGCCTTAAAGCGTAGTATTGTATATGTATGGTATAAATAAATCTACGTTGCCTTTTTACTCACTTCCGATCTGAAAGAGAGCATTAATATTGTACAACATATTTCAGAAGTTCTTGTATGGGGAATATCACTGAAGAAGACTTGAATGCTGATACGAATGCTGCTTTTGGAAAAGTATTATCATAGTTCGAAACTTATGAAGGTCGTGGTAATGGTTGGGTCCTAGAGAGAATTGGTGAGTGAATGATTGATGTTGGGGCATATGAGCATATAGCTGCCTCTAGCTAGATTCCACTGCCTAAAGAACTGGCAGCTAAGAAAGCTGTTATTAATGTGCAGAATAGTGACCAAAAATGCTTTACGTGGTCATCTTAGCAGGTCTTTATCCAGTTTATAAGAATGCATCCCGTGTCGGTAAATATATCGAGTATGAATGCAAGCTAAATATGTACCGAATTGAGTTTCCTACCCCTTTACACCAGGTTAAATTGCTTGAGCGAAATAACAATATGAGCCTGAATGGCTTTGGGTATGAAGATAAGAAGGTATTTCCACTCTATATATCATCTGATAGACGGGATCAACACTGTAATTTACTGTTTGTCAGTAATGATGAGCATTATCGTTACTGTTACATTAAAAGTATGAGTAAACTTCTATACAGTATAAAGCATAAAGAGAAACAATATTTTTGTGACCACTGTTTACAACGGTTTTCATCTGAAGCTCGTTTAAGGAACCATCTTGAGTTATATCGGCAGTATGGTCTGCAGCGAGTGAAACTACCTAGTGATAATAACATTTTTAAATTTAAAAGTGTTTACATGCAAATGCGTGTACCATTTGTGGTATATGCAGACATTGAGTCTTTTCTAATAAAAACGAATATGTGTGAGAACATCTTACCTCATCATGTTCCTTGTGGTTTTGCATACATTATTATTGATCCCAATGGAAAAACCTTTATCTATAGGGGTGAAAATGTGATTACTCATTTTTTGAAGACTCTTATTCACGAAGAGGAAATTCAAAGAAAATATTCAAAGAAAATATGAAAATCAGTTTCACTGCTGAAGTTCGCGAAAATTTTGAAAATGCTACTATCTGTTATATCTCTAACAAGGTTTTAGGGGAAGAATGTGTGAGAGACCACTGTCACTTAACTTCTATGTTTTGAGGTGCAGCTCATCCTAATTGTAATCTGAATTACAAGATAAGACGACGCATACCTGTTGTGTTCCACAATTTCAAAGGATATGATGGGCATTTAATTATACAGGGAATCGGCCAATTTAAGGAAAAAAGAATCGAGTGTATTCCCAGTAATATGCATAATTATATTACATTCATCATTGGAAGTCTACAGTTCATAGACTCCCTCCAATTTTTACCTGCCTCTATTGAGAAACTACGCTCTAGTTTGGAGCCCAACCAGTTTCGTATCATAAAAGAACATTTTACAAGTGATCAAGTGGATTTGCTGGCTAAAAAGGGTGTTTACCCCTATTCTTATATGGATTGTTCTAAGAAGTTTGAAGAAACGAGTCTACCCTCTAAAGAGGCCTTCTTCAATGATTTAAATCAGGAGGAGGTCTCTGATGAGTCCTATGCCTATGCCCAATATTTTTGGCCATCCTTAAAGATAAAGAATATGGGGGAATATCATGACTTGTACAAAAAAACTGATATTTTTCTGCTAGCAGATATTTTTGAAAATTTACGTGATTTGTCATTAAATTATTATGGAATAGATGCTACCCACTGTCTAACATTACCATCTCTTGCCTGAAACGCAGTCCTAAAGACTAGTGGAGTATCATTAGAACTTATTTCAGACCCTGATATGTACCTATTTTTAGAAGAAGATATAAGAGGTGGTATTAGTGTTATTAGTAAACGTCTAAGGCAGGCTGATAATAAGTATTTGGAACATTATGATTCTGCAAAAGCTAGCAAATATATAATGTACTTGGATGTTAATAATTTATACGGATCGACTTTAAGCCAATCACTACCTGTATCTGATTTTAGATGGCTTGATTCTAAAGAAATTCAGAACTTTGATTCACTTGCTGTAGAAGATGGCCCAGCTATGGGGATATTATCGAGGCGGGTATTGACTAACTACACTGAGGATTGCATGATGAATATAATGACTGTCCTCTGGCACCTGAAAGGACGCATATCACCCCATCTCTGATTTCAGAGTATAGCCGGAATTTATCTGAAGAAATGAATTTGAAAATATACAAGGATCAGATCAAATTAACATCCAATTTGAGTCATAAGTCTAAATATGTTCTACATTATAGAAATTTAGAACAGTATATGAAACTTGTGAATATCCATCGAATATTAACTTTTAAGCAAGAACCTTGGTTGAAACTCTATGTACAATTTAACACTGAGAAGAGAATGCTGGCGAAAAGTTCCTTTGAAAAAGATCTAAAGGTGTTAATAAGAACGGCGTGAAAAGATTCATTCGTCATCAAGATTATCATAGCTGCTTAATAAGACGTGTATATAAAAGAGTTGAGCAAATTAAAATTGCAAGCAAAGACCAGAAGATTTATACTGTAAAACAAATTAAAATGCGGTTATTCCCCTATGATGATAAACGTTATATTTTGAATGATGGTATCAAGAGCTTAGCATATGGTCATTATCAAATTTAAATGACTAAACCATGCTAAATTAAATTGTAGAGGTGTATTGAATATACCGGGTGGAGGTGGGACTATAATTTATGAAAAAATTCTATAGGACTATAATTTATGAAAAAATTCTATAGGACTATAATTTATGAAAAAATTCTATAGGACTATAATTTAAGAAAAGTTAATTAATAAAATGAAGATTTATTTTTTAGAGAAAATGAATTCATTTACAAACATTACAAGAAACTAATATCAAGTAGAATCATGTTGAATTATATTAAGATACATTACTTTTTACAAGTATACTGACAGAATCCAATTTAATTAAAGAGATGGTAACATGATGAAGATGTCTATGGATCAAAAACTGGAACAATTGAAAAAAAATATATAGATGCACATTAAATGTTGAAGATATGAAAAACGAAATGAAATTTGCAAGCAAAGATTAGATTTATACTGTGAAGAAAAAAAAAACAAAAGAACTTCATATCTACCTACTATTGATTGATAACATATTTCTTATTCTTATCTGGCTGATGAAATCTGCATTCATAGAAAAATCAAGGGTCAAGTTGAAGCTGCACCCCTCTCCACCTGGAGTCTTATGTTAAAACATGGGGAAGTATAGCTCCTTCAGAAGCCCCATGTTAAGGTATAGCTCCAGATGAGCCAGAATCCCCTTCTTTCCCCTACTCACAGGGATTGTACAATCTTTTCCCATAACCTATCACCTCTCTGATGGACTTCAGAACTGTTTATATGTCAACTTGGATTTTGCGCCATTAAACCTCAATCTGCTAACCAACCTACCAACCAACCAACCAGAACTATTTATACTTCGCTTTCACATGGAGATACACAGGAGCTTTCACATGGATCACCTTTTCGAAGATTCGAGAAAGACCTCGATATAATTAATATTCTACGAGATATGAGAGATTTTCAGAAGTTTCTATAGAGCGTCTTTAAAAAGGAATCATCACTCAATTTGAGAGTTGATGAGACAGTTGATGAGATATGGGCTACATTGCACTATGACTTCCGTCAATGTTTTGAGAATAGTAGCGGTTGTTTTATGAAATTAGTGGAGCATTTAATTTCTGTTTAACTGTATATTGTTCTTGTTTACGCTGTGACTGTGAATAAATGTGTTAGTTATCCAGAAATTTGGTCACATTCTTGTATCCTGAGCGCACATCCACGATTTTAGAGAATATGTTGTAACAATATTCTTCACTTCACGAGCTCATGCCTCTCTTCGCTTCAAAAAAATTTATTTTCCCCTCATATTTTGAAAATCGGAATTTTCTCTAATTCTCGGATGTCTTATTCAAAGAATGCTCATGATATAATCAGCCACAAAATATAATTAAATAAATTTGCTTTATTTATAATCATCAAATTGGGGTAATATATATATATATATATATATATATATACAAAACAATTATAAGCAATTTGTAATCTTGGCTACCTTCAGCTTCGAGCATCTGCGGGTGAACATTTCGAACAGACTTGAATCCCCATCCTCTAGTTTCCATTTTATTCTCAGTTCTTGCAATGTTTTGTTGTAGCCTTTACTCAAGAGATGATTAAGAAAATGTCTCACAGATTCGCAGTTCTTTTCTGTATTTTCGACCGAGAGATTCATGGGAACAAAAGGAGGGGGTAAGATTCTTCCAATTTCCTCTATTTTCTGAAATTAAACTGTATTAGTAGAACTGTATTAATTTTCTATACACAGGTATCATATTTTTGTTAATTGGGTGGAATTGCATCACAAACTTCATAATATACATTATAATTGAAAGCATATAACGTAATAATTGACTTACACTCGTAAAGTTAGTTATCTGCTTTGGAAAAATACATATTATGCGATGCAAAAGATTTTGTACTCTGCAACAATAATGTGCAACCCTTGGGTCGCGACCCCATTTGGGGTCACAAGAGTTCCTAAAAGGGTTGACGGCATTTTTTTTTATAAAGGAGTGGATACGAAAAATATCTGATTTGAGTAACACATGATTTTCGTAGATAAATAAACAAATAAATTTGTTTCAAATTTGAAATAATGAAATGTCCTCAGTCGTATGCATGTGCAGTATGTATTTCATGATTAGCGTAAAAGTCTTTACACCCTAAATGTAGGGGTAGGTCGGACGGTCTGGGTCTTAACAACAACAATAACAACAACCTTAAATGTTGGCGATTCGTGTCATATACACTCTATGACCAACAGTTCTGTATCTGAAAGATACTAGCAGGCTCTACCTGCTAGTGGTCACTAAATGTAGCAAAGTATGCTAAATGTACAAATGTACACTAAATGTACAAAAGTGTATCAAAGTTTAGCGTGAGCCGGTCGAATATGTTCATTGCCGAGTAGAAAATATACTGTGAAAATTGCATCAAAATTGGATCAAGAGCTACCAAGGTAGGTAAAAATGAAGATAAGAAGAAGGGGGGGGGGGGTTGAGGCTCTCTCCGCCTTCTATTACCACGGTCATTTCATGTTACATAAAAGAAGACGATGCTTGCGTGTATATGAAGTGTGCGGTCTGTAGCGGAAAATCTATACATCGGACGGTCTTGAAATGTGGCAAACGTATTCTTTAGGACCCAGGACGATAGACATTGGCGACATTTTTGTAAAACCGAGATATAAAATTGAAGCTACTTGAAGTAAAAGCTACGCCCAGGGGGATGATACAATAAAGATGTCTATCCATGTGACAGGTACGAATGGTAGCGAAACTAAAACCACCAATAAAACTAAAAGCTATCAATTAGGAACTGAGATGTAGAATTGTGGGTGCTAGTTAAACTAAAAATTACGCCCAGGGGGTGCATACAAAAAATGTATATCCAAGTAAAACGTTTAGCCGGAGACTATAGCTATCACCAGAATCAAAGTTGTTAAATTATAGGCTGAGATGTCAAATGGGGGGCGGGGAGGGTAATTAAAGTAAAATTTGAGCCCAGAGGGATTGATACGAAAAATATATATTCAGGCGACATGTACAGATGGCGCAAAGACTATAGCTACCAGCAGAACAAAAATTACTCAATTTAGGAACCAAGATGTAAAATTGTGGGGGCGAGTTAAACTAAAATTTGCGCCCATGGGGTTGACTAAAAATATGCATTTTCTGGTGATACGTACAGAGACTATAGAGGCATTATTGACTTAGAGATATATTGGCTCAGAGACTATAGGCACCAACAGAATCAAAATCTCTGAATTCGGAGGCGAGATAAAAAATTTGGGGGGGGGGATAATTGAAGTAAAATTTATGCTCGGCGATCGTAATACATATGTAAAACCAGGTGAAAAATGATGTTGTTGTTCTTTCTTATCCCACTTGACCGTCAGCAACATCAGATCAAGTCCATGAACCCGTGAGTCTTCAAAAGATGAAGAACTACTCCAGGACTGGAGTACAGCTGGCTCCTCTGGCATCCAATACATGTCAAGGCATGGGTAGGAGAGGCCTGAGCCAAATTGCACTTCGGGCAAAGGGGATAAACCTTAGAACCCAAAACATGCCGAAGAGCACGAAGATTGCCGCTGCGGAGTCTGGCCAGAGCCGTCTGATCTCCCCTACTGCCTGCCCCAATCAAAGCAGCACCAGGGCGGCTGCAATCATACCACTCTCATGCACGGGGGGCTTTCTCCAAGTGGAGTTGATTTCAAGTTTGACTCGTGAGGCAAGTTCCGAGAAAGAAAGATAGCCACCGTCAATAGAACTCCTAAGGCTGCCCTCCCTGCCCAGACCATCCGCAACCTCATTACCGTAAATATCTACATGAGATGGCACCCATTGAAAAAATATCCTATTTGGGGCACGCAAGTAACCCAAATGCTGAACAATATTCACTGTCGTTCCGTCACCATGTCTCCATTCAGCCAGGTGCTGAATAGAACTACGACTATCACTCAGGATCTAGATGTCTGTATTGACGCCCTCTTTGACACAATAACTCAAGGCCTCGTCAATGGCTATGAGTTCCGCCCGAAAAACTGAGCAGCAGTTGGGGTTTCTCCTACATGCCCTAATGCCATTCCCTTGCTTGATGTAGACCCCGTTACCGGAGATGGTACCATCACCCTTACTTCCATCAGTATAAATCTCACCGGGATAAGCGTCACCGGGAATTTTATAAATAGGTTCCAAAGCGAGCTGTTTAAGATAATCTTGATGCTGCGTGCTTTTGTTAGTGTATGAGCAGAGTTCAGTCCTGAAAAAGACCCGATCACGAAACGAGGCAGTAACCTCCATACAGCAGGCCAGGGAGACATGTTCAACTTCGTTTTGTAGCCAATCTCCACTTTCAGCGCGGCTAAGTGGACTTTCTCTCTTAAGACGACGATTATTGCTCCAGCCACGCACATAATTAGAGGTTCTGTGCTGATCTCCATAACTGATGAGCTTTGCAAAATACTTGGCCAGGAGAAACCTAATCCGAAACCTGAGGGGTTGGAGGTCAGCTTCATACAGTACTATGTCTCTTGGACAGCTATTGCGGAGACCAGTTATAGGCTTCAAGCTCTGAGTCTTGAGGAGGGTTCAATTGTACGCATTCATAATTAATATTTCTGATTAGAAACATTAAACCACCACCTCCTTTAGTAAGCCTATCCTCGCGAAGTATACTATAATCTCTGAGTTTAAGATTTTAAGAAGGCTTCAGTTTTGTCTCTTGAATGTCGATTATTTGCACCTGATGTTGATTGGCGAAGTCCAGCAATTGGTCAAGCTTAACTCTCGTAGCGGTCGTACATAGTCCATTGATATTACATTGCAATATCCTCAAAGAGTTCTTTCCAGACCCAGAAAGAATTTATGTAGACTGTAGCTTATTTTTCGAACGGAGGCCTCTAACACTCCGAAAGCGCCCCTTTTTATCCTGTGCGACGGACGTGGCCGTATTTTCAAAATTCTTAAACCAACGAGTCATGATAAAGGGTAGAAAATGCAGCTTCAGAAGGTCCGAGGACCGCGAGGCACCAAAGGATGAAGTCTGACTTTGCCTCTGCCTGCAGTGCTTTAACTGAGCATAACGAAATGGCCTTCACGCATTGAGTGACCTTACCAAGAGTATACACTCCTGACGTACTTCGCTATGGATGCCTCTCCCACTGGGTTCCGGTCTAAATTGGGTGGCTCTTCCCGACCGTCCAAATATAGTTACCTTACACCTTTCTGGTAAGTCGGACGGTCTGGGTCTCAACAACAACACCATGTAACACCCCGGGTTCGATTCCCTTCGCTGCCAAAACTGCAGCCGTGTTCACTCGGAGTACGATCACGTTAAACATGTGGGTCCGTAAGTCCTTCCAAGAGGTTGGTGGTAGGGGAAGGAGGGTACGGCCCCTGTGGATGCCTCCCCCACTGGGTTCCGGTCTAAATTGGGTGGCTCTGTCCGACCGTCCAAACAGTTACCTTACACCTTTCTGGTAGGTCGGACGGTCTGGGTCTCGACAACAACAACACCATGTAACACGTACCTTTTTGCTAGAATTCACGTAAATTGAGGCACACACGGCTCCGGGTCACCACTCATGTGACAAAAGTGCGATGTAGAATTGTATTTATCAGAAGGGCATACATAAAAGATAACTTTATTTACAAAAACATAGCTAAAAACATAAAAAGGCTGCACCGAATTTCATGAAATTTTGTGGGTTGCTTTGGAATAGCTTGACTTTCAATTCTGTCCATCCTTTGAGTTTTTAGTACCAGTACATGTCCAGATATTAATAAAAAGGTACAATAAAACTTTTCATAGAAGTAGCAGTATGCATACGATCTGTTTTCTGCAAATTTATTTGAAGAAGTTTATATCATGTTGCTAAGCAACTCGATTAAATCCAAATATGCTTATACATAGACGACTTTTATTTTTGTTTTCGATTTAAATAATAAAGAAAAGAATATATATATATATATATATATATATATATATGATATATATATATATATTACAAATCAACGGTATTGCAGTTGAAATTTTCAATTTCTTTTGTCATCTGTTTATTTTGGCAGAGATTTTTCAAACTCTATTGCATTTAATCAATTGTTGAAACAGGATAAAATTGGAAGAGGTATATCTTCTAATACCATTTTAGCGCTTTCATTTTGATATACAAGTATATTTGATGGAATTTCATATTTTTTATAAATCTGTTTACAAGCGGGGCCAGGATGTTTAACTCTTCAGATCTGCCTGTAAAGATAATTTTGTATTGCGTTAACAGAGATTTTTTACTTAATTTTAGGAGAATTAAATTAAATATTTTAATAGAATGTTTTCAATAATAATGTTATTTAGAAATTGCACATAATTGCGAAAACTGATTGTGAGAGCATGAACGTAAAAGATCAACAAATCGGTGTAAATGACAAAAACTGTAATGGAAAAATATTAAAACAAAGAATATAAAAAGCAAATAAGAAATAAAAACAATAAAACAGTGCATAATGCATGCGAAAAAGAAAAGGGAGTAAATTATAAAGTAAAAGAATAACAGAGTAGTGTAAAAGAGTAAAAGTGAAAAGTAAACATAAAATACGACTATATGAATATAGGAATAACCTAACTATACTTACCTTACATTCTGCAAAAATGTCTATGATAACGTTTAAGTTTGGGCATTTCAATGTTATCAACTTCCAAGATTGGACAGGTACATTTTCTGCTTTGAACTCATTATCTACACAGTAACCTAATTTGAGAGACTTGAGTCTTAGGGGGCGGCTGAAAAAATAAGAGTATTGCAAAACTGCGTGAAAGCTGCCCACCAGTAACTCACACAGATTTCCACAATTGACAATCTCCACCTCTTCTCTTTGTAGAATTGAGAACCATATTGGTGTACATATCTAAAAGTAATATTTGATTATCAATTCATAAAATATGTTCCTTAATGTGTGTTATAAAACAACAAATAAATAATGTATTACCAAATTACATATTAACCCATATTCACTAGAGCGGAAACGGGTTTCGCCCAGGCATGGGTTCGAATCGGGCTCGTTAGCACAAAAGGCAATTCGAGCTCAACCCTCAAACCATTTTTTAACTATTTATTAAACAAATATTTTACAAATTAGTTAAAGATTTTAGAAACTTATAAAAATTTGAGAAATCATAAATAATCTCCTTTTTGTAATATTTACATACTTATACAAGTTTATGAAATATTCTTTTGATGAATGTTTTCTATCATTCTACGATAAGAAGTGTTTTGCGCTTCTCAACAGTCCATTCGCAATTTATTATAAAAGGAAATATAGGTAGACTTTCGATTATCCGAGTTACGTGAAATAAGACCAACTGGAGATAACTGAAAATCTCGGCTAAAACGGAATGAAAAGATAATCAGGAAAATTAAAGAGCTATATAAGTAGAGAAGGAATGGGCGTTCACCGGCGGAGGAGGTATGTGCGGTATGCGGTATGGCCGCCATCTTGGATTTTGTAATCCTATACGGGGGGGTAAAAAGGGGAGAAATGAAAAAATGTGGGGGTTAAAAATTTTAGAGACTTTTTTCGGGTGGCAACGATTTCGTAGTCTTCTACGAGGGTATTGTTCCCCCCTAATGAACTTGTTTGAATGAGTGGGGGAAAGAAACATTTTTGGGGATGGCTCCATACCGCCTCTGCGACAGAGCGTCACCCCCGGTAGAAAAGGCCGAACTGCTTTCCCCCCCTGTACCTCGTGACGTATGAGGTGTAGGCCCAATTCTGACCTTCGAATCCGAATTCCTCCGTCTCAAATTTTCTGGAAAGTTCTCCCCTAGTAGAGTAGCCCACACAAAGAAGTATCGTATGTGCAGTGCAGTACGTGGGCTCGCGCGTGTGGATGCATAACGGTCTTTTTATCGTATTTTTGAATGTCTTATATGTTAGTTCATGATTTTATAAACATTTTGACCAGCATACCTTCGACTACATACCTTATAACATTGGATTACTAATTACCTTATTACCGTAATGTGAAAATGCTATTTAGAAGTAAGTGCTTACCATTTTTTGCTTATTATCATGTCATTTAAAATTACATAGAATTTTAAATATATGGCAATCAAATTATTGCTATTCAATTAACGCTAAATGGATTCTAAATTGTTTTGTTGCTAATTATAACGTCAACAAACCTTTTAGAGTTTTCTTAGTTTGTTTTAAAATTTTATTGTTGTCACATTAATTAAGAAAACTGCCTAGACATTTGTAAAATTAAGCTTTGTTAAGTAATTGTGAAGTATTTAAAATCATTCAATGTTTAAAATGTATCTTTTATTAGGTTTAGCTTGTGTGATTCATTTCATTTACCTAGTATACTTAATATGTTGTCATAAATTATTCAGTTTCCTGTAAATATTTTAAAATTATTTTAATAATGTTGTTAGTTGTGTGATATTTTTTAATAGACTAGCAGTATGTCCGTACTTCATACTGACCATATAATACAAGAAACCTAAAATTCAGAATTTGATGTGAAGTTTTAATATTTAGAGTCTCAATTTTTGAAATTTTATAATAATTCTAATGAAATGAAAATAGGTGATCTCTACCGTGCTGAGATAATAAACAGACAGATAGATGTACAACATACAATTTTATGTATACTGTTAATAGCAGATATACCCGACATTGCCCATGATTTAATATATGTACAAATTCCTGCAGTATTCTAAATGACATTCTTACTCAAAACATTCTATTAAAATATTTCATTTAATTCTCCTTTCTGTGTTTTCTATACAAAATTATCTTCAAGCAGATCTGAATAAAACATCCTCGTTTGAAAACAAATTATAAAATATATATGAAATTGGATCAATATAAACTAAAATAAAAGCGCTAAAATTGTATAAAAATGGTTATAAAATTTTGTTTTATATTGATTTCTTTATTATTTAAATCTTAAAAAATTTAATAATCGTCTGCCTAATAAACACATTTGATTTAATTGCGTTGCTAAGCATCATGATATAATTTTCTTAATAAATTTGTGGAAAATATATCATCTGCATAATTCTATTTTTATGGAAGGTTTAATTGTGGGATTTTTATTCATATCTCGACAATCAATCCCTGGTCCTAGAAACTCGAAACATGGACTAAATTTTAAGTAGGGCTATTTCAAAGCTACCCACAGAATGTTCATGAAATTCGATGCAACAGTTCTACCGTGATGATGAGATAGATAAACACACAGACAGATACATGTATTTTCAATTTTATTTATATAGATAAAAAAATGTCATTCTCTTTTTAAGATATTGTCAATAGTAAGAAATCGTAGCAATAAAAATGCTACACTAAAGTTATGAAAGTAAAATAATGTAAAATGGAATATTTCACACATCAAATAACATATTTTAACTGTTTGATAAGTAAGTAATTGCATATAAAAGATATAGTATCTTAATATATTGCACGTATATTTTTTATTATTTGTTATGGCATGCTGAAATTTTAGAAGAATAGGTTAGGAAGTCATTTGTGTTTAGGTTGGGCACATTTTATTTTTTATGTAGCGAGTTATTAATTATGTTATTGAAAATTGTTAAAATAACTTGGAAAAAAGCAAAGTAACTAACTTACAATTTCAAGTTACCATTGTATATTTCATTATATTATAGTTAATGTTATTTTAATAATACAAAGCTAATTTAATCTTTCTTACATTTTCACTTCAATGGAATTGTAAATGAAATATTAATACCAAAAAGTTTTATTATACAGCTTTATTAAATTTTCAAAGCCCCTGAGGTATTTCAAACTCTATAATTAAGCAAAATTGTTTACAATTTGTTAATGTCTGGTAGTAAAAAAGGGAATATAAGATGTGCTATATTAGAAAACCTGAACTTCTACAATTTATAGTGCATAGGTTAATGAATGACATTCAACTAGTATTTTATCTTAATTCTAAATCATTTTACAATTTATAACAACAACAAAAAATGAATAAAATAAAATGAAATAAAAATAAATAAACACGTAAGCATATTAAAAGTTAAATTCTGAGTTTCTTTTTAATGATTATCTTATGATATTTAAAGATATAGTATTCAGTAATCATTTTAGTTTCTGCATACTTTATCTGTAAGTACGCATACTTTAGCTGAATGTACTGAAGAATTATTCAAATAAAATGCCTGATTAAGTAATAAATATACAGGGTTCTTTTTCAAACTTTTATTAAAGCACTAACTGAATGGAATCCTTTCATCTTTGCTCCTACAGTGAATGAGTCATTATAAATATTTTATTTTAAGGAAATGTACAGCAATATTAAGATTTTAAATCACCCATTTTAATGAACATTATCGAAAATACTTCCAAATTTCATGAATATTATTTACTGATAAATTATGATTCCTTTACATCGAACAGAGAATTAAAAGGGAAACAAATAGCAAAAGCTTCGATCGCGATCTGGAAGACCTACTCGCAGTGGGCCTACAAGCCAAGACGTCAAAAGTTAGTGCTCCGGCCTCTGCTTTCGGAGGTGACGGACAGAGGCGGTATGGAACCATCAGCGATCCCCCTAGCGGCAGAATGCTGAACTATTAAGATGAAACTTGGAATTTTTTCTAAGTATTGGAGAAGCCTTTTGGGGGATGGCAACATCTGCTCACCTAGGGAAGTGGTAAAGAACCATCAGCGCCCCTTAGTGGCGAAAAGGAGAACTATTGAGATGGAACACAGAAATATTTTTGTTTGGGATGCTATGGTAACGTGGAGGAAAGGAGAAACTTTTTGGGGATGGCAACACCTTCGCCTCTGTGAGAGAGGCGGTATGGAACCATCAGCGCCCCCTAGCGGCTAAAAGGCGAACTATTCAGGTTGGAACTTGAAGACTTTGAAATTTAAAGAAAGACTTTGAAATTTAAAGACTTTGAAATTTAAGAAAGAATTTGAAATTTAAAGACTTTGAAATTTAAGAAGGACTTTGAAATTTAAGAAAGACTTCGAAATTTAAAGACTTTGAAATTTAAGAAAGAATTTGAAATTTAAAGACTTTGAAATTTAAAGACTTTGAAATTTAAGAAAGACTTCGAAATTTAAAGACTTTGAAATTTAAGAAAGACTTTGAAATTTAAAGACTTTGAAATTTAAGAAAGACTTTGAAATTTAAAGACTTTGAAATTTAAGAAAGACTTTGAAATTTAAAGACTTTGAAATTTAAGAAAGAATTTGAAATTTAAAGACTTTGAAATTTAAGAAAGACTTTGAAATTTAAAGACTTTGAAATTTAAGAAAGACTTTGAAATTTAAAGACTTTGAAATTTAAGAAAGAATTTGAAATTTAAAGACTTTGAAATTTAAGAAAGAATTTGAAATTTAAAGACTTTGAAATTTAAGAAAGACTTTGAAATTTAAGAAAGACTTCGAAATTTAAAGACTTTGAAATTTAAGAAAGAATTTGAAATTTAAAGACTTTGAAATTTAAGAAAGACTTTGAAATTTAAAGACTTTGAAATTTAAGAAAGACTTTGAAATTTAAAGACTTTGAAATTTAAGAAAGACTTTGAAATTTAAAGACTTTGAAATTTAAGAAAGAATTTGAAATTTAAAGACTTTGAAATTTAAGAAAGACTTTGAAATTTAAAGACTTTGAAATTTAAGAAAGACTTTGAAATTTAAAGACTTTGAAATTTAAGAAAGAATTTGAAATTTAAAGACTTTGAAATTTAAGAAAGACTTTGAAATTTAAAGACTTTGAAATTTAAGAAAGACTTCGAAATTTAAAGACTTTGAAATTTAAGAAAGAATTTGAAATTTAAAGACTTTGAAATTTAAAGACTTTGAAATTTAAGAAAGACTTTGAAATTTAAAGACTTTGAAATTTAAGAAAGACTTCGAAATTTAAAGACTTTGAAATTTAAGAAAGACTTTGAAATTTAAAGACTTTGAAATTTAAGAAAGAATTTGAAATTTAAAGACTTTGAAATTTAAGAAAGACTTTGAAATTTAAAGACTTTGAAATTTAAAGACTTTGAAATTTAAGAAAGACTTTGAAATTTAAAGACTTTGAGATTTAAGAAAGACTTCGAAATTTAAAGACTTTGAAATTTAAGAAAGACTTTGAAATTTAAAGACTTTGAAATTTAAGAAAGACTTTGAAATTTAAAGACTTTGAAATTTAAGAAAGACTTTGAAATTTAAAGACTTTGAAATTTAAGAAATAATTTGAAATTTAAAGACTTTGAAATTTAAGAAAGACTTTGAAATTTAAAGACTTTGAAATTTAAGAAAGAATTTGAAATTTAAAGACTTTGAAATTTAAGAAAGAATTTGAAATTTAAAGACTTTGAAATTTAAGAAAGACTTTGAAATTTAAGAAAGACTTCGAAATTTAAAGACTTTGAAATTTAAGAAAGACTTCGAAATTTAAAGACTTTGAAATTTAAGAAAGACTTCGAAATTTAAAGACTTTGAAATTTAAGAAAGAATTTGAAATTTAAAGACTTTGAAATTTAAGAAAGACTTTGAAATTTAAAGACTTTGAAATTTAAGAAAGACTTTGAAATTTAAAGACTTTGAAATTTAAGAAAGACTTTGAAATTTAAAGACTTTGAAATTTAAGAAAGACTTTGAAATTTAAAGACTTTGAAATTTAAGAAAGACTTTGAAATTTAAAGACTTTGAAATTTAAAGACTTTGAAATTTAAGAAAGACTTTGAAATTTAAGAAAGACTTCGAAATTTAAAGACTTTGAAATTTAAGAAAGACTTTGAAATTTAAAGACTTTGAAATTTAAGAAAGAATTTGAAATTTAAAGACTTTGAAATTTAAGAAAGACTTTGAAATTTAAAGACTTTGAAATTTAAGAAAGACTTTGAAATTTAAAGACTTTGAAATTTAAGAAAGACTTTGAAATTTAAAGACTTTGAAATTTAAGAAAGAATTTGAAATTTAAAGACTTTGAAATTTAAGAAAGACTTTGAAATTTAAAGACTTTGAAATTTAAGAAAGACTTTGAAATTTAAAGACTTTGAAATTTAAGAAAGAATTTGAAATTTAAGAAAGACTTTGAAATTTAAAGACTTTGAAATTTTTTCGATGAATGCGGTGTTTAGAGTTATTTAACGTGTGAATGATCGATGTATGGCAATAAAACGGAGAACTAGGCTAAGTATTCAAGTATAAGACTATGAAGTTTTTAACTAAATGTAGTATGTGCTAACATTTTATAAGATGATATCACCTACAAAGAGAGTATGAAGCGAATCCACCACTTACAGCTAGTTATAAAGTGTTGAACTAGATGAATATTCCTACGATGGAAAATCTAAATCCCCTAGCTAAATGCAATGTTTTGTAACTTTTAAAGGGTTGAAAACACTTACTGAGGCGGCATGCATAATACTTATAACCAATACATAGCCATGAAATGGAGAACTAACAGGGATTTTTTAAGGTTAGAACTTGAATTTGTAGATAAATACGATTTCTACTAACTACTAAAAAGGCAGAAATGCTGACTGAGAGAGGTTATATACGAGTATAATGCATATAACCAACACCCACTGCAGATCTAAGATAATGAAGAATGCAGATCTAAGATAATGAAGAATGCAGATCTAAGATAATGAAGAATGCAGATCTAAGATAGTATTTTTAGGAGAAGACTTTTAATTTTTAAGTAAATGGAGTATTTAGAAGCATTTAAAGAAATATAAACATATGATAAGGTAGTATCCATGATACACACAACTAATGTAGGACAGCGAATGAGATGTTTAGAAACTTTTAAAGACTGAACTTCAAATGTTTAAGTAAATGTGGGTGTTTGGAAACTTTTAATGGGCTATGTGTGATACACATGTCTGATTGCAGTGATGGAAAAGTGATACCAGAGCATTTTTTAAAGATGGAACTTTAACTTTTTCAGTTAAGTGGGGAATCTACTAAATCTAAGAGGGTGCTAACGTTTACCGAGGGGGTATGTATAATGCACATGATCAGCATATAACAACAGGAAGGAGGTGTTAGAACAATTTTTAAAGATAGGACTTTAGATTTTGGAACTAAATGAGATATCAAGAAACATTTAAAGGGAATGAAAACATCTAATGAGGCGGAATGGGGGTGTACTCACCCAAAGCACCTAGTGGTGAAATTATGAACTAAGATAGTTTTCTAAAATAAAGACTTTAGAAGTTTCAGATAAATGGCAATTTATACTAGCTTTTAAAGAATTGGAAATGCCTAGTGAGATGATTTGGAATGAATACAACGCCGATGCATAACAGCGAACGAAAAACTTCAGTATTGTTTAAAGACTGGACTTCAAATTTCGAAGTAAATGTACATATTAATGAACTTTTAATGGACTATGTGTGATACACATACTCGATATAGCAGTAAACTGGCAAACTATGGACAATTTATAAGTGCATGACTTTGGATTTTTTAGTTAGATAGGGATTTCTACTAATTTTTAAAGGGATAGAAAGGCATACTAAAGGGCATACAACAAATTTTTTAGGGGACTTTGAGAATTTTTTAGCTAAATAGGGATTTCTACTAATTTTTAAGGGAGTAGAAACACACACTGAAGGGTATAGAGTGTATTCATTACTAACACCTAGTGGTAAAATGGGGAATTAGGATAATATTTTAAAGATTAAACTTTAAATTTTTCTAACTAGATGCAGTATATCAACACTCAAAGCGGATGGATACGCAGATTGAGACGGCATGTGTGATACGCATCGCCGACACATAATAGTTAAATGTAGAATTAAGTAAGTTTTTAAGAATGGAACTATAAATTTTGAGATGTTCAGAAACTTTTAAAGAGTCAGAAACACTTAATAAGGCGGTATGAGATGAATTTATCACCGCCAGATAACAGCGAAAAGGGGTACTACGAATATTTTAAAGGGGGATCCTTAAAATTTCTAAGTAAATAACTTTTAAAGGGTGAAAAATATGTAATGAAGCTGTATGTATAATGCAGATCATCGACACCTAGTGATAGAAAGGAGGTACTAGCGTAAATTTTGAAGATGATACTTTAGATTTTTTTAAAAGATCTAGAGAAAATTTCTAAGAGTTTACAACACAGCAGTAGCGATATATGTGGTATGTGCACACCGCAGCATCAGTACCACCTCATGGTGTAAAGGAGAATTAGGGATATTTCGTAAAGAAAGAACTTTATATTTTTTAATAAATGGCAAACACTCGTCAACTTTTAAAAGTATAGCAAAGTCAGCATTATCAATTATTAATTAGATTTACACACATGGACAATATTAAGAACCGAGTTTCTAGTTCTGAATGCAGTGTATCAGTAGATTATCCCCATCTGTAATCATTACACAACATATCAGAACTCATAAAGTTTTACGGATCACATAGAAATATACAATAGTTAACAATTTTTTAGATATTTTAGAAAATACATTGGTTAAAACTTAGTACTACCTTACACTGCAAAAAAGAAAAAGATTATTAATACTTTAATTTTTTGAAAAATCATAAGTAAATTGCCATCTGAAACTTCTAAAGTCTTTACTTTAAAAATCTATCTTAGTTCATAATTTCACTGCTAGGTGCCATGGGTGAGTACACCCCTATTCCGCCTCATTAGATGTTTTCATCCCCTTTAAATGTTTCTTGATATCTCATTTAGTTCCAAAATCTAAAGTCCTATCTTTAAAAATTGTTCTAATACCTCCTTCCTGATGTTATATGCTGATTATGTGCATTATACATACCTCCTCGGTAAACGCTAGCATCCTCTAAGATTTAGTAGATTCCCCACTTGACTGAAAAAAGTTAAAGTTCCATCTTTAACAAGAAAGATTAATCATACTTAAAGCATTGATTATGAAACACTTTCCAACTTCAATGCAATTTTATTTAAACATGTCTAAAATGCAATACATTCCTCGGTAATACTTTAAAACTTATCACAATACTACATTAATTTATTATATTTGAAAACTTAAACCTTCATCGAAAAAAATGAACTTCATTCAAATGAGGGCATTGAAATATAAATTACCTGGTTTAAACATCTCTAAAATGTGATACATTGCTCGGTAATAATTTTGAATTATAATAATACTACGATAATTTTTTATATTCGAAAAATTCATCGAAAACTACTGAAATTCATTCAAATGACGTCATAGAAAAAATAGCACGCCTGGCTCTCTCTATAAAAGCAGCATTTCATTCATAAACAATTTCCCATTCATGTCATTCATCACAATACTATAAAAATTTATTTTATTTAAAAATTAAGACCATGGAGCTACAAGTAATTAAACTCTATGCGTAAAACTTCATCGAAAACAATCGTCCTTCTCTTTGTAAAATCAATGAATATATCATTCATATTAGCTATGCAGACTCCATGAGCTCAATAATTTTGTGTTAAAGAAATACAGCAATTCTAATACAACTCATTCTACATATTTTGCTGTTTACATTTTACATAGGTGAAAAATAGGCTTAGTTGTAGAAATAATCAAATTTGGATGAGCATTTAAACTAAAATATATTGTAATTGCGTTGTTTCAGTATGTAGATGCACAGAATTTAAGCAAAAATAAAGTGGTTTTAGGACGGATACAACACTCAATATGAATTAAAAAGAACTTTAAAAATCACGATTTTGAGTCAAGATGGATGCCATATATCATTTTGAAGTGGGTCACATGATCTTTTCATATCATGGTCACCTGATCGCTTCATATAAGAGGTGTTATTATTATTTTAATTTTTATTTAAAAAACTACTGAATATATTTCGCTGAATTTTTTTTTATATATTTTATGGAACAATTTGAATATTACCTAAAATTTTCGAAGCAATTTGAGAATTTTAAATCCGCTTAAAAAATATTTGAAAAATTAGATCCCATTGGGTTCAATGTATTTCATTTTTTTAACCCGGGTTCAATCAAAAACTAATTGGGTGATATTATTCATTTATATTCCCATAGGTCCAACAGACAGTCTGAGCAACATACTAAAATTTCATTTTGAATATTTCATTTTGAAAGTCATTTTTACGGCAGTTATCGTGCTAACGGACAGACAGACAGACAGACAGAATGAACAAAGTCATAAACACTTTTCAACTTAGTTGTAAACTGTTAAAAATTAAGATATTTAGGGAAATTGATAAAAAGTGTGTTTTTTTTCGGTTTTAACCGCTTAAAAAAGCCGGCTTGTATTAAAAAAAGTGGTTTACAGCCTATTCACTGTTCCGGTCGAAAAATTATTTTTTCTGCTGCATACCGTTTTTTAATTAGGAGCTTTTATGTAAAACCCATCTTCTATATATATAAACAAGAAAGATCAATCATGCTTAAAGCATTGATTATGAAACACTTTCCAACTTCAATGCAATTTTATTTAAACATGTCTAAAATGCAATACATTCCTCGGTAATATTTTAAAACTTATCACAATACTACATTAATTTATTATATTTGAAAACTTAAACCTTCATCGAAAAACATGAACTTCATTCATTCAAATGAACATTCATTCAAATGACGGCATTGAAATATAAATTGCCTGGTTTAAACATCTCTAAAATGCGATACATTCCTCGGTAATAATTTTAGAATTGTCATAATACTACAATAATATATTATATTTGAAAACTTCATCGAAAACAACTGAAATTCATTCAAATGACGTCATAGAAAAAAAATAACACGCCTGGCTCTCTCTTTAAAAACAGCATTTCTTTCATAAATAATTTCCCATTCATGTCATTCATCACAATACTATAATAATTTATTTTATTTAAAAATGGTCTTACCATGGAGTAATTACTAAATGGTCTTATCATGGAGTAATTAAACTCTATGCGTAAAACTGCATCGAAAAAAATCGTCCTTCTGTTTGTAAAATCAATGAATATTTCATTCATATCAGCTATTCAGACTCCATGAACTAAATGATTTTATGTTAAAGAAATACAGCAACTCTAATACAACTAATTCTATATATTTTGCTATTTACATTTTACATACGTGAAAAATAGACTTCGTTGTAGAAATAATCAAATTTGGATGAGCATTTAAACTCAAATATATTGTAATTGAGTTGTTTCAGTATGTAGATGTACAGAATTTAAGAAAAAATAAAGTGGTTTTAGGACGGATTCAACACTCAATATGAATTAAAAAGAACTTTAAAAATCACGATTTTGAGACAAGATGGATGCCATATATCATTTTGAAGTGGGTCATGTGATCTTTTGATATCATGGTCACGTGATCTCTTCATATAAGAGGTGTTATTATTTTAATTTTTATTTAAAAATCTACTGAATATATTTCGCTGAATTTTTTTTTTATATATTTTATGGAACAATTTGAATATTATCTAAAATTTTCGAAGCAATTTGTGAATTTTAAATCCGCTTAAAAAATGTTTGAAAAATTAGGTCCCATAGGACTCAATGTATTTCATTTTTTCAACCCGGGTTCAATCCTAAACTAATTGGGTGATATTATTCATTTATATTCCCATAGGTCCACTCCTACACCTTTTCCACCCCTGGTCCTACAAGGGGCGCGGTAGCCCATTGGTTAGCACGCTGGAGTTGCACTCGGTAGGCCCGGGTTCGATTCCAGCCACTGCCAAAACTGCCGCCGTGTTCATGCGGAGTACGATCACGTTAAACATGTGGGTCCGAAAGTCCTTCCGAGAGGTTGGTGGTAGGAGAAGGAGGGTACGGTCCTTGTGGATGCCTCCCCCACTTTGTTCCGGTCTGAATTGGGTGGCTCTTCCCGACCGCCCAAACGGTTACCTTACACCTTTCTGGTAGGTCGGACGGTCTGGGTTTCAACAACAACAACTCCTGGTCCTACAGACCATCTAAACAACATAACAACATACTAAAATTTCATTTTGATTAAGTCATTTTTACGGCAGTTATCGTGCTAACGGACAGACAGACAGACAGAATGAATGAACAAAGTCATAAACACTTTTCAACTTTGTTGTAAAGTGTTAATAAAATTGAAAATCTGTCTGTCTGTCTGTCCTGTCATCACGGGAGAACGGCTGAACCGAATTTGATGAAATTTTGTGGATATCCTTGAAATAACCCCCCATAAATTTAGCTCAAGTTTCGAGTATCTAAGACTAGGGTTTGTCGAGATTGAAAAACTAAACTTTTTCCTAAGAGTTCTACTCTCTAACTCTGAGATTTATCTAAACGAAAAGCTTGAAAATCGTTTGAAAATTAGTTAAAACGTTATCTTTGAGTTTGATGGCAGATTTTTTGCGCAATTAGTCACTTTCTGAAAACATGAATTGTTTGAAACATGATTTAAATGAGAAATCTATCTCCATGGTTTAGTTTTCACAAGCTTTTACTGAACAATGAGAAGTATAAAGAAATCAAAATGGTTATTTAATTTCGTAGTTTATGAAGAAGATTCTATCTTATATCATGTTGCTCAGAAACGCAATTAAATTAAATCTGTCTGTTAATTTTAATTATTATTTTTTCGATTTGAATAATAAATAAATGGATATAAAAATATATTTTAGAAAAGAACGATTTGATTTTTCTTATAGCATTTTTGAATGGATAATATTAATTGCGGTCTTCAGGTTTAAATTATTGATATTTTCAGAGATTATTGTTTTAGAGATTATTGATATTTTCAAGTTATTATGCAATGGTTTTATTATGACAAAAATTGTTTAAACTCATATATTGAAAGTTGTACGAGTAATCTTCTACAAATACAAGGGTATGTCTTCTAATCTACGAAAATATAAGTAGTACAAGTCTATTGGCATATGTTTTGATATATATTGGCATATATTGCAATCATTTACGACCTTCTGGTATAAAGAGTACGGGGATTGATATTTTCAATTTATTACGTCATCTCTTTTATTTTGGCAAAGATTTTTGAGACTCATATTGTAATACGGGTAATCTTCTACTAACACACTGACATATTTTCTAATCTGCGACAATATAAGTAGTACGGGGTTGCATATATTGATTCAATTCCTTTTTTTTTTTGTAAATTTGATTTCAAAAGGGGCCAAGATGTTTTATTCTTTAGATCTGCCCGTGAATATCATTTTGCATAGTGAGAACAGATATTCTTACACTTCTCTTTAGGAGCAATAAATTTAATATTTTAACAGAATTTGCAGATGATTGTGAACTATAAGTTTCTTTATATTATGTACTCCGTACGAAAAACGGGTATGCTGCTAGTTTTTACTATATTGTTCTTCGAATATCACTCACTGTTCCAATCAAAAAATTATTTTTCTGCTGTATTCCGTCCTTTAATTAGGAACTTTTATGTAAAACCTCACAAATTTTCAAAATAATTCTAACAGGACACGAGGTGATAACACCTTGGTACGGGGTTTAGGAGCAAGGAGCTGATATAACTACTACATACACAAGGTTATTAGATATATCTATAAACCTCACTACATACACATGTGCAAGTAAAGCTACTGTATATATAGGATCTTTAGGATAAAAAGTTGGTATTTCTGACATCATGAACGAAACTAACGTCATCTTAATTTGGATTGCATGTTTGTTCTAGAATCAGAAATGCCGACGTGGTGGTCGAGTGGTCAAGGCGAGCGTTTCCACAGCAATCGCTCGACCGTCGCGTTGTGGGTTCGAGTCCCACGTAAGACATGCATGTTTGTGTTGTGGGTGCAGTGTGTTTCGCCCCCCTCTGGTGCGCCTGGGGCAACGTCCTTGGACAGCTAAATTGTTCACGTTCTGGCCGCTGACAAAGGCGATTGCTGAAAGTTAAGTGCCTGGCCATTTGCTTAAAAAAAAACTAGAATCAGAAATATTATCAGAGTTTGCAAGACTTTTCATTTTAAAAACATTCATTTTGAAAACGTTCGTTTAGAAACGTTAGAAAATTTTAATCTAAGGAAATTATAAAGCTTATCAAAACAGTATATTTAAAGCGCATTATGCCCACTTAGAATGTGAAAAGCGTATCTTAGGCGAATCAAATGAGCTTAATTAGGGTGTATCATCATAGCTTATTCAGGACGTATCAAAAGAGCTTATTTAAGGTGTATCAAAAAAGCTTATTAGTGTGTATAAAAATATCTTATTTAGGATGTATAAAAAGAGCTTATGCACCCACAAGTAGGTAAAAGACACATTTAAGGCGAAATACGTAGTTGTGTTAGGGCGTAGCTTTCGATTTGTCCAGCGCCGGACCAAGGCATACATTAATCCCTTTGGTTCATCACTTAGGATGAATCGCCGCCAGTGACACCGTTGGATGAAACGAGTTCCGTTTACACGAGTTCATCCAAAGTGAATCAGTTGCTCATTTATTCTAATACTAGCCGCCTTTGGCGACCAGCCTGTTCGCTACCCTTGAAAATTCTGACCGTGGCAAATTCTAACCGTGGCACACTCGCTGGCGCGACCTACCAGAAGGAACGACCTACCAGGAAGTGCCACCCAATTTAGACAGGAACTCAGTGGGGGAGGCATCCACAGGGACCGTACCCTCCTTCCCCTACCACCAACCTCTCGGAAGGACTTACGGTCCCGCATGTTTAACGTCATCGTACTCCGCCTGAACACGGCGGCAGTTTTGGCAGTGGCGGGAATCGAACCCGGACCTACCTAGTGCAAATCCCGCGCGCTAACCACTGGGCTACCGCGCCCTCCGCGACAATCTCCATAACCTTCTTTTTATTCACCCAATTTAGACCGGAACCCAGTAGGGGAGGCATCCACAGGGTCCGTACCCTCCTTCCTCTACCAACAACCTCTCGGAAGGACTTACGGATCCACATGTTTAACGTGATCGTACTCCGCGTGAAAATGGCAGCAGTTTTGGCAGTGGCGGCAATCGAACCCTAGCCTACCGAGTGCAATTCCCGCGCGCCAACCACTGGGCTACCGCGCCCTCCGCGACAATCTCCATAACCTTCTTTTTATTCACCCAATTTAGACCGGAACCCAGTGGGAAAGTCATCCACAGGGTGAGTACCCTCCTTCCTCTACCACCAACCTCTCGGAAGGACTTACGGACCCACATGTTTAACGTGATCGTACTCCGCGTGAACACGGCAGCAGTTTTGTCAGTGGAGGGAATCGAACCCGGGCCTACCGAGTGAAATTCCCGCACGCTAACCACTGGGCTACCGCGCCCTCCGCCACAATCTCCATAACTTTCTTTTTATTCACCCAATTTGGACCAGGACCCAGTGGGGGAGGCATCCACAGAGACCGTACCCTCCTTTCCCTGCCACCAACCTCTCGGAAGGAATTATCGACCCATATGTTTAAGGTGATCGTACTCCGCATCAGTGGCGGGAATCGAACCCAGGCCTACCGAGTGCAATTCTCGCGCGCTAACTTCCCGCGCGCTAATTTAAATTTATAACGACCATATGCTAGGCTCTTAATTCCACCATCCTCGTTCCATCGTTCCATCATTTAAAATAGCCATAAAATTAAAATATCCATTTAAAATATCTATAAATTAAAATATCCATAAATTAAAATATCCATTTAAAATAAAAAAATCAACCATATCGTTCCACCAATCCATAAATATAATAATTTCAAATACATCACCACAATTCAAACCACCATAATTCAATCATTTAAATTATTTAAAATATCCATTTAAAAATATCCTTTTAAAATATCATATAAATATAATAATTTCGCCCGATGTATACAACACTTACGCTCGTAATTCAGTTAAAACCGAAAGCGCGGTCTCCATGGAGACGGGGAAGAAACTAATGCGGATGGGGGGAAAATGCCTTGAGGAACTGAGCCGGTAGCCGACAAATTTAAAATCATGGCGTCTTTAAAATTGCCATCCTGAAGGCAATTTTCATTATTTCTGAACCAGATTGGACTTGTAAGAATGCCAGATGTTTGACCTTTCTGAAAATGTAAATTATTAGTCGAAATTATGAGTACTTTTCACGATGCGAGAATTTAAAAACAAAAAATCGTTTTCTTGAGCAAAAAGTGACTTTTGTTTTAAAATCTTTAAAAAATATTAGAAATCGAAATTCAGATTTAAAATTGATATATTTTTACTCGTAATTGTCTGCTCTTTCCGATGGTGTGAGTTGTTTTTTTCTACGACGTATGGATCGTGGAGAAAAAAGGGCAAAAAGGGCAAAAAAAGGTCGAAATCGCATAAAACATTAAATAAATAAAAAAATAATTAGAATTTTGAAAATCGGTTTTCACGTGTCCCCTTCCCTCCCCCCCGGGTCTCCGATTGCCAAATTTCGTAGCTCTCCGACGCGCGGTCGCGAAACGTATAGTGTATAAGACAGACACACACACAGACAGACACACACACAGACATTGCCTTTTATTATTTAAGATGGCGGAAACAGGTGTAGTACGAATTATGTGCAATTTACGACTCCAACGGCGCTGTTAAATTCTCCTTTGCTCTGCGAAAGTGTGGTTATTAATATGAAATCATCAAGTAATTAGTCAGTCTGTTATATGGTGAGTTAAGAACTGTCGAAGTATCTTGTACGATGTATACCGGATTATAAGAAAAGGGATATCTCTTGAATGAGAGGTAAATGTTAACCTATATTAATTATGTACGGAATGGAATTATATTTATTTGTCGTACGATAAGGCTAAAGTACGTAGTAAGCTAATTGTGTATTTAATATCATTAGCTTACTACGTACGGGTATATTTGCTTGTTTTTGTAGAGGAAGAATTTTATGAATTTTCGCGTAATATTAAGTGTTTTATTCAGACAATATCAAATAAAATCTATAGCACCAAATTCTCAATGAAATTATTGTTACTTTCCTTATATACATAATGTATAAGGAAAGTATTGTGACGGGGTCGAAAATTCGAATTCGAGTTTTCGACGGGAGAGCACGTTTCAAGCATCCCTGATCACGAATCAAACATTTTTGAAGTGATGTTTGTGTGTGCGAAAGTATGTGTGTGTGTGAGTCTGTGGAGACGATAACTGACGAACGAATGGACTGATTCGAACGAAATTTGGTACAAAAATCACAATCCGCAAACACTGAAAGCCTATTGTTTTTATACGCAATCGAGTGTTCAGAAAGCCCCCCAAATTTTCGAGGGAAATTTTGAAAAATATCGTCAAAAAATCAAAACCACTAATAAAGTTGCGCAAATAGATATTTCTTATGTAATTTTTTATTGGAACACGATTGACATAAATTTTAAAACGCTAACGTGAGCCGTTCTCGAGATATTGCACATTTTTCAAAAAAATTATCAATAAGTCATATAAAATAAAAAAAATATTTCCTATTGAGAAACATGTTCACTTTTCATATGTAATGCCATACGATAAATTTGGTGACATAATTTTCGTGGAACTAACTCATTCCATTCACGAAAAAAGATACTTTGAATAATACTTTTGCATTTGAATGCCAATAGTTATTTATCTGCTGTAAGAATAACTTATTTCTCCGTCCATAGCGTTTGGCTATATTTCGGCGACGAATTAAGCGGAATGTCGCCAACTTGCCAACATTTTAATTGTTGCCAAATTAACAAAAATCTCGCCAAATGGATAAAAATGACGCCAAATCAATGAAAATGACGACTAATTGAAGGAAATTCAATATCTTGGAAATAATATAAGTATCTACTATAAGAATAACATTTTTTTAACAGTAAAAGTAGTAAATTCGATGCATTATATAAGGAAAGTCAAGTGTTGCCCGCATCAGATTTTTTTATGTATATATTTGTTGATTTTATCATTTGATGTTGAATGAATGCGTATTTTACAAATTATATTCAGTATGCTTTAAAAATTCATATTACATTGAAATTAAAAAAAAATATATTTTCCGTGTAAACCTATTTGAAGTATAAAATTTTACAACAGCATTTTACTTTCCTTATACATAGTATAATGCATAAGAAAAGTATTGTGACAGGGTCGGAAATTCGGATTCGAGTTTTCGACCGCAGAGCACGTTTCAAGCATCCCTGATCACGAATCGAAAATTTTTGAGGTGATGTCCGTGTGTGTCAGTGAGTCTGTGGAGTCGATATCTCACGAACGAATGGGGCGATTCGAATGAAATTTGGTACAAAAAATTCAGTCCGTGAATACTAGAAGCCTATTGTTTTTAAACACAATCGAATGTTCAGAACCCTCCTAAATTTTGAAAAATCATCAAAAAATCAAAACCATTAATAAAGTTACACAAATGGACATTTTCAAAGTAATTTTTCCTTAGAAAACGATTGACATAAACTTTAGAACGCTAACATGAACCGTTCTCGATATATTGCACATTTTTCAAATAAATTTATCAAAGAATCTCATAAATTGAAAAAAAAAATATTAACTGTTGAGACACATGTTAACTTTTCATATGTAATATCATGCGATAAATTGGGTGACATCATTCTCATAGATCTAGCTCGTTCCATTCATGAGAAAAGATATTTTGAGTAATACTTTTGTATTTTATAGTCATTTATCTGCTACAAGAATAACTTGTTTCTCCGTCCATAACGCTTGGTGAGATTTTGGCGACGAATTTGGCGGAATGTCATCAACTTGGCGACTTTTTAAATTATGGCGCAATGATCACGAAACTCGAAATTTTCAATCATTGTAGTGAAAAATAGTCGCGATACAACTTTCTGTGTTCGTGACGCATTAGCCCTTCTTGGGGGACAAGTTCAGTACGATGTCGGATTGTCGAACTTATCAATCGAAAGATTTGTTCAAGGTCCTTACAATAAATTATAACGTTCTATATATATGATTGTTTGGACCAACGGTAAGATTTTTTAAAATTTCCACACACACACACAGAAAAAGGCTACTTACAATCTAATTATAAATGAATGTTGGTATAAGACAGTTGAGTTGAATGACAAGCCAGTTAATTTTAAATTGGTTTAATTATTATTACTTTCCTTATATGCATAATGTATAAGTATTGTGACGGGGTCGAAAATTTGAATTCGAGTTTTCGACGGGAGAGCACGTTTCAAGCATCCCTGATCACGAATCAAACATTTTTGAAGTGATGTCTGTTTGTGTGTGTGTGTGTTTACTTTCCTTATAAATAGTATAATGCATAAGTAAAGTATTGTGACAGGGTCGAAAATTCGGATTTGAGTTTTCGACCGCAGAACACGTTTCAAGCATCCCTGATCAGGAATCGAACATTTTTGAGTGAGTCTGTGGAGACCATAACTGACGAACGAATGGACCGATTCGAACCAAATTTGGTACAAAAATCACAATCCGTAAACACTGGAAGCCTATTGTTTTTATACGCAATCGAATGCTCAGACCCCCCCCCCCCCTAAATTTTCGAATGAAATTTTGAAAAATCGTCAAAAAATCAAAACCACTAATAAAGTTACGCAAATAGACATTTCTTATGTAATTTTTCATTAGAAAATGATTGACATAAATTTTAGAACGCTAACATGAACCGTTCTCAAGATATTGCACATTTTTCAAAAAAATTATCAAAAAATCATATAAAATAAAAAAATATATATTTCCTATTGAGAAACATGTTCACTTTTCATATGTAATACCATGCGAAAAATTGGATGATATGGATCTAGCTCTTTTCATTCATGAAAAAAGATACTTTGAGTAATACTTTTGTATTTGAACGCCAATAGTCATTTATGTGCTGAAAGAATAACTTATTTCTTCGTCCATAACGCTTGGCGAGATTTTGGCGACGAATTTTGCGGAATGTCGCCAACTTAGCGACTTTTTGAAATGTTGCCAAATTAACGAAAATCTCACCAAATGGATAAAAATGACGCTAAATCAATGAAAATGACGACCAATTGTCGAAAATTCAATATCTTGGAAAGAATATTAGTATCTACTATAAGAAAAACCTATTTATTTTACTGCAAAAGTAGTAAATTCATTAAATTATATGAGGAAAGTCATGTGTTGCCCACATCAGATTTTTTTAAAAATATAAATTTCAGTTTTCTCTTACAAGAGAAGGCTTTGCAATAGTTCTCTCGGATTGCAATCTTTCATGTCCTATTTTGTAAAGGACCATGAATAATGATAAAACGCCACGGCTTTCATCTGCTAAGTGATAGGGGGCGCCACAATAACAATCTGAATTTGTCATGCAAACGTGCTCTACTGACGTGTATTATTAATATTTTAGTGTGAAAATATTATCCTTTTCAATTATTATTATTTTGAAATAAAATGGACAAAAATGGTAAGTAGTAAACGATAAATTTATTACTAATATAATTTATATCTTATTAATTAGCTAAACAAATTCCAAGGCATGGTCGTAAAGGTTGATCAAACACAACAATGACAAAGGCTGAAATTTTTGGAAACCAAAACTGAACTAATCAACTAAACTATTGACTGTATTACAATGAAAATCAAAGCAAATGAAATTTGTAAAATAATGAATGATTTAAATTCTTTGTAAGTTTGAAATTATGAATGGGAATGATTAAATGTATGATCAATACAAATGAAAACGTTACAATGTGCACATTTAACAAATGCATAATCATTGCAATTTACAATGAAACAAGTTGCTGAACCAATATTAAATACAGTTGCCATTACCTTGTTAAAATTTGTAATGTGCTTTTCAACAGAATATCCAGCTTTTTTCCAAGAATATATTACCATATCTTGAAATATATCAGCGCCAAGTTAATTGTACACAAATGAATGCATTTTTAAAATAAATAATCTGTCATCTAACTCTCTGTTGGCCTCTTCATCGATGTTGGTTCAAAATTCATCGATGTCTTCAATATGGACCCCTTCAATGCATGCAGCTCGAATTTTATGTAGTCTTCGATACGTTTTACAAATGCCTTATAAGGATTGAAGAAGTAAGAGTCTAACGGCTGTGCATATTTTGTTGTTTTTTCAGGTATTATTTAATAATAATAATAACTGAAAAGGATAATATTTTCTTACTAAAATGTAAATAATACACGTCAGTAGAGCACGTTTGCATGACAACTTCAGATTGTCAGATGTTAGAAAGTTAGATGACAGATTATTTATTTTAAAAATGCATTCATTTGTGTACAATTAACTTGGCGCTGATATATTTTAAGATATGTAATATATTCTTGGAAAAAAGCTGGATATTCTGTTGAAAACCACATTACAAATTTTAACAAGGTAATGGCAACTGTATTTAATATTGGTTCAGCAACTTGTTTCATTGTAAATTGCAATGATTATGCATTTGTTAAATGTGCACATTGTAACGTTTTCATTTGTATTGATCATACATTTAATCATTCCCATTCATAATTTCAAACTTACAAAGAATTTAAATCAATCATTATTTTACAAATTTCATTTGCTTTGACTTTCATTGTTATACAGTCAATAGTTTTGTTGATTAGTTCAGTTTTGGTTTCCAAAAATTCCAGCCTTTGTCTTTGTTGTGCTTGATCAACCTTTACGACTATGTCTTGGCAGTTGTTTAGCTAATTAATAAGATATAAATTATATTAGTAATAAATTATCGTTTACTACTTACTATTATTGTCTATTTTATTTCAAAATAATAATAATAATTGAAAAGGATAATATTTTCACACTAAAATGTAAATAATACACGTCAGTAGAGCACGTTTGCATGACAACTTTAGATTGTTATTGTGGCGCCCCCTATCACTTAGCAGATGAAAGCTGTGGCGTTTTATCATTATTCATGGTCCTTTACAAGATAGGACATGAAAGATTGCAATCTGAGAGAACTATTGTAAAGCCTGCCCTTGTTAGAACGATTTTGATTTTAAGATGTAAATATTGATGCAATCAAAAAATGTGAAGTTTTTCTTTTTAAGGGTGAGCGTCAGTAAATCTTCTGCCCTATCCGCGCTTTGTTAATTTTCGCGGCACTCATTTTTCGCCGAAATTTTGCTCAAACAGTTGCGAAATATTTTCTGAAAGATGAAATGCAATGCTTAGATTATATTAAAACTAAATTTAATATCCAATAAAGCATAGAATATATTTTTTATTTTAATTCAAAATATTTTTGGTGCTGCCATCTGTTGTCGTAATTTAATTCATACCGACTATTTCTATTTTTTAATGAACATGTTTAAATGCCTTCTAATACGCTATTAATACAACAACAGATCATGTAGAATAATACCACAATCACGGAAACGTAATTGAACTTGAACTTGAAGACAAAGGAACTTGAAGACAAAGCTGCAGTCCTCAGTGATGTACATTCAGATCCCCTTGTCAAATTTATAGAATGAAAAATTACCTTTCCGTGAATGTGGCATTATTATATATGATCTGTTGTTGTATTTAATACTGTATTAGAAGGAATAGATATTTTAAAATGTTCATTTAAAAATAAAATAATCAGTATGAATTAAATTACGACAACAGATGGCAGCACCAAAAATATTTTGGATTGAAATAAAAAATATATTCTATTATTTTATTGGGTATTAAATTTAGTTTTAATATAATCTAAGCATTACATTTTATCTTTCAGAAAATATTTCGCAACTGTTTGAGCAGAATTTCGGCGAAAAATGTGTGCAGCGAAAGTTAACAAAGCGCGGATAGGACAGAAGATTTACTGACGTTCACCCTTAAAGTATTATGTACATGTTTATTTTCAGCATGAGTAAGAGTAAAAATCTCTTTTCTCGTTTAAACTAATACAGGTTACTAATATAGGTTATATCTTCTAATATTCGCGTTTATAAGTAGTACGTGTCCTATACAATTTTAATGCTTTCATTTTGCATATATTGATTCAATTCCTTTTATTTTTTTTTGTGAATTTGCTTACAAAAGGGGCCAGAATGTTTTATTCTTCAGATCTGCCAGTGAAGATAATGTTTTATAGTGAGAACAGATATTCTTAAACTTCTCTTTAGGAGCAATAAATTTAATATTTTAACAGAATTTGTACATGATTGCGAATTATAAGTTTCTTTATATTACATACTCCGTACGAAGAACGGGTATGCTGCTAGTCATTAATAAAAATAATCATGCGCCACTTTTTACTTTCCCTGCTATACATGGTAATGTATACGGAAAGTATTGGAATCATGTCGAAAATCGCAACTCGAGTTTTCGACGGATCTACACGTTTGAGACCTCTAGAATACGAAGGAACCATTTCTAGCGTGACGTCTGTGTGTGTCTGTCTGTGCAGATTTTGTATCCACTCTAACTAAAAAAGTAATTGATCGAATTTCATAAAATTTGGTAGGTAAGTCAATTGTGGGTGAATCTGGTGCTGATTAGTTTTGGGTACGATTCGGAATAAAAGAACCCGCCTTTTTTTTTCGAAATGGCCCGCAAAAGCTTGTATCCACTCTAACTGGAAAACTAATGGTCCATATTTAACAAAATTCGGTAGATGAGTCACTTGTGGGTTACCTTGGTGCTGATTAGATTTTGGTACGATTCGGAAAAAGATAACCTGCCTTTTTTTGCAAAATGGCCCGCAAAAATCGTCAAAATCTAAATTAAAGAACTACGTATACTCAAATATATCCATTAAATGCTCGTTTAATGCGTGATTTTTAACGACGAAAATAATAAGACCAACCCCATTGCACTAGGACTAGACGTTCTCGAGATAATTTAGTTTTCCGTATTTTCTCTACGCCACCTTTGAAAATAAGTCCGGTTACCGAATGAGAACGAAAATTGAATTAAAAGTGAAATAAATTTAATTAAAATAAATAGAACGTTAATATAAGTCTGCAGGGAAAGTCATGTGCTGCCCACATCAGATTTTTACTTACCAGTTTGACTGAAATTGATTGAAAGTTCAGTTCAGTCAATTTTATATTCACCATTTTAAATCTTCTGAACTTGTGCCATACCAGGCACATGCAAGTTGCAGAGAATTCCCAAAACCTGGTTTGGCTATTTTTTATTTCAATATTCTGCAGTGTATCTATACATTTCATCAGTGATTGCCCCACACTGATCAAGTTTCCATTAAACCCTTCCAGTGTGAGAAACTCAAGCTTCGTTTTAGAAAAGAGCAGGTCCAAGTACTCATTGCTCATATCGCAATCTGAAAGTAGAGAAAAATAATAAAAATCATGAAACTAGTGCAGTAACATATTTATAGCTAATAATTTGTCATAATTCTAGATTCAAATATTTTATCTCAAAATGTTATAAATTATAGGGCATTTTCTTTACGCTGACTAAGCTGAATGTTTTTACTTTCAATATATGCATAGTATAATGTATAGGGAAAGTATTATGACAGGGTCTCGAAAACTATAATTCAAGTTTTGACAGAAAAGCACGTTTCAAACATTCCTGAACTGGAATCGAACGTTTTTGAGGTGATGTCTGTGTGTGTTTTTGCAGGGTTGGACTGGGCGTGCTTTTCAACCCGGGCGATTTTAAGGTAGCGGCCCTAGTTAAGTGATGCTGAAGGGGGGGGGGGAGGGGGGGGCATTAACAAAATAAAAAAAAAATCTGATGTGAGCCAGAATATGACTTTCCCCGAAGATTCAAATTCATTTTGCAATTTTTACTTTCCCTGCAATACATGGTAATGTATAGGGAAAGTATTGGAATCATGTCGAAAATCGCAACTCGAGTTTTCGGCGGATCTACGCATTTCAAGACCTCTAGAAAACGAAAAAACCATTTTTAGCGTGACGTCTGTCTGTGTGTCTGTCTGTGCAGATTTTGTATCCACTCTAACTAAAAAACTAATGGACCGAATTTCACAAAATTTGGTAGGTAAGTCACTTGTGAGCGAGTCTGATGCTGATTAGTTTTGGGTACGATTCGGGATAAAAAAAATCCGCCTTTTTTGGTGAAATAGCCCGCAAAATTTTTTTATCCACTCAAATTGAAAAACTAATGGACCGAATTTCACAAAATTCGGTAGATAAGTCACTTGTGGGTCACCCTGGTGCTGATTAGATTTTGGTATGATTCGGAAAAAAATAACCTTCCTTTTTTTGCAAAATGGCCCTCAAAAATTGTCATAATCTAAACTAAAGAACTACGTATGCTCAAATATATCCATTAAATGCTTGTTTAATACGTAATTTTTAACGACGAAAAGAATAAGACCAACCCCATTGCACTAGGACTAGCCGTTGAGATATTTTAGTTTTTCCTATTTTCTCTACGCCACCTTTGAAAATAAGTCCGGTTACCGAATGAGAAAGAAAATTGAATTAAAAGTGAAATAAATTTAATTAAAATAAAGAGAACGTGGATATAAATCTGCAGAGAAAGTCATGTGCTGCCCACATCAGATTTTTCATTTCATTATGCATTACGTTGAGTTCAATTGCAGAAAATAACCTGGATATTTTTCTGATATTATATCCAATTTGTATTTTTATTGCATCTTCGTTTCATTGGCAAATTAATTCACTTTAAATTCTTCAGGTCCTCAAAATTAAAAAAAAAACTACAATAGCTCGAGAACGGTTAATGAGGTCAGTCTTACTTTCTTAGTTGCCAAAATTTACCTGAAGAACATTTGCTTAATTAATATATTTCAACAATCTTGGTCGCTTATTTCAGAGTTTCACTATCGTTGCGGGACGTTTCGCTAAAAAGTGTCAGTTATACTTTTCCTAACCATATTCAAATCCAATCAGCACCAGGAAAACTATCAGGGGACTTAACTACTAAATTTTGGGAAATTTTATTACATAGTTTTTTAACTACTATGAAAATCGTCTTCATTTCCTCAAAATTAAAAATTTGAATATCTGTAGAATGGTCCATTTTAGAGAAATGGGGTGGATCTAATACATTTTGTCTTTAAAAATTACGTATAAAACAAGCATTTAATGGATACATTTCAGCATATGCAGTATTTTATTTTAGATCGGATGTTTTAGATTTGCAGGCTATTTCGCAAAAAAGGATAGATTCTTTTTTTTCCCGAACCGTACCAAAATCTAACCAGCACAGTATCCCACAAGCGAATTATCTACAAAATTTTGTGCAATTTGGTCAATTAGTTTTTCAGCTACAGTGGGTACATTCGATTTTAGCGGGCCATTTCGCATATGGCAAAGGTTCTATGTAGAATTGCATTTATCAAAAGGATATATACAAAAGATAACTTTATTTGCGAAACCATAACTAAAACAGCGCTACATTCAACCGCGGATACAACGTAGCTATCAGAAATAAGTATGAACTGAAAATGTTCTGGGCTTGCTTTTACGTGCCTGCTAAGGTGATGGCTGATCAGAACTTGGCAAAGATGTTTCTTTGTATTCCTCTATGGGTTTCAAACGATCAATACTGGTGCTGCTCTTTCTTCCGCGTATATCTATGGTGTAATATTTTTCTGTGCGTGCACATACTTAAAACGGTCCGTCATATGGGGGTCTACAACGGTCGTCGAACAAAGTCGTTCCGCACAAACACATGGGTAAACTTGGGAAGTTCCCCATGAATGAAATCGTCATTTTTTGGATGACGCGAAGCAGAAACCGGTCGTAGTCGCTGTATTTGTTTTCTCAAATTCAAAAAAAATTCATGGGCATGTTTAGGGATTCCCTTTAATGATGAGTCACGAAGGAACTCACATGCTAATTGCAATGAAGTGCCATAGATCAATTCTGCGCTGGAAGCTTTGAGATCTTCCTTGATTGCAGATCAAATTCCTAAAAGTACACTTGGCACACTCCATATCCTAACAGCGTATTGCCGATTTTAATTGGCGGTGGAAATATTACACCATAGAATTGGCGGCAGGATGGTATAACGTCGTTCTGGTCTTTTTATTTCCTAAAAATTTCGCCAAATGATGAAACAGGTCGTTTTCAAATTGTCGATCTTAGTCGGTACTGATGACCTCAGGTACACCGAATCGAGATACCCGACCAGAAAAGAATGCTTCTAAGACTGTAACTGCCGTTTGATCCACTAAAGCAATGGCTTCAGGTCAGGGAGTAAAACGATCGACACAAGTGACTAGATACCCCTTCAATATCTGCTCACTTGTGTCGACTCCTCCAAAGGTCCGACTATGTCGATATAAACATGCTGAAATCTGCCATTAGGCGACCATAAATTCCTAAATGTGACTTTGTGTGTCGATGTACCATTGCTTTTTGGCAGGCAATACACGTACGGCTCGATTCGGTACAGTCCTGTCCAAATAAATCGTTTGCGTACTAGGTTCACATTTTCTCGAACTCCTGGATAAGCGAGGTTGTGCATGCTGTGAAGCAGATCGAAATTCAGCTGAATTGAACGGTCGAATTTCACCCGTTGAGGTGTCAGACTGCAGTATGGCACCTGACGTATCAAAAGCGATACCTTTTAAGCATACCGTTGGACAAGAGTTTTTTAGATCGTTTATTTCGTATTCATTTTGAGCTTTTGCAATTGCTTCGTAATCGGAGTATTAATCTGTTTTTTTGGAGTATTAATCCGTTCGTTTGGAGTATTAATCTGTTCGATGCGAGACAGTGCATCTGCTACGACATCAGTTGAACCAGCAATGTAATGAATATTTGTAATAAATTGACTGATGAATTCTTGATGTCTTAATTGACGTGGAGTCATTTTCTCGATTTTTTGTTGAGACGCAATTGTAAGAGGGTTGTGATCTGTGTATAAAATAAAATTACATGCTTCCATAGCATATGCCGAAAATGCTTTACAGCAGAATATGCTGCGAGAAGCTTATGATCGTAAGCGCCGTTCTGCGACATAGCTTACAGGGAAAAAACGCTCATGGGCATAACTTTCTTTTTCTGATCGCCACGAGTGATGAGTCCACAAACAGTGAAAATTCACCGTCTGTTGTGAAATAAACCAATAATGATGCATTCGAAAGTGAATCTTTAGACGCTTGAAAAGCAACTTCTGTGTCTTCTGTCCACTGAACTTGCGTATTGTTGCGCTTTTTGTTTCCGGTATTAAATCGTAAAGAACTGCCTGCGGTCCTGCTACTTGTGGTAAAAACCTGCGATAAAAGTTTAATATTGTTAAAAACCTACGTAAATCTTGCACAGGTTTTGGCGATGGAAACTTTGGAATGGTAGAAACTCTGTCTGGTAAAGGGGAAATGCTTTCTGCCGTAACCATATGGCCTAAAAACTTTGCCTCAAGTTAGCCAAAAACGCATTTAGAAGTATATATCCACACCATACTGTAACGCTCAAAGACCATGTGTAAGTGTTCTTAGTGTTTTTCTTCATTTTCTGATGCAATTAAGCAATCGGTGATATAAATGAAACAGAAATCTTTATCGTGTAACACCTCATGCATAAATCTCTGGAAGGTTTGAGCAGCATTACATTAAACCGAATGGCATAAACATAAATTCAAACAATCCGAAAGGTGTAATCACCGCTGTTTTGGGGACATCATGTTCCACTGGAATTTGGTAATCTGCACGTACCAAATCCAGCGTTGAAAATACCTTTTTCCCTTCGAGGTTCTGTATAAAATCATATGTATGAGCTATGGAATATCGATCTAGGATGGATACTGAATTTAGCTTTTTATAATCACCGCATACTCGAAAACCACCGTCTTTTTTGGCACGACGTGAATGGGGCTTGCCCATGGACTTTTAGACCTTCTACAAATTCCTTTTCGCTGCAGAAATTCAAATTCCTTTTTAACAGCTATTAGCTTGTCCGGGACTAATGGTCTCGCTTTTGCATACTGTGAGTTGTACTATGTTTTACAAATTGCAGAAAATTGACCTGGGTCAGACTTGGAAATTTTGTTAGCAACTGAGCATAGGGTGAATCATTACTCAACGTTGCAAGTCCCAGTGAGGGTATCTGCGTCGTACTTCCTTTAATTCTAACTTTATTACATCTGTCTATTAATCGTTGATTTTTCATGTCGACTGATAACCCAAATTTTGTTAGGAAATCAGCATCTAAAATTGCTCCCATCAGGGATTTACTTCCTTAGTGAATACGGGTGTTGCAATCCCGAGGTGCCTTAGCAATCATTTTTTTTCTCTCTCTTTCCTTTTTCTGCTTCTTTTTTTGTCTTTCCTGCTTACGTCCATCAGTCACAGGCTCGAACGCACGGACATGCGTTCATCCTTTGAACATGGTTCAAGTTTATGTTCTGACGGATGCGTTGGTCACGTGATGCGTTATCGCTGAAAAGACACCAATGAAAAGGCTTCGTTATAAACAACATGGCCGTCACTTCGATCAGAGGATTTCCAAATGCAAGAATATATGATTTCAGATATACAGCAGACAATATGAAAAATATTGTGATTGGTGAGTTATGATTTGTTTATTTAAAAGAAACATGGGAAGTTTAATCTTAAATCTATGCCAGTTTGACGATTATTAGATAAATTACTTGTGTGATCACTTGTTCATTTAAACGTGTAATCATAAATTTTATTTTAATGTAAACCGATCATCTAATTTACTAACTTAGAACTGTACAATGACGACTCGACTTGATCCAATTTAAAAAATCTGATGTGGGCAGCACATGACTTTCCCTGCAGAGTTATATCCACGTTCCCTTTATTTGAATTAAATTTAATTCACTTTTTATTCACTTTTCGTTCTCATTTATTAAATGGACTTATTTTCAAAGGTGGCGTAGAGAAAATACGAAAAAACTAATATCTCGAGAACGGCTAGACCTAGTGTAATGGGGGTTGGTCTTATTCTTTTCATCGTTAAAAATTACGTATAAAACAAGCATTTAACGGATATATTTGAGCATACGTATGTATTTATTTTAGATTTTGACGATTTTTGAGGGCCATTTCGCAAAAACAAGCAGGTTATTTTTTTCCGAATCGTACTAAAATCTATTCAGCACTAGAGTATCCCACAAGTGACTTATCAACCGATTTTTGTGAAATTCGGTCCATTAGTTTTCTAGCTAGTGTGGATAAAAGCTTTTGAGGGCCATTTCGCAAAAAAAAAAGGCGGTTTTTTTTTATCACGAATCATACCCAAAACTAATCAGCTCCAAATTCACCCACAAGTTACTTACTTACCAAATTTTGTGAAATTCGGTCCATTAGTTTTTGAGTTAGAGTGGATACAAAATCTGCACAGACAGACAGACACACAGACGTCACGCTAAAAATAGCTTTTTCGTATTCTAGAGGTCTCGAAACGTGTAGATCCGTCGAAAACTCGAGCTGCGATTTTCGGCATGATTCCAATACTTTCCCTATACATTACCATGTATTGCAGGGAAAGTAAAATGTATATCTGTGATTAAAGTAATTTCCCCACTTCAAATATTCAACAACGTCAACTAGTACCCTCTCAATGAATGGATGTTTGAGTAAAATTTATTGTAAATATTTTATAGAAACATAACATATAATCGCACTCAGTTATTCATCATGACCATATCAAATATTTCTATCCCTTCCGGACTTTATCGGCATTTCAAGTTTTGCGATGTTATACTTTTTCACATAGTTGTATGTCAGAATCAATGTGTATTTGAGGAGCATTAATGCTATTTATAAATTGTTGAAATTCCTTTTAGATATAACAGTTTTTCAATAAATAATTAAATGTACATCCGAAAACAATGGTTTAAATAATTATTTGTATAATGTGTTTAGTATGTTTTTGAGTCCTAAATTGGTTAGCTGTGTAATGTGTGTTGTTTTTAAGCATTCCATATTTTGTATCCTTATGTGAATAAAGTGCACAGACCACTGAACAACCCAAACCATATTTTGTTTCAGACTTCATATAGCATATTTATTATGTGGCATGCAGATTTGGGAATCTTATACTCCTCCTTAATTTTTAACACTTTACAACACAGTTCAAAAGTGTTTATGACTTTGTTCATTTTGTCTGTCTGTCTGTCTGTCTGCTGTTAGCACGATAACTGCTGTAAAAATAACTTTATCAAAATGAAATTGTAGTATATTTTTCAGACGGTCTGTGGGACCTATGGGAATATAAATGAATAATATCACCCAATTAGTTTTAGATTGAACCCGGGTTGAAAAAATGAAATACATTGAACCCTATGGGACCTAATTTTTCAAACATTTTTTAAGCTAATTTAAAATTCACAAATTGCTTCGAAAATTTCAATCCCTAAAAAGCATCTCATTCAGCCCTCCCTTAAGCATTTCAATCCCTAAAAAACAAAGATATAATATAACAGGACAATTCAGAATTTTACAAGTATTATCAGCAGTTTATTTAAGTAGCTAATATTTAAATATTAAATTAAAAACGCAAAAATATTTTAATTTATTGCGTTTCTGATTTCGCAGATAAAAACCTGGAATCCTATTTCGAAGCTGTTTGTTACTGTCCATTGTAGACCCTCTAAAATCTGATTCAAATACTGCAAGGACATAGATACAGAATAATGAAATACTAGCCAAATTACAAGAAAGTATTGACGAATTTAACACCTTGACGAATTTAACAGGTGTTTTATTGTATCACTGAAACGAATTACCCAGTGTTGACTGGGACGTAAATAAACCCACCGCTATTTAAATAATACATTTACAGATAACACTACTCAGTTTTCTTCAAATCTTAAAGCGACGTCAAATTATCAGTACGCTATCCGGAAAGAAAAAAAAAAGGGGCTCCGCCATTCTTCCCCTTGGCGCTCATTGGTTCTTTTCAACCCAATGGCATCATTTCGCATATAGCAAGGCCCCTCTCAGCCCCTTTGGTCTTGCACACCTAAATTTATAGTCCTTTTGACCTAAAAGTTCAAGTCCTCATAAACCTCGGTGCCAGCCAGACTGCACGCTTTGTTCGGCGTTCTGGCCACCATAAATACTCAAATAAAAGTGTCTCATGTGAGAACAATTTCTGGTCTCACAGAAATTAATTTTATTTTTAAACTTGGCCATGAGGCTGCTTATTCTTTTGAATTTATTCATAAGATCTTCGCCCACATTCGTCTTAAATTCACTCAAGTTGATACTAAACTTGTTGCTATTAAAGATCGTTTAGTCCATAAATCTAGTGTCCCTTACCATCCTGGGATTTTCCGTCCTTTTATTAATTTCTGCCATGCATTTGGTTTCAAACCCGCTCACTAATATTACGACTTTATCTAATCGTATTCGATCCGATAAACTTGGAAATTTTGATGACTTTAAAAGCTTTGCTGGGGTGTATGTCGTTCCCCTGTTATCCCCTGCTGGTGACTATAAATTTTAAATTGGTAGTACAAAACGTAATGTTGGTATCATGCTCGCGATGTCAAATCTGGTAAACTTTCTACGGCTCTTGCTCAATATGTGGCTAATGATAAATTTCTTCCCGTTTTTGAAAAAACTTTCCTTTTGGTTCGTTGTAACAATCCACGTAGTATTCTTCTTTATGAATCCCTGTTTATTACTTTCCTTATATACATAATGTATAAGGAAAGTACTGTGACGGGGTCGAAAATTCGAATTCGAGTTTTCGACGGGAGAGCACTTTTCAAGCATCCCTGATCACGAATCAAACATTTTTGAAGTGGCGTCTCTGTGTGTGTGTGTCAGTGAGTCTGTGGAGACGATAACTGACGAACGAATAGACCGATTTGGTACAAAGTTTGGTACAAAAATCACAATCCGTAAACACTGGAAGTTTATTGTTTTTATACGCAATCGAATGCTCAGAACCCCCCCCCCCCCTAAATTTTCGAATGAAATTTTGAAAAAATCGTCAAAAAATCAAAACCACTAATAAAGTTACGCAAATAGACATTTCTTATGTAATTTTTCATTAGAAAATGATTGACATAAATTTTAGAACGCTAACATGAACCGTTCTCGAGATATTGCACATTTTTCAAAAAAATTATCAAAAAATCATATAAAATAAAAAAATATATATTTCCTATTGAGAAACATGTTCACTTTTCATATGTAATACCATGCGATAAATTGGATGACATCATTCTCGTGGATCTAGCTCGTTTCATTCATGAAAAAAGATACTTTGAGTAATACTTTTGTATTTGAACGCCAATAGTCATTTATCTGCTGTAAGAATAACTTATTTCTTCGTCCATAACGCTTGGCGAGATTTTGGCGACGAATTTGGCGGAATGTCGCCAACTTGGCGACTTTTTGAAATGTTGCCAAATAAACGAAAATCTCGCCAAATGGATAAAAATGACGCTAAATCAATGAAAATGACGACTAATTGTCGAAAATTCAATATCATGGAAAGAATATTAGTATCTACTATAAGAAAAAAATATTTTTTTACTGTAAAAGTAGTAAATTCATTACATTATATAAGGAAAGTCATGTGTTGCCCACATCAGATTTTTTATATTTACCATGAATCAATTTGTAATTTTTATCCTGTTCAAATTTTAAGTTATGCTTGGCAACTCATTCCCGACTCTATGCAATTCAAACCTCTTAAAAGTTATTTGTGACGTCATTCTCAGGAATATCATGCTTGACGTTTTTCTAAAATTTGTATTTGTTCTTTTCTTGCAATATTTTAAAACTCCAAAGCGTTTAATCTTATTTTGTAATTTCAGTGTATCTTTCTTGTATTATTTTAGTAAGTTCATTTACCATTTTATGCAAATTTGTTTTAAAATGGTCTCTCTATATATAAACTTTCCATGTTTTTACTACTTATGTAGCCACTGATGAAGGGCTTATATACGTCCCAAAAGCGCTCTGGCACTTTTTAACAATATTTTGTACGTCTTTTAGGATGTTAAATCAAATACCTTTCGTTTTTTAAAAAATGAGATGTGCGCAGCACATGACTTTCCTTATATAATGCGATGAATTTACTACTTTTACAGTTAAAAAAATGTTATTCTTATAGTAGCTATTTATATTCTTTCCAAGATATTGAATTTTCTTCACTTAGTCGTCATTTTCATTGATTTAGCGTCATTTTTGTCAATTTGGCGAGATTTTTGTTAATTTGGCAACAATTAAAAATGTCGCCAAGTTGGCGATATTCCGCCAAATTCGTCGCCAAAATCTCGCCAAGCGTTATGGACGGAGAAATAAGTTATTCTTACAGCAGATAAATGACTATTGGCGTTCAAATACAAAAGTATTACTCAAAGTATCTTTTTTCATGAATGGAACGAGCTAGATCCACGAGAATAATGTCACCAAATTTATCGCATGGTATTACATATGAAAAGTGAACATGTTTCTCAATAGGAAATATATTTTGTTTATTTTATATAACTTTTTGATAATTTTTTTGGAAAATGTGCAATATCTCGGGAACGGTTCATGTTAGCGTTCTAAAATTTATGTTAATCGTTTTCTAATGAAAAATTACATAGGAAATGTCTATTTGCGTAACTTTATTAGCGGTTTTGATGTTTTGACGATTTTTTCAAAATTTCACGCGAAAATTTAGGGGGGTTCTGAACAGTCGATTGCGTATAAAAACAATAGACTTCCGGTGTTTACGGATTGAGATTTTTGTACCAAATTTCACTCGAAAATTTAGGGGGGTTCTGAATATTCGATTGCGTATAAAAACAATAGACTTCCAGTGTTTACGGATTGTGATTTTTGTACCAAATTTCGTTCGAATCGGTCCATTCGTTCGTCAATTATCGTCTCCACACACACACACACACAAACACACACATACACTAACACACACACACACAACACACACAACACTTCAAAAATGTTTGATTCGTGATCAGGGATGCTTGAAACGTGCTCTCCCGTCGAAAACTCGAAATCGAATTTTCGACCCCGTCACAATACTTTCCTTATACATTATGTATATAAGGAAAGTAAAAACGTTTTGTCCTTGGTTTTGTCTAGTGTAATTATTATTTTAATTTTTATTTAAAAATATATTTTGCTGAATATATTTTGCTGAATTTTTTTTATATATTTTATGAAACAATTTGAATATTACCTAAAATTTTCGAAGCAATTTGTGAATTTTAAATTCGCTTAAAAAATGTTTGAAAATTTAGGTCCCATAGGGTTCAATGTATTTCATTTTTTCAACCCGGGTTCAACTCAAAACTAATTGGGTGATATTATTCATTTATATTCCCATAGGTCCTACAGACCGTCTGAACAACATACTAAAATTTCATTTTGATTAACTCGTTTTTACGGCAGTTATCGTGCTAACGGACAGACAGACAGACAGAATGAACAAAGTTATAAACACTTTTTAACTTTGTTGTAAAGTGTTAAAAAATGGACAAAAAAATACCACATATACAATAAAACTTTATATAAAAATAATTATAACTCGAATGTTTTAAGGTGACTAGAACATGGAGATAGGGGTAATGAATTGTTTGAGAAAATAAAAAAAAATTCACAGTATTAAAATATATATTACATATTTTAAGATTGTTTACTTAACATTTTACCTAAAAGTGTATTACATTACAATTATAACTATAAGTGTAATTATGCAATATTAAAATAATATTTACAGATTATTGACCATATATCTAGACAGAAATGTGTATACATGAGCAAAAGAATCTGACAAATTCGCAGATTGGGTCTATAGAATAAATTCATTAATTTATAAAACAGCTCTAATTTAGAAACAACTTTTGCACATTTATGCAAATATTCATAAAAGAATATTTTGCTTCGTAAAAATCTTGTATACCATTTTTTTTTTTTTTCGTTTTGCAATGGAACTGGAAAAATTACAAAATTAAGATCATTTTACACCATTGCTTAATTATTTGCTTTTGAAAATTCTTCATAGAACAGCCACGGGGTCTACAGATATTATTTTGGATAAAAACGTGAAAAAATTATTCTTTTATCAGTATTATTCTGGGGATAAAGCCATAGACTAAATTCAGCATAAAATTTATTTTATTTGTTAAATCACATTAAAAATCAACAAAAGGCATAGTCAATTAAGAAATATTACGAAAATATTTTAAATAATTGAAGAAAAAAGTTACCGGTATACTTAAAAGAAGCCAAATTTGACGATGAATTTGTTAATCTTGCACAGCAGCATAACACAATACTCTGAATACTAAGAAGTAGCTTTTACTTCTAGTCACTGTGTTATCTGCAAAGGGCTAGTATCACTCTGCAAAGAGCTAGATTACTCCTCGAAGGTTATCTGCAAGGCTAGGCTCAAGCCTAATGGTGTTATTACACAGAGCAATTCCTTCCAGCAATTTTTCAGCAACACCATACATTTCAATGGGAAGTAATCTTGCCGCCGAATTGCCGCATTTCGTTCGTACTCGGCAATAAAAATTGCTCAATTTCTGAGCGGCGATCCAATCAGAGGACGATAAAATTGGAGGTCACTACGCTCCGCCTTTCCTCTCCTCATTTGCATTCAAGATGGCGATGGCGACTGCAATGCAAACACGTCGGAGCAGCTCAATTACGTTAGAATTTGGAGATGGAAAAAATAATAGAACTTCTACCAAATTACAGACACCTGTGGGATATAAAATATCCAAATTATACGAAAAAACAAACTAAAAAATACTTCCTGAAATCGACGGCACTAAACAGGGAGGGCCTGTTAGAAAAGAGGGGCTTACAGTATCATTGCCGGGCGGAATTGTTAAAGTCTGGAGATGTAAAAATAATAATAGAACTTTTATAGCTTCTCCTCTTGGAGGAGCCTAAAGTATGATTGACGGGCGGAATTACCGAAGTTCGGCAATAAAAATTGCCCGTGTAATAACACCACAATGAGGAGCCTAAAGTATGATTGACGGGCGGAATTGCCGAATTCCGCCCGTCAATCATACTTTAGGCTCCTCCTCTTTAACAGATTCCTTCTCTCTAATCTCGCCGATTTCATTTCAGAAAGCATTCTTCGGTGTGTTTTTCGTATAATTTGAATCTTTTATATCCTAAAGGTGTCTGTAATTTATTAAAAGTTATATTATTATTTTTCCATAATGTGAAATGTAGATTTGAACTCATGGAGTGAAATACAAGGGAATCATCAGATCGAACAATATGGAATATAAATGAATCGTACGAATCGTGATTCTTTTACCCTAAAATCGTTTTTTTTTTTTATTATTCAAAGCAATATTTTTCAATTTTGGAAATGGTGTTTTTTCACTATTAATCCATAGGAATTTTTCATTATTAAACCATGCAGATGTTCTGCGTGGGTATAGCTAGTAGCGATTTACTTTTTGTATTGATCAAGATGTGAATTGTAAAACTATGTACTATTCACACGTTTATTTCTTTTAAAAAGTCTGATGTGGACAGCACATGACTTGCACTACAGACATAAATCCATTTTCTCGTCCTTTCTTTTCTAATACTTTAAATTGAGTTTAATTGCACAAAATAACATGGATAATTATATTAAATTGCACTGAATTCGCTGTTTTAATTCAATTTTCGTTTTTATTTGAAAACTGGACGTATTTTCAAAGATAACATGAAAAACATGTAAAAAAAAATAATATATTTTCAGAACGGTTAGCCCTAGAGCTATGAGCTTGAAACGTGGTCCAAACTTTAGTATAAAACAGGCATTTAATTGATACGTTTGAGCATATGTAGTCTTTTATTTTATATTTTAACGATTTTTGCGAACCATTTTGCAAGTGGTTCCTTTTTCCGAATTGCACCAAAATCTAATCAGTATCAGGGTGACTCACAAATGACTTATTTACCGAATATTGCAAAATTTGGTCAATTCGTTTTTCAGCTATAATAGATACATACAAATTTGGCGACCTAGTTCGCAAACAAGACAGGTTCTTTGATTCCTAATTTTTCCTAAATCTAATCAACACCAGGGTCACGCACAAGTGACTTATCCACCAAATTTTGCTAAATTTGGTCAATTAGTCATTCAGTTAGAGTGGACACATACATTGTACAGACAGACAGACACATACATACAGACGTCACGCTAAGAAGTAATTTTTTTCGGATTCCGGAATGCTCGAAATGTATAGATCTATCGAAAACTCGGGTTGCGGTTTTCGACACTATTCTAATACTTTCCCTTAACATTACCGTGTGTTGTAGGGAAAGTAAAAAATATTAACTAGGAAATTTCTGAAAATAGAAATGTTCTTACCGTCAGAAATAGGACTAATATCTCCTAGTGTCAGATGCTTCACCATATGTCCATATTTTTCCATAATATATCTTTCTTTATAAAATGGATCCACAATGGAACGGTCGACAATCTGGAATGCAGGCAAACGCATATGCTTCCATAAATGAGGGCTGTCAAGTACTTCTTTCCAGTTCTGCCATGCCAGTGACATCGAAATTCGATCATATATATTTAGATTAAGATAGATTTTTTTGATTATGTGATATGGTAGGCTCTCCCACTCAGGTAATTCTTCATAATCCTGGAACATACAGTGATTTGAGTTAAGTATTTCAGATAATACGAAGATTAAATTCAGAGTGTGTTTCTAAAATAATCTTATGTGTCCAAAACAACACATTCTTTAAAAATGGACAAATTTCGATATTTATTTATTTATTATAAATGGCCAGATACTTGAGGCATTCCATCATTTGCCTATACATCGGAAGAATCGTGAACAATTTAGCCATCATATGACGTTGCCCCGACGCAAGATACTTTAAACAAGAGGTAGGTCAGAGAGAGGAGGTTGCTTTTCGACAGGGAGTGCAACTTGAAGCGTAACGTAACTGACTTAGAAGTCAAGAATAGGGGACATAGAGATACGTGTATAAAGTTTAGAAAGTTCGCATTTATAATTCGAAAAGGAGATAAGATCATTCGTAATAAAATTTTAGAAGAATGACATTAAATGATTCTACTCACGTATGCATAAGGCTATCATTGAAATATTATAATACATATATTATATATTTATAATAAAAGCTGAAATATATTGTGAAAAGTGTAGTAAATATAAAAATTACATTTCAAATGTTTTAATACAGATATGAATAAATATCTAATCATCCGATTTTTAAAAATATAATATCCGTTATCTTAAACACTGATAATACTTTCTACATGTAATATAAATATGTATTTCAAAAATATCTAATTGCCCAAAAAATCCCACATACATATAATATATATTGATGACTATGAAATATCATCAATCTAGTAGTTACACAATTATATATTATATTAAAAAGCGTAAATCGGATCTTGGGAAAAGAGGGGAGTTGACGGTCTAATGGATGGTCAATGGCAGTAGATTTATTTTATTTACCCAACAAAAAGACGATATGCATTTTGTGAGCAAGTGGAATATTATGACTGTTTTCTAAGCCACTGGATATGTCAGTTTTCACAAAGATATTTTAAGCATGCAAAATTGATGTTATTAAACTTCATAGAGTTTTAAATATATAAACTATGTACAGTTTTAAAATTTTAAAGTAATGTTCACATGGATCATAAATAATAAATCAATACATACCAATATAATAAAAAGTATGGAATCGAGTGGAGTATCAAAAAATCTGATGGGCAACACATGACTTTCCTTATATAATGTAATGAATTTACTACTTTTACAGTAAAAAAAATAGGTTTTTTTATAGTAGATACTAATATTCTTTCCAAGGTATTGAATTTTCGACAATTAGTCGTCATTTTCATTGATTTAGCATCATTTTTATCCATTTGACGAGATTTTCGTTAATTTGGCAACATTTCAAAAAGTCGCCAAGTTGGCGACATTCCGCCAAATTCGTCGCCAAAATCTCGCTAAGCGTTATGCACTAAGAAATAAGTTATTCTTACAGCAGATAAATGACTATTGGCGTTCAAATACAAAAGTATTATTCAAAGTATCTTTTTTCATGAATGGAACGAGCTAGATCCACGAGAATGATGTCACCAAATTTATTCCATGGTATTACATATGAAAAGTGAACATGTTTCTCAATAGGAAATATATTTTTTTTATATGACTTTTTGATAATTTTTTTGAAAAATGTACAATATCTCGAGAACGGTTCATGTTAGCGTTCTAAAATTTATGTCAATCGTTTCTAATGAAAAATTACATAAGAAATGTCTATTTGCGTAACTTTATTAGTGGTTTTAATTTTGTGACGATTTTTCAAAATTTCATTCGAAAATTTAAGGGGGTTCTGAACTTTCGATTACGTTTAAAAACAATAAGCTTCCAGTGTTTATGGATTGTGATTTTTGTACCAAATTTCGTTCGAATCGGTCCATTCGTTCGTCAGTTATCGTCTCCACAGACTCACTGACACACACACACACAGACATCACTTAAAAAATGTTTGGTTCGTGATCAGGGATGCTTGAAACGTGTTCTCCCGTCGAAAACTCGAATTCGAATTTTCGACCCCGTAACAATACTTTCCTTATACATTATGTATATAAGGAAAGTAAAAATCGAATATCGGGACTAAGAGAAAAATATTTCTTTCAATTTTCTCATTAACTCGAGAAGAAGGGGGGGGGGGGGGAAATATTCGTCTTTTCTTTGTTTTGGAAAGTAGTGGATAAAAAATCGGAAAATTTCTTTGGAGATAAACTCAAATACAGGAAATATATCGCAGACATTTCAGGTTAATTACAAAGAGAAAGAGAGAGAGTAATAAAATGGGGTAGAGAGAAATAAAGAACAAAAATATTCGAGTGGGGTATCAAAAAATCGAACACCTCGAGATTATCAACAGAAAATTATCACATTTATAATTTTTGGGGAGAAGTAAATGACCAAATTTTTTTTTCTTAGTTGTAAGAAAAGTAATAAACAAACACATGTGAAATAATTTTCAGAGGTATCCAAATGCAGGAATAATAAGGGTTAGAAATAATAACATATGGTTGGTTAGGAAACGAAGGGTTAAACAATGTTAGGAAACAATAAAAGAATTAAAATATATTTTTAAAAAATATGGATGATTTTAGCTAGCATTTAACTTTCCTTATATACATAATGTATAAGGAAAGTATTGTGACGGGGTCGAAAATTCGAATTCGAGTTTTCGACGGGAGAGCACGTTTCAAGCATCCCTGATCACGAATCAAACATTTTTGAAGTGATGTCTGTGTGTGTGTGTGTGTGTCAGTGAGTCTGTGGAGACGATAACTGACGAACGAATGGACTGATTCGAACCAAATTTGGTACAAAAATCACAATCCGTAAACACTGGAAGCCTATTGTTTTTATACGCAATCGAATGTTCAGAACCCCCCTAAATTTTCGAATGAAATTTTGAAAAAATCGTCAAAAAATCAAAACCACTAATAAAGTTACGCAAATAGACATTTCTTATGTAAATTTTCATTAGAAAACGATTGACATAAATTTTAGAACGCTAACATGAACCGTTCTCGAGATATTGTACATTTTTTAAAAAAATTATCAAAAAGCCATATAAAATAAACATACAAAAATTTCTATTGAGAAACATGTTCACTTTTCATATGTAATACCATGCGATAAATTGGGTGACATCATTCTCGTGGATCTAGCTCGTTCCATTCATGAAAAAAGATACTTTGAGTAATACTTTTGTATTTGAACGCCAATATTCATTTATCTGTTGTAAGAATAACTTATTTCTTAGTGCATAACGCTTAGCGAGATTTTGGCGACGAATTTGGCGGAATGTCGCCAACTTGGCGATTTTTTGAAATGTTGCAAAATTAACGAAAATCTCGCCAAATGGATAAAAATGACGTTAAATCAATGAAAATGACGACTAATTGCCGAAAATTCAATATCATGGAAAGAATATTAGTATCTACGATAAGAAAAACCTATTTTTTACTGTAAAAGTAGTAAATTCATTACATTATATAAGGAAGGTCATGTGTTGTCCACATCAGATTTTTTTCATATTGTATTTAATTATTCAGGGTTTTTTGTTGCTGCTGTTGTTAATTATTTTCAGATAAATAAAGCTGCTACCAGCTTCAAAAACAAATGAAATGAAAAAAAAAGTTTAGAAGAGTTAGAAAAACACGAAATAGCACAAATTTAAATTCGTTGATAAGACGCGATCAAAGTCATGTGCTGCTTACATCAGATTTTTTGAAATCGGATGTGGGCAGCACATGATTTTCCTTATATATCGCAATGATTTTTACTCCTTTTACAATAAAAAATAATGTATAAGATCCACGGCACATTTGGCAACTTTTCGTATGACAACATGTAATACTATTTCAAAGTACCCGATTAACTTATATTTCGCGCAACTCTAAATTAACATTTATCAATATGGATAGCATCCTCAATAAGCGATATAGTCCATATATTAAAATATTTTAATAAGTAATTCATCAACTAAGCGTGATTTAACAATCCTACGTTGGACAGCATTCCTCACTATCGAATAGGACACCCGGGCTCGCACAAGCGCCCCCGGTCGTTACCTACTAGATCGGTGAGAGATGTTTTCTTCCGCCCTAAAAAGCGGTTGCGTCCATCCTAGCCTTGTGCTCTCAATTTAGATGCTGACTCTAGTATGCTGTACCCCTCCCTTGCTTTTGGGAATTCGCGTTTTTCGTTGGCAAGCTACCGTTTATGGCGTCGCTACTAGGCACAGCTCAAGCTCAAGGCCCTGCGCCCCTCGGGGCGCCCCAGTCTATCCCCCTCTTTTTTCTCTCTGTTGGGAACCCACTTGGGCCCCAACTTCTTCAGTTTTCTGAAGACCTGGGGAAGGGCACGACCTAGGTCGCGCCCCCCCCCCCCCCCCCAGGCGTATCTTAGATTTTAAATTCTTTCAGTTGTTTAAAAGCTTTTTATTACTCTCTCTTTATGCCTTTTTTCTCTTCGCTTGGAGTTTAAAGGGAGGAGTCTTCCTTTCCTGGGTACTCCACTAACCCCCGTCCTTGAGTCCTTGAGTCCTAAGCGTGATTTTCGTTAATTTAGCGTCATTGGCAAAATTTTAGTCAATCTGAGGCGAAATATCTCGCAAAAAAAAAAATAAAGTTCGCAATATTTTTCTAGATTAATCGCCAAGTTTGCCAAATGCATCACCAAGTGTCACAGACAAACGTAGAGAAAAGAGCATTTCTTATATACTAGAAGGTATGCCCTTTATATGATGAAAATCAGAATTTTCGAAACATTACTTCTCACTTAGCGTCAATTTTATCAATTTCGCGATATTTTTGTCAATTTATCAAGATTAAAAAAGTCGCCAAGTTGGCGACATCCTGCTAAATTTCTCGCCAAGCGTTATGAACGAACGCAAGGTCTATTAAAAGGAATACTTCCATTTACCTTGGGGCAAACGGACGGAGAAATGGGTTATTCTTATAGTCTATTCTTATGTTCTTTCCAAGATATTGAACTGTCATCAATTAGTCACCATTTCATTGATTCAGCGTCAGTTTCATTAATTTGGCGAATTTTTATCAATTGAGTGACATTTCCGTTAATTTGACAACATTTAAAAAGTTGCCAAGTTGGAGATAGATATTCCGAAAAAGTGGTCACGAAAATTTTATTTAAACGTTACAAACGGTAAAATAGGTTATTCTTATATTACTCGTAGATTCTTGTATTCCTTCCAAGATATTGAATTTTCATCAATTAGCAGTCATTTTCATTGATTTAGCGTCATTTTTATCAATTTGGGGACATATTCGTTAATTTGGCAATATATAACAAAAGTCGCCATGTTGGCGACATTCCGCCAAATTCGTCACCAAAATTTCGCTAAGAGTTGTGGACGGAGAAATAAGTTATTCTTATAGCAGATAAATGACTATTGGCGTCCAACTACAAAAGTATTACCCAAAGTATCTTTTACCATGAATGGGACGAGCTAGATCCAAGAGAATGGTATCACCAAATTTGTCGTATAATATTACATGTAAAAAGTGAACATATTTCATAATAGTTAACATTTTTTCTTATTTTATGTGATTTTTTGATAAATTTATTTAAAAAATATATAATATCTCGAAAACGGTTTATGCTAGTCACCAAATTTATCGCATGATATTACATGTGAAAAGTGAACATATTTCACAATATTTAATATTTTTTCTTATTTCATGTGACTTTTTGATAAATTCATTTGAAAAATATACAATATCTCTAAAACGGTTTATTCTAGCGTTCTAAAGTTTATATCAATCGTTTTCTAATGAAAAATTACATAAGATATGACTATTTGCGAACTTTATTAAAGGTTTTAATTTTTGATGATTTTTTCAAATGTTCACTCTAAAATTTAGTGGTGTTCCTTCTGAACATTCGGTTGCGTTTTAAAACAATAGGCTTTCAGTATTCACGGATTGTAATTTTTGTACCAAATTTTGTTCGAATCGCTTCATTCGTTCGCGAGATATCGTCTCCATAGTCTCACTGACACACACACACACACACATCGCCTCAAAAACGTCTGATTCGTGTTAAGGGATGCTTGAAATGCACTTTCCCGTCGAAAACTCGAATTCGAATTTTTGGCCCCGTCACAATACTTTCCTTATACATTATACTATATATATATAAGGAAAGCAAAGATATGGAATCGAGTGGGGTATCAAAAAATCGAACATCGACACTAAGAGAAAAACAACATTTTTTTTTTTTTTAATTTCCCCAGTCACTGGAGAAGAATGGGGGGGGGGGGGGCGGAAGAAGGAAATATTCGTTTTTTCGTCGTTTTGGAAATAAATGGTCATAATAAATCAGAAAATTATCTAAATACAGGAATAATAGCACGGACGCTTATATATTTGATTAAGAAACGAGAGGGTAAAGGATGTAAGGAAATAGAAATAAAAGAATGAAAATATATTTTTAAAAAATCTGATGTGGGTAACACATGACTTTCCTTATATAATGCAATGAATTTACTACTTTTACAATAAAAAAATAGGTTTTTCTTATTGTAGATATGTATATTCTTTCCAAGATATTGAATTTTCGTCAGTTAGTCGTCATTTTCACTGATTTAGTGTCAGTTTTATCCTTTTGGCGATATTTTCGTTAATTTGGCATAACATTTAAAAGTCTCAAAATCTCGCGAAGCGTTATGGATGGACGGAGAAATAAGTTATTCATATAGCAGATAAATAACTATTCGCGTTCAAATACAAAAGTATTACTCGAAGTATCTTTTCCGACCGTCCAAACAGTTACCTTACACCTTTCTGGTAGGTCGGACGGTCTGGGTTTCATCGAAGTATCTTTTCAGTGAATGGAACGAGCTAGGTCCACGAGAATGATGTTACCTAATTTATATATCGCATGATATTATATATGAAAAGTGAATATGTTTCTCAACAGTTAATATATTTTTTTTAATTTATGGGATTTTTTGATAAATTTATTTTAAAAATGTGCAATATCTCGAGAACGGTTCATGCTAGCGTTCTAAAGTTTATGTCAATCGTTTTTTAAGATTACATAAGAAATGTCTATTTGCGTAACTTTATTAAAGGTTTTGATTTTTGAATGAATTTACAAAATTTCACTCTGAAATTTAGGGGAGGGGGGGGGGTTCTGAACATTCGATTACGTTAAAAACAATAGGCTTCCAGTATTCACAGATTGTGATTTTTGTACCAAATTTCATTCGAATCGCTCTATTTGTTCGTGAGATATCGTCTCCATAGACTCACTGACACACACACACATCACCTCAAAAATGTTTGATTCGTGATCAGGGATGCTTGAAACGTGCTCTTCCGCCGAAAACTCGAATTCAAATTTTCGACCCCGTCACAATACTTTCCTTATACATTATGTATATAAGGAAAGTAAAAATAGGGATGATTTAAGACACTAAGAAAAAATACGATTTTTTTCTTTTGTTAAGTTATTGAAATTGAACAAACACATCTGAAACACTACTTTTAATTATTGTGCCCTTAACAATTAACGTAGGAAAACGTGCTTATTTCCTGTTTATTTTTATTATTATTTTGATATTTTTATTCAGCTATCCCAAAGAGTAACAGTTCCAAGTGTGTTATGTTGACTGAACTAGCATATTATCATATTCTAGCTAATTATTCAAGTTTATTTGCTTAATTATTATGAGGTAAATAAAGCTGTTATGAGCTTCAAGAGCAAATGAAAAATATAGTTTAGAAAAGTTAGAAATACACTAACACAAATTTAAATTCCTTGAGAATTTCAAAAAATGACCGTGCTTAAATATTAGAAAAGTCGCAGAAGTATGCAGGTTATCGCATAATATGAAGGATAGACGAATTTGATAAATTATTGCATTATTTTTAATGCATAAATAAATCATTTTACATAACTCATTTTTGTTATGTAAAATTTTGCATTTGAGTTGTTTAATATTAAACACGATAAGTACAGTTATTGGAAGTTCTTATGTTAGTTTGTTACAAACATTTATGTATGCCTACTTACCTCTCTATAAAACATTTATAATCCTCTCCCTTTAAGAATGTTGGGAGGAAATATACCTCCCATTTGCAATTTGAATTTAAAGTGTATATCTCATGTTTCTATAAACTTGACTTATCAGTCTTGTAACGTATTTTGTGTAATTAGAACTGCACATACAATAACGCAATTATAAAATTTGCAGTTTAAATTTAATGATGAATTCCTTCGAACGAATCAAGTATTTTGCATTTTTCAACTATTCTTTTACAGAACTTATTGCGAAAATAGCCATTTTATTTGTAAATTTTTTTATTTGGATGCGAATGACATAATATGAGCCGTTCTTAAGATATTGCACGTTTTCTTAATTTAAGAGAGTAAATATTTAAAGAAGTATATAAATATTTTCACTATTATTAAATGACTGAATACTTTGTAGCCAAAACTAAAATAACACTATTGATTAGTGGTTATCATTTGATGGAAAAGAAATTAAAATAAATACTTTTCCACAGGATGCGTGACATCTCTAGATATAATGAAGCAAATTACTTAACATTTGGTACCCATATGTTAATAGGTAACAAGTCTAAAGTTGTTAGCGAGCTCTAGCATTAAAAATCTGATGTGGGCAGCACATGACTTTCGCTACAGACTTAAATTCATTTTCTCATTAATAATTCATCAAATTAAGTTTTATTTCACAAAATAACACGCATACTTATTTAAAATGACACTCAATTTGCACTTTTAATTCAATTTTCGTTTTCATTTGGTGATTTCACATATCGGCTTAGTAAAAATGCAGAAAAACTCGACTGCTAACGACTAATTCTAGTGTAATAGAGTTGGCCTTATTCTTCTTATCGCCAAAAATTACGTATAAAACAATCATAATTCATTTTCTCTTTAATAATTCATCAAATTAAGTTTTATTTCACAAAATAACACGCATACTTATTTAAAATGACACTCAATTTGCACTTTTAATTCAATTTTCGTTTTCATTTGGTGATTTCACATATCGGCTTAGTAAAAATGCAAAAAAACTCGACTGCTAACGACTAATTCTAGTGTCGAAGACTCGTCCGAAGACAATAGAGTTGGCCTTATTCTTCTTATCGCCAAAAATTACGTATAAAACAATCATTTAATTGATACATTTGAGTATAAGTAGTCTTTTATTTTAGATTTTCATGACATCTGCGAACCATTTTGACAAAAAAAAAAAAAAAAAAAAAAAATTCTGATTTCCAGAATCGTACCAAAATCTAATCAGCACCAAGGTTACCTAGGCGTCTAATCTACCAAATTTTGTGAAATTTGGTAAATAATTAGCTACAGTGGATACATGCGATTTTTGCGGGCCATTTTGAAAAAATATTCGGGTTCTTTTATTCAGAGTCGTACCAAAATGTAATCAGCACCAGGGTCACCCACACATGACTTACCCACCAAATTTTATGAAAATTGTTTAATTAGTTTTTGAGTTAGAGTGGATACATATATTGTACAGACACACACACACAGACGTCACGTTAATATTTGTTTTTACGTGTTCTAGAGGTCTCAAATCGTGCAGTTCCGCCGAAAACTTGAGTAATGATTTCCGACAGGATTCCAATACTTTCCCTATACATTACCATGTGTTGCAAAGAAAGTAAAAAACGCTAACATGTACTATTTATTATTTCTCTACAAAATCAAATAATTTTATCTGTCAGAAAAAGGACATGATGGACACATCATATTATCTGTAAAATAAAATGAAATACTTACATTGGGAATAGTGTGTTCCATTTCCACATTAGATGGGAACTCCATTGTAAAAATAACAGAAGTAAGAAAGTCAAATCAGCTATAAACAACTCGGCTTTGAGAATAAAACAAGCAAATGCTGGAGATTGTACGTTAACAACTACTAGACCGTCAATGCAGTAATGCACAGCGTGGGAGAACGAGTTTGTGGACGAGTTGACTAATCAGAGGAGGTAATAGAGGGAGAAAACGTCCAAACGTTCGGGAGGGGACGATAGATATCATAACCTGTAAAAATAACCTATATTACCCGTAAATTCGTAAATAACCTATATATCCAGTGGCGCGAAGCCTATGGGTGCCACTTGCACCCACAGATTTTTGTCTGTAAGTGCAGCGCACCTACAGAAATTTAAAGAAAGTTCAAAGTTTTGTTACTAATCATCTTTAAATCGTATTGGATTGAGATTTTTCTGAAAAAATATTTAAATGAAAATGGCGTGAATGAACAATCCAACTTCATCGTTTCAGAAAACAAGTGGAAATTATTTCGGCCGAAGCAATTACTTACCCTCTTTGAGTTTGAATCCTTTGTGTTTAGCCCAAATGCCTAAAATGTTCGGTGCAGTTGGTGGGTCGGCCCGAAAAATAGTTGTTGAAAAGTTAGCTTCCACAATCTCGGGCAAACTGTTCGGATAATGGTAGTATTGTTTGCCCCACTGTGGGGGCATTATCATATCTAGGATAATCTTGCTTAAAAAAATGTGTAATAAATTCTAGGGTATGGGTGCTAAAAGGATTTAAAATTTCCAAATAAATCTGCTATGGGTGCGTTGCACCCTTAGAGCAGGAATAAGAATTAGAGTGATTTAGCCCATTGGATTTTCCTCCAAGAACGTGTTCTGCAGTTAATCATGTGACTACAGGCAGAAGAGCTGCTACATTTGGCTGATCTATCTATCACTCGGTGCGTTTGGCGATTGGCATCTCTAAAATAACAAGAAATGCTTGCTTAGTACTTACGAAATTATCTTTTCGGTATATATTTTAAGAATCCCGCAAAAACAAAAAATATTGTGCTTGATGGTATTAGAACAGGAAAGGATTTTGTACTTAATTGTTTAGTTTTAGGTTTGTTTGGATTAGGCAATTAACTTTCTAATAAATTTTTATTTAAAAGGTAGAAATGTTTTAAATAATATTTCTTTTAATCTGGATTACCTATGGCAGAGGTGGCACATGTTATTTTTTTCATTTCATTCTTAATTTTTCTCAAAAGTGTGATCCATATGTTTACCTAAAATGTCCGCAAATTAAAACTTTTTTTCTTATTTGGAGAAATTTCTATCAGATTTTTTAATTAAAGATTTCTTTACTTTATGATCGATTTAAAAAGTAGCTTCAACTGTGCACATTTGCCCCATTGGAGGGGCATTTATGAACGTACATGTAGCGTAACTATAAAAATATATCAAAATTTTCTGATTTTTAAAAAGTCTTTAATGTAGTGAATTTATAGATATTTGAACTAACATTTATTACAAAAATATTTTTGAGAACTGAAGCTAAAATAATATAATTGCGCTTTTTAGCACAATGTAATTATAAACAAAAAAATGTAGTTAAATTTTTATAGAAAATGAAAAGTTATACACTGTTGTTGTTCCTTCCCGGCCGTCCAAATAGTTGCTCAAGTCCTTTGGATGAGTCGGACGGCTTGGGTTTTCCACACTGTTGTTGTTCCTTCCCGGCCGTCCAAATAACTGCTCAAGTCCTCAGGATGAGTCGGACGGTCTGGGTCTTCAACACTGTTGTTGTTGAGACTCAGACCGTCTGACCTACCAGAAAGGTGTAAGGTAACCATTTGGACGGCCGGGAAGTGCCACCCAATTTAGACAGGAACCCAGTGGGGCAGGCATCCACAGGGACCGTACCCCCTTCCCCTACCACCAACCTCTCGGAAGGACTTACGGACCCACATGTTTAACTTGATCGTACTCCGCATGAACACGGCGGCAGTTGTGGCAGCGTGCAAATCCAGCGCGCAAACCACCGGACTACAGCGTCCGAAATCTGCCAACAGCACGCGCTGTTCCCAGGTGGTCACCCACCCAAGTACTAACCGCGCCCGATGCTGCCTGACTTCGGTGATAAGTTATACACTGTGAAGAATGACTAAGCGTTTAAAAAAGTTGGATGACAAATGTATCACTTTTAAACATAAAAAAGTTGGGATCACTAAGAATTGCCTATTCTGGTACTGTTCATATGTGGGAAGAAGCCGAAAAATCTTTTCGGTTTGAGAAACATTTGAAAAAGAAAAATATAATGAAAAAACGTATAACAAACACAATTTCAGATTTAAACGATTTTTATGTACTGAAAAATAACATATTAGAGCAAGAGCTACTAGAAAATCGGAGACTCAATATATATCGTAGAAGAAAACGACATTCCAAATTTAGACTTTCTAGCTACTCAGTTCTTGAATTATTCCTCAAAAATGAATATATTCCTATTGCTGGCATGGACACTCCGAGTGGACCTGGACCCCGAGAAAATAATAATTCCGGATCTCATGACAGAATTGTCTACCTGTTCACCAAATTTGAAGTTTCTATTCTACCGCGAAGCATATTTTTTCTACCATTTTACGTTTTTGTGTGAAGTAGCCGCACTTTCTTAAATGAACCGTTTTGAAAATATCTATTTTGTTTCTTATCAGATGATTATCCCATATATCACGTATCAAGCCTCTATTACAATTTAAAAGGAGGCTTTTCTCATTTATTCGGAAAATCGAACATTTATGTTTGCGAAACCCCCTAAAGTAGATAATGCCGGCAAACTAAAATTGTGCATGCTCTTCTTTTCGAACTATCTACCCTACACTAAATTTGAAGTCTCTATCGTATATCGAAACATGGTTTTTTGTCATTTCACCTTTCGAACATTTTCCTCTGAAGAAACCCTATAAACGATTATTTTTAAAAAACTCTTTTGTCTTGGGTGTTTTCATCAAACTGCCCATATACCAAATTTCAAGCCTCTATCAAATTTTAAATCAGGCGTTTCGCATTTGTTCGGCAAATCGAACATTTCGGTGCGCAGCACCCTCTACAGTAGCAAATATTGGAAATCTGAAATTGCACACTTTCTTCCTTTCGAACGATTTACCCATACACCAAATGTGAAGTCTCTATCTTAATTCAAAGCATGCGTTTTTATCATTTCACTTTTCGGACGTTTTGGTGAGGAATACCCTCTCTTCAGAACGTTTTCTGAAAATACGATTTTTCCAGGGGGTTTTGTCGAATGATCGACCCATGTACCGAATTGCAAGTCTCTATCTATTCGGGAAGTGCAAAAAAAGCGTGACAGACGGACACTTGGCAATTAGTATATACTAGCCGAATATCCGTTGAAAATCAACGGACTCGCAATAAACAATCCCTGAATAATGTAAATTTTTGAATAATTATCGTTTCACATTTATTCGGCAAATCGAATATTTTGGTATGCAGAACACTCTAAAGAAGAAAATATTGGAAAACTTAAATTGCGCACTTCTTCCTTTCGAACTATCTACACGTACACCAAGTCTCTATCTCATCCCGAAGCATGCTATCTTATCATTTCCTCTTTCGAACGTTTTTCTGTGGAGCACCCATAAATGAATATTTTTGAGAAACTCTGTTCGTCTTGGGATTTTTATCAGATGATTGGCCTATATACCAAATATCAAACCTTTATCACATTTAAAAGATAGCGTGTCTCACTTATTCGGAAAATCTCAACACATTGGTGTGTGGTACCCCCTAAAGTAGCAAATATTGGAAATCTGAAACTGCACATTTTCTTCCTTTTAAACTATCTACTTGTACACCAAATTTGAAGTGTCTATCCTGTCGCGAAGCATGTTTTTTCTAACACTTCACCTTTCGAATGTTTTTCCGTGTAGCACCGCCTTAATGAACATTTTTGAAAAACCGTATTCCTCTTGGTTTTTTTTTCTTTTTATCAAATGATTAGCCAATATACTAAATTTCAAGCTTCTATCGCATTGTAAAAGAGGCGTTTTTCATTTGTTAGGCAAATCGAATATTTTAATGAGCGGTAGCCCCTACAATAGCAAATGTTGGAAAATTGAAACTGCACACTTTCTTCCTTTCAAACTTTTTATCCGTTCACCAAATTTGAAATCTCTATCTCATCGCGGAGCATGCTTTTCCTATTATTTCAGCTTTCGAATGTTTTTGTCGGGAGTACCCACCCCCTTAAATATACATTTTTGAAAAAATCCATTCTTCTTGGGTTTTCTATCAGATGATTCGCCCATGTGCTAAATATCAAGCCACTATAACGTTTCAAAAGGGGCGTTTCTCCTTTATCCCGAAAATCGAAGATTTTGGTATGCGGCACCCCCTAAAGTAGAAAATATTGAAAAACAGAAATCGTACACTTTCTTCCAAAATTTTTTAAGATACAATACAAATTTGTATCTTTGCTATTAGATGATGCGTTAGCACGTATCAATAAGAAATTGACAGATTGCTTCTCTAATCAGTTTATTTTGTGCTAATGAGACTTTTCTGCTGGCGCTGGCATTGTAAGCATGCAAAGCAACATTGATATCGGGAAGATTAATTTGAGCTTGGTGACCAATAGTCTATCATCAATCACCGTTCCACAAATTCTGCTGAAATATTATAGTAAAAAAAATATTTTTTTAAAACTGATGTTAGATAAGCAATGCTTGCATTGCTTCTATGGACTGCATTCCACTGGACGAAATCTAACTAAAACTGAAATATTCGGGAAACATTTGAAAAGTTTCTACGATTATAACCACCAGTCATGACCAAAGTGTTTGAAAACTTTTTCATAACCACTGCCATTTGAAAACTTGTTTCTGTCACAGTGCAGTTATAACTAGAATAACCAAGGATTTTCTCCATCGATGTTATGTAGTCACATGATACACAGAATACGTGTTTTGTTTAAAATGCTGTCTACAACCGTGCAGAATAACCATGCTGTTTTTTCCTCTGGTGAGTGATTTGATAACTGATAAACAATTGTTAACAGAGATGACCATTCAGTTAACTTTTCAAACACACCTTTGAAGTGTCGAAAGCCTAAGCCATCGACTCATCCTAAGACATAGAGTAGCCTAATGGGCGGCCGGCACCCTTGAAGTGTTGTTGTTGTTGAGACCCAGACCGTCCGACCTACCAGAAAGGTGTAAGGTAACTGTATGGACGGCCGGGAAGTGCCACCCAATTTAGACCGGAACCGAGTGGGGGAGGCATCCACAGGGACCGTACCCTCCTTCCCCTACCACCAACCTCTCGGAAGGACTTACGGACCCACATGTTTAACGTGATCGTACTCCGCATGAACACGGCGGCATTTGTGGTAGCGTGCAAATCTAGCACGCAAACCACGGGGATACCGCACCCGAGATGGCCAACAGCACGCGGTGTTCCGAGGTGGTCACCCACCAAGTACTAACCGCGCCCGATGCTGCTTGACTTCGGTGATCTAACGAGAACCGGTGTTTTCAGCACGGTACGGCCGTTGGCCCTGCACCCTTGAAGTGTGTAAAAGTTATACAATAAAATCAATGTGCAACTCATTGATTGTTTCAAAGTTGGACCAAGTCTTGTTTAACATAAATGATAACAGAAAATGGATATCGCAACAAAATTACTTACTTCTATAAAAGAAAGTTTGTTGAATAAAAGTTTGTCCAAAAGTACATACAAAATTAGTTAAAATATATAAAGTATCTACATGTGTGTATATCTGCGCATTCTATAACTATTTATTACCAGGCATGGGGTGCTTTGTGTAAAAAGATGCTGGTATGATTTGTTATAAAGATTGGCATATAATTGATCAGTTGCATATGCAGTATAATTTTTACATATAGATATCTTTACAAATTGTTGGCCAGAAAAACATTGGGAAGCTTGCTGAGATTTTATAAACAACAAAAACTTCATTGTGTTCATCTAGCCTTTCGGATATTTAACAAAATATGCACTCTTTTAGCGCGTATATATACGATTGATAAGAATTTGATACTTTTGTAAATAATATTTGAATTTGATATAAAACAATCTTGGAATGATGTCAGATTATTGTTAAAAGGAAATCTGCGTTGTTATGCATATTAAAATATAACACTTACTTGATTGATACTTCACTAAAATATTATATCCAGCATAATAACCATAATAGCATTATAGTGTAAAGAAAGAAAAAAGGATGTTGGGGAAGCAAAGTGACGTGCAGTTTATGTCACAATGACCCGGTTCGTGCCGCCCATACTTACTTTGGACACCCTGTATGAATATATGCCTCAGGGTGGTGTTCATTTATTTAGCTAATCGACTAAATTAGAACCGACTATAATTCGAATTAGCTATGTGTCCTGTTTTATCCAATCAGAGTGTATAAAATTTTCCTTAGCACGAAGCTGAAGAGGAAATAGATATATTTATATACTCATAACCCTTCATGGTTTCCAATGTTTTACCGGTTCTGAAATTGCCCAAAACTATAACCGCAGTTTGTTTGAAAACCATTTGCATCATTTGAAAACATTGTACATTTTCGTAAATAAATTCACTAATTATGAAGTTAGTGAGGTTTTTGATGAAATTGAGTCACGAAACAGTGACAATTGAACTTAAAAATGGTACACAAGTACATGGTACCATAACTGGCGTAGATGTTGCTATGAATACTCATCTGAAAGCTGTGAAAATGACAGTGAAGAACAGGGATCCTGTCCAACTCGAGACACTTAGCATTCGAGGTAATAATATTAGATATTATATCTTGCCTGACAGTTTACCTTTGGAGACTCTACTTGTTGATGATACCCCGAAAGCTAAGGCAAAGAAGAAGGAAGCAGCGGTTATTAGAGGAAGGGGAAGAGGACGTGGAAGAGCTCGTGGTCGTGGACGTGGGAGAGGACGAAGATAAGCCTCTTTTTATGTACTACATCTAAAATATGTTTAATGTAATGTGTCCAAAGTAAAAGTCTCAAGTTTTTATAAATAAAACGTGTACAGAACTTTTATTGTTTTAAGGCGTTTTCCTCTTTTATTTTGCCGAAAAGGTCTTATTCAAGTTTAAAATGTTAAACATTTGTTTTGCATTGCATTCCTTATAAAAAAATTGTTCCATATACTTTTCTGTGGTTTATTATTACTTTTTATCATTATCAAATTCTAGCTTGATATTGCTGGCAGTGGCTTAAAACTATCTGCTATGTTCAGCAGAACTTGGATTTAAAGTTTACGAAGTGTCTAAGTAGTCAACCACCAGGTTCCTATTTGGCTATCGAATATGATATTTACATATGCGTATATCTAATCGTCTGAAATTAATGTACTAGAAATTTCAATGGTTATAATTTTAACTATGTGCTTAGCAGAGCACTTAAATAGTGGTGAAAAAGTATACTTGTTCAATTTATTAAATTTTACTAATTTTTAGCAGTTAGTAAGTAGTAACATATTTTACCATTTCAACTCGACTCTTAAAACAAACTAATAAAATATAATAAATTGAATTGACTTTAATATTTATTTGCTTCAGTAATATTTAAGTGTTCTGAGAATAAATTATTAACACTGAAATCTCCTGCACTTTACTTTCATCTGACCGTGCATGTGCGTATATAATTGTCGATAACCGTATATAGTACCTAGTGGTCGGCTGTTTAGACATGTCAAAGTTTAATTGATCAGTTTATTTCACCAGTCATTCTTAACTATGCTTATGACTTGATATTCACACATATATTTCACTGTCATGTTTGGTATAGTTCATAGTGTCAATGAAGACGAAAACAGTAATTATTTGTAATCGCAATAATTTGCTTGATTTCAAAGTGCGTGAGTATTTTCAACAAGTTTTTCTTGTATGCAATTGCTTAGTTGCAGAGATGTAACTTTGCATATTTGCATAACGTAAATTTTCTAATCTTGGTTCAGCAGATTAATACAAAATTATAATACTGTACAAAGTGTTTTATTGGTCATTTTTTGATCATTTCAACGTTAATGCCATACAGTGTTGTCAATGAGTTCCTTTGAAAAACCACTCATTGATATTTGCATGCATGAAAATTTATAGGACCATATTCAACTAATATGAAGTATAAATACATTTCCACAGTCATACTAGAAGAAATTTGATTTTGCTCTTTATTTTCATTTTCCATAATACTTTCTTCTGTGCTTCCAGTGTTTTAGTTTTCTAAATTCAACGGAACACAAACTACAGCATGTTTTGTAAAATGTGGTATGCTGCTGAGATAGGTGACCACTGGTTAGTTAAATTTTGTAGAGTACTGAATATTAAAAACTATGAGGAATAACTGAAACATAGGATTTTATCATATCTATAAGTATATCTTGCCTGTCAAGTTTAACATTCATGAGATGTCGAAAAGGGTGATATTTTATTTAAAAAAAAAAAAAAATGGAATAACCTACATCTAGAATGACCGAAGGGAATAGCTTGAAATTATAAAAAATGTAAATCATTGTGTTAAAAGTTGTTTTCAGTAATATGATTATTAATATAAATCCAAACAATCATTTTATAAATTAAAATTTAATGTAATCATTGTATAAAGCAACTAACATTACAAATTAAATTGAATTTATTCTTTCTAGCTATGAAAGGCAATTCATGTTAGCACTATCAATATATTTTGATGTAATATTTATTGGTAGTCAATAACAGAAAATCTTAAAATCTCTTAATACTCCTCAATACTTTCAAAAAGTGATAGTTGATTAAAGTTAATGTTTTGTAAAAGCATTTTAATATGCAAAAAAGTGGATAATATTTAGTTATAAATCAAATGTATCATAAGAATGATAAATGTATAATTAGTAACAAATCATAATCAATTAGTAACTGGTGTATGCAAAGTGGTTATAAAGCATCAAATTCTAAGCAAAATGGATGAATGAGTCACACAGGAATATCTCTGAAATACAAAATAAATGTTACAAATTCCACATTTCTTTGTTATTTTTTAACTTTATTTACTACATTATTGATGCTTTAAGATCATTACCATTTGACACCATTGGAATTTTGCAGGGGATATGAATTTTTACTCGTTGTAGCAATAGTTTTCAGCAAATCATCAGGAAACTCAGTCATTGCAGCAATTCTCCAGTCATTTTAAACCTGTGTAAATAGTTAAAGAAAGCATCATTTAACGTCATGGTATGATGCTTTAACTAAATTTGGTGGACTGTACTGAAAACCCTAGCTATTTCTGCATTTAACCAAACACAAAGAAAATAAGAAAGATCAATTATGCATAAAGCATTGATTATGAAACACTTTCAACTGCAACGCAATATTATTTAAACATCCCATAAATGTGATACATTCAGTGCTGATATTTTAAAAATTATCACAGTACTGCTTAATTTATTATACTGAAAAACTTAAATCTTCATTGAAAAAGACAATACACAAAATGAGTGTTATTCAAATGACATCATCAAAATATAAATCATCTGCCTCTCTATGTAAAATCAATGAGTTTTTTCATTTATATCACTTTTATTCCAAACTCCGAAGCCAAATAATTTTGCATGAAATAAATTCAACAATTCTTATACAACTGACTTTACAATCGATTGATTTGTTTACATTTTGCATGCCATAGTACAATGTTAAGATTAGACTTTGTTTTAGGAATAATCAGTTTAATGATCATTTAAAGTAAAAATATTGTAATTGCGTTGGCACAGAACATGAATAATACATAAAAATAAAGTGGTTTTATGACTGGGGCAACACTAAATATAAATTTAAATGATCTCCAAACATCTATGGTAACAGTGGTAAAACTGGAAGCCATAATTTATTTTGCAATCTCTTCACGTGAAAACCGATTTTTTAAATTTGAATTATTTTTTTTGTTATTTAATGTTTTATGCAATTTCGACCGTTTTTCCCCCCTTTTTTCTCCACTATCCAGACGTCGTAGAAAAAAACAAATCATACGACTGGAAAGAGCAGACAATTGCGAGTGAAAATATATCAATTTCAAATCTCGGGGATCTAATATTTTTTAAAGATGTTAAAACAAAAGTCATTTTTTGCTCAAAAACATGAACTTTCGCTTTTAAATCCTCACATCGGGAAAAGTTCCTACAATTTCGACTAATAATTTACATTTTTAGAAAGCTCAAACATCAGGCATTCTTACAAGCCCAATCTGGTCAAGAAATATGAAAAAGTAGCTGCAGGGTCCCGATTTCAAGAATTTCCGAATTTCAATTTCTCGGCAGTAAGCCGGCAAAATAAGTTTTTCTCCCATGCCCGCGCAGGCACACTGCAAGTGGAGACGCACGGTGTTTCCATGGAGATTGTGCATCGGGTTAGAAAATTACATGATATTTTAAATGATGGAATTAAGAGCTTAGTATATGATCATTATAAAATTTAAATGGTTGAATTTGGAGTTATGGAGGTTTGTCGCGGTGCCTTAAAATTTCATTATTAGTTTTAACGTCATTAAACTAAACCAAACTTTGTTAACTTCACGGGGTTGAGGGCGCAGTAGCCTAGTGGTTACCATGTGGGAATTGCACTTGGTAGGCCCGGGTTCAATTCCCGCCACTGCCAAAATTGCTGCCGTGTTCACGCGGAGTACGATCACCTTAAACATGTGGGTCCGTAAGTCCTTCCGAGAGGTTGGTGGTAGGGGAAGGAGGGTATGGTCCCTGTGGATGCCTCCCCCACTGGGTTCTGGTCTAAATTGGGTAGCACTTCCTGGCCGTCCAAATAGTTACCTTACACCTTTCTGGTAGGTCGCGCCAGCGAGTTTGCCACGGTCAGAATTTTCAAGGGTAGCAAACAGGCTGGTCACCGAAGGCGGCTAGTTGATAATAAAAGAAAAACAGAACAGCTTCAGTATAAAGACTTTTGGTAAAATCCTCCATTTTTTTGGCAACCAAGGGAGATGTGTATGATAAGTATTTGCGAATGCCATGTTAGGCTTAGCAGACAAATAATTGAAAAATATAAGTAAAATGCATAAAAAATATAAATATCATACAAAAGAAGATAGCACATGCCAGCACTGTAAAAATGATAAAGTAATGTAGAAACAGAAAATCTCCCTAAAGTTTTTCCGTTGAAAAGTGTTTACGAACACCATGTTAGCTTTAGCAAGAAAACAATTGAAAAATGGAAGTAGAATACAAAAATGCATAAAAAACATATATCATACAAAATGAAAGAGAGCATGTTAACACTATAAATGAATAAGAGAATATAGAAACCGAAAATTTCCCTTCTGAAGTTTTTTACGTCGTTTTTGCTTTTCCCAATTAATCTCTCTAACATATTCTAAAAATTGATTAAAATAATCAATTCTTTCTTGAGGAAGCGAGGAGAGGTTGCCAGAAACAAAATTGATTATCAGATCACACCAAAAATATTGCTGAATAAAAAGTACTTACACTGAAGCTGTACTGAAAAAATTCAAATATTAAACATATATGCTTTTACTCGTAGAAAACAATAAATGCAACAAGCAGGTAATAATTATTGAGTTAATTGCTCTTTGTTTGGTTTCTGATTGTACTAATAGGTGATGTGGGTCATTCTATAAATGTAAATTTTCAATGTGTGATTTGATGGTTTAAAAAAGTTAAATTTAAAATAAATTTTTTAAATAATTATATTTAGAACACTGTACAATGTTCTGCTGTGAACATTCAAGATAAAAAAAAAATGATATTAGTGTAAAAATGGGTAACTTGAACCCCAAAATAAGAAAAGAATCAACCTCAATTTTTAAATGCGTTTATAAATATAACTAAAAATTTGTCACCTCTATAGATGAAGTGACAATATTTTAATTACTGTAAATGCATTTAAAAATTGAGCTTGATTATAATCTTTTTTTATTTTTAGTTTCAAGTTATACCATCTCTTGGTACTTTTTATAGACTAAGATGTTATAAAATGTCACTACTCTGTCCTCCAAAGTGCTGTTTAAAATGTTTATCATGCAGGGTTAGTACTTGTCCTTAAATTCCTGAGAAAAATATTTATATCCTGAAATGTCATTATTCCCCTTAAAGTTCCTGAATTTTTTACATGCTTCATGCAGTCTAATGGCTTCGCCCATAGTTCTATTTGATATCATGCTGTTTTCACTTCTTTAACCTGTTCAGGACCACTAAGTGAAGGATAAAGCATTTTCATGCTGAATCGATTACTACTCCAGGTCCAGGCACTTTTTATGCTAAGCCTAACGTGGCCAAAAAATCGTATTATAAAAACTTTGATTTAAAATACATCTACCATTATAATAGAAAATAGTGTTATTGCGTTTTGAGGGATCTGACTGCACCATTGTTTTTCAAACATGAGCTTTGAAAATTTTGTTTTGTTAACTATTACTTGTATAATATTATCAATGAAATACAATTTAAAAATATTAATGTCCTTTAAAAAGGCTTTGAACTATTTGTATTTAATCTATAGTTCAGAAAACTAAAGAGATTGCAGATCTTCAACATTTGAACTAATTATCTGTACCAAAAGTATCCAAAAACATCATCACGCACATCGATGTCTTTTAAATAAAATTTCACACTAAAACACATAGCAACTATTTCACTTTTTTGACTTACATCACTATGAGATTCATTTATCAATTGTTAAATTGTAGTTTCAGAAATATATTTTACTCTTTTTGACAAGGTTATTGCAACATTCTTCTGATACTTACTAGCTCATACATACTCCTGAAACCAGTGATAAGAATCTCAGTCCTAATCCCCTTCTAAACATATCGCCCAAGACCCTCATCATTAAAATAAACACAGAATAACTGCCATGAACAAACTATCCGGCTTTAAATCTCTCAGTCACATGCCTTTTAAATCAGAACCACCACAACAGGTTGCATGTGTGTTTATTTATACAATCAACTTAGCCAGCATTCTCATGAAAAACAAAAACTGAAGCTAAAATGTGCAGGTCAATGATTCAAGTAACTAGCTTTTCAAAAACTATAGTATTCTATCACCATCTTGTCTTATTAAAAATATTAATGAAACGTCCCAATCCTATATTGCGCATTGGCATCACTGAGCTCTAGCAACCATCCGCATGACATACCGAATATGCATCCGTGAGCCAGAGAAGGGAGAATCTCTCCATTGAATATATGCACCAGTGATTCTGAAGGGGTTAAGTAAAATTATAAATTTTATCACTTTTGCATAATGTCACTTAATTTAGTGTTTTTAAATAAAATTATGCATTTTAGCACTTTTAAGTAAAATCTCAAATGTTTGTGCTTTTGAATGAAATTGCAAATTTTAGCATTTTACAATAAAATTGCAAACATTAGCACTTTTTCATACAAATCTGCTTTTGAGTAAAATTGTGAGTTTTAGTGCCTTTAAATAAAATATAACGTATTTAAGCATGTTTAAAGAAAATTGTAAATTTTAATGCTTTTAAATCAAATCTTAGACTTTAAAAAGTTTTAGCAATTTTAAATAAGATCTTGAATTTTAATTTTAAATGAAATCTCGAAATTCAGAGTTTTTGAATAAAATCATGAATATTAGTGTTTGTAAATCATGAATTTTTGCGCTTTCATTAAAAAACATAGTTGACACTGTTAACAGTAATAAAATAGAAAAAAAAAGTCATTGGTCCTGTGGACAAGTGACAACTGAGATTCAGTGGTCTACACTAAATAATACTTTACTCCCAAAATTTTTTCATACCATGTTATGTTATTTCTAAGGTAGCCACCCTAACAATATAACAAAATTCCCCAATTTTTTAAGATAAATTTTTGAAAATTTTTAATGTTAAGAAACAGATAAAATTACAATGAAACCTGTATATGGCAACCTATCACTTACAGAACATTGTAAAAGTGGTATTTTACTCATGATTGTTGAATACAGATAATATATAATGCTATGAAGAAACAGTGTGAAATAATTTGTTTATTACTGCTGTATCTAATTAAACATTAATAACTAATTTAAATTAAAAAATATAATCTTACTTAATAATTTTTTAGTAACTGACATTTGCTAAAACTCAAATGTTTTCCTTTCCTCGTTGAATAGCCATTAGCAAAATTATTTACTGCACAATCATGTTTATAATATTATTTTTCTTTCAATACTGCTTGCTTTTTAACACTTTACAACATAGTTGAAAAGTGTTTATGGCTTTGTTCATTCTGTCTGTCTGTCCGTTAGCACAATAACTGCCATAAAAATGACTTTATCAAAATGAAATTTTAGTATGTTATTCAGACGGTCTGTGGGACCTATGGGAATATAAATGAATAATATCACCCAATTAGTTTTGGATTGAACCCGGGTTGAAAAAATGAAATACACTAAACCCTATGGGACCTGATTTTTCAAACATTTTTTAAGCAAATTTAAAATTCATAAATTGCTTTGAAAATTTTAGGAAATATTCAAATTATCCCATAAAATATATAAAAAAAAAATTCAGTAAAATATGTTAGGTAGTTTTTTAAATAAAAATTATTTAATATAGGGAGAAAAACAAATTCAATTATAACAAATTCAATTGCTATATCCTCCGGAAAGAAAAAAGAGATATATAATAAATATCTTTCCAAGAGTTTAATTATTTTATATAAAAGAGAGGTTTCATATTTTAAAATAAATATGGTAGATAACAATTTTTCAAATTTTTAAATAAAATAAATTATTATAGTATTGTGATGAATGAAACGATTGAAAAAATGTTTGTGAATGAAATGCTGCTTTTATATAGAGGCGATTTATTTTTCAATGACGTCATTTGAATAAAGTTCATTTGTTTTTGATGAAGTTTTCAAGTATAATAAATTATTGTAGTATTATGATAATTTTAAAAATATTACCGAGGAATGTATCACATTTTAGAGATGTTTAAACCAGGCAATTTATATTTCAATGCCGTCATGTGAATGAAGTTCATTTTCTTAGATGAAGTTTTCAAATATAATAAATTAATGTAGTATTGTGATAATTTTTAAAATATTACCGAGGAATGTATCACATTTTAAAGATGTTTATATAAAATTGCATTGAAGTTGGAAAGTGCTTCATAATCAATGCTTTATGCATGATTGATCTTTCTTATTAATTTACACACAGGTTTCACTGTTTACCTTACACCTTTCTGGTAGGTCGGACGGTCTGGGTCTCAACAACAACAGGTTTCACTGTAATACCTAAACACAACAGACCCATATAAGGGTTCTATAATCAAGGCATAAAATCCCCCCTTTAATAAGGTTGTGGTGGGGTTGGATTTTGAAACATCGGAACAAAATACAAAGCTCATAACTTCTTTTCTGAAAATAATATGAATATAAATTTTACAGAAATATTTGTATTTTTTAGTGAGCAATATTAATTAACATATATTTATAATTTCTATTTTCCCATGTTTAGTGTTTATTAAATTTTTGAAACTTATTTCTGGTGTTTTCACGCGAGTCACCCCTAGCCAGTGCATTGTAGACATTGGCAAAACTAAATTTCCTTTGGCTTTATGTTGCACTATCTCGAGTTCACACATTTAAGAATTATTGATCAAGACATTCCTAGAATCACGACTACTTGGCATCAATAACTGCAAAACTCTTTCTGATTAAGAGGACTGAATGTGCATGATTGCAAAAATTACAAGATGAACCATAGAAATTCTTATTGCACCTAAAAGTTTAGAATCTGCTATGCATGCAGGTTTCAGTACTCTGTAATATATGGGTTTTAAATTCTGTCAATGTTCACGGTAATTTCCTTTTCATTTATTAAACTCTGAAAACCTTTTTCTTACCTACTATATTTAATTTTTGGCACAAAGTTCCTTCTGGTTACAAAATCTGAAAAAATCAGGCATAATTCAATAAAGTTGAAGTATTTCAGTAGCCCACTCAACTCAATTAACTTTACTGCTCTGAAAGCACACCTAATTATTTTATATGTTGAATTTTAAATACGTTTTTACAGTAACTTCTTAGTGATAGGTGTATATGAATTTTTTAAGCAAATACCTGCTTTAGTAATTCTTATTTGTTTTTTGAACCTTGTTTAGATATAGTTTTTCTAGTTAGTATGCCATTCAAATATTTTATTACATGTGGCATACTATAAAATATTACAGTATGTCCTGAAGTTTTGTAACATTGGTATCCTAAATTTTGATCTACTGCCAGTACTACCCATGATCAAGGATATAAATATAATATCTATGCTTTTAAAAGCTGGCCGTGTATGTATATATGTAGCCTAGAAGCTTGTGTGTTTTTTAATATATAGGTTTAAGCCGAAGATGGTCCCCAAAATTTGATAGATTTTTAAATATTTATAAAAAACTTTTTTAGAGGTCTAAAGAGGGGTGCTTTGAAAATATAGGGATCATGCAGTCATTAAAAACTCTTTAAGAACTCCTTACTTTTGCCAGAATCTCCTTAAAACTCCTTAAAATTTTTGCCGTTACAATTCCGAAATGCAAAAGGAAATTGGACAGACACGACGGGACTTCAACTGGGAGGAATCAAATATTAAATAAAAATTAAATCAAATATTATTAGTTCGAACTTCATCAAAAGTAGAAAAGAAAGAAGCAAAACATCTCCTTTCACCTTTCTTAAAAAAAAGATAGAAAAAGAAGTACTATAAGTTTATTTTTCTTTACAAAGTTAAAATTTTTCTCAATTATTCATTGTTTGGTGTCAATTTGGGATAAAAAGTTCTGAAATTTTGAACTTTTTAAGAAATTTTCCTCTAAAACCAATATTTCCAAATATAATTATTCAGACTTTGATTTCTTTCTGTTCCTCATTAGGGAGAACTATATTTTCACCAAGTGTTTACTGTTTATGCTGAGTCAGACAAGTTAAAACACTGAAGGAAAGAGAGAGTTATGTCTGCGGTTAGTGGTCTCTGCATGAAATTAATGGGATTAAAGGGGTCAAGCATCTTAATGAGATTAAAATATATAAATATTTTTGGAATAAAATGTTTTTTTTTAAACACTTGCCTTATATCGTTTACATTTTAATATACAACTTTCAATCTTGATCTCTTTTATTCTAGTTTAATTTCTCTCTCAGCATGTCAGAACCAATAAAAAATGGATGCAAAAACTGATCTAATTTTAAAGACAAGTATTTGTTTAACAATAAAATCTAATGTGGGGCAGCTCATGACTTTCTCTGCAAACACAAATATTTTCATGCCCTTTGCATAAATCATCCCAATATTTTTAAAGTGACTCATTTTAAATATTATCATTCGGTCATTTTTTTTTCGGTCATTTAAGTCAGTATCAATGGATCAATATTTTAATTTACTAAACAAAATAATTTTTCACAACAATGCTATGACTGCACAATTCATTTTGCATTACTGAGAGTCTACAACATAGGTTCTCAACGTGGGCGATAACGCCCCCTTGTGGGCGTTTGAGACTTTCAGGGGGGCAGTAGAAGACCCAGAGAAAATTAGGGGGCGTTAAGATGGTACGGAGGGGCGGTGGGCAGATTAAAAAAAATATAGTTTAAAAAATACAATAAAAACACGCTAATCACGTACTAACTAAAGTGAACTTTAATATTGGTTAATTTTTGTTATTGTATGTATTTTAATCATTTTTATCACGTGTGCGAAAATTCACATATTTCGGTAGTTCGGGAAGTGGATGAAAATTGAACTTAAAGATTCCATTACATTCAGATCTACATTAAATTGGATGATATAAAACAATTGATGACTTAATATGATAAAAATGATGATGATAAAAATGACCGAATGACAATATTTAAAATATAAAAATTTTTAATTTTAGATTTGAATTAAAAATTTTTAAATCTTCCAATTTCACGTGAAATATCTCTTATATAAATACAGAAAGTTAACAAAAGCCTGTTAATAAAAAATAGCAAAAACTATGCTTGTAGCAATTCAGTTATAACAAGTTTTTGTTAAATAACGTGATTTTTGCAATCCTGCAAGAATTGACAGTGCTTGTTCTAACCCGCACTCTGCTCCCGCATCACCCTTGCCCCAGCGCTTTACTTCGGCGCCGGGTGTTATAAATGAGTCACTGCATGTTTATCTTATTCCTGTCGATTCGTGTTATATGTCTCCAACCTATATAAAGGCAGTGATTGTTCATTTTATTTTCATTAGCATTATCGTGCGCAATTGATGACAGGGTTTTAAAAGTACACCAATACTACTCACGTATCTGTAAAGTAAAAACCATGTCGGAAGCAAAAAAGAAGAGGCGGCAGTATAGTGTGGATTATATTAAGTACGGATTTATCGAAAATCCCACAAATCCATCATCGCCAATGTGCCTTATTTGTCAAAAAACATTTTTAAATGAAGTGATGAAGCCTTCTAGGCTTCAAGATCATTTTAATAAAATACACCCGGATAAGAAAGACAAAGATGTGACCTATTTTCAAGACATGAAAAAAAAGTACGAAATTCAGCCAACTGTATCAAAACTTTTTTCATCAGCTTCTAAGCAAGACGATGACGGACTTCGAGCTTCGTACAGTATTTCATTGTTGATTGCTAAAACATGCAAACCACATACTATTGGGGAAGATTTAATTTTACCAGCAGTAAATGAAGTAATAACCACTGTGCTCCATAAACCAGCTGCAGATATTATTCAAAAAATTCCTTTGAGCAATAGTTCTGTGCAAAGACGAATTGATGAGATGGCTGAAAACATTGAGGAATCATTGTGCAATCATCTGCAGACTTGTCAATTTTCAATTCAGCTGGATGAGTCAACTTTACCAACCAATGAAGCATTGTTATTGTCATACGCGAGGTTTATCAAAGATGAGAAAATATGTCAAGAACTATTGTTTGCTACGAATTTGGAAACAGATACAAAAGGAGAAACCATATTTAATACACTGGAAAAGTTTTGTGACGAAAAGGAAATTCCTTTTAATAATATTTTGTCAGTTGCTACGGATGGCGCACCGGCTATGACAAGGCGTCACAAAGGCTTCATAGCGTGCTTAAAAAATAAAGTTCCTGACGTGCTTGCTGTGCATTGCGTAATTTATCGCCAGCATTTGGTTGTGAAAAATTTGAGTGAACGCCTCCATACATCACTGCAATATTTTATCAGAGCAGTTAATAAAATCAGAAGTAACTCGTTGAATGACAGATTATTTAGTCAGCTTTGCATTGCCAATGATGAAGATTTCAACCGATTGCTGCGTCACACAGAGGTGCGCTGGCTGTCAAAAGGTACTTGTTTGACCCGATTTTACAATCTGTTTGGGTCTGTGATAGAGTTCCTAGGAAACAAAGACACGGAATTGCGCGACAACCTTATCTCATCAAAGAACGATATTGCGTACTTGACAGACCTGTATAAATTGTTTAATGATGTCAATCTCCAACTTCAAGGCGACGACTTAAACTTGATTAAGACAAAAAATAGCATTGCTGCTTTTGTGTCCAAACTGCTATTATACAAAAGAAATATCGGCAGACGCGAATTAAATAACTTCCCAAATTTATCAGCAGTATCATTCAAGCACGACGACTTGCTTGTTTACTGTCAACACTTGGAAAACCTCCACAGTGATTTTAAGGAACGATTCCAGGACATTTTAAACATGAACATACCAGACTGGGTTTTGGATCCTTTTTCAAATGTCAACACAGCAGGATCATCCCAGTTAGAAGAAGAACTAATAAAACTGACGACAAATGAGGAATTAAAAATTAAATTCAAGAATGGCTACCAAGAATTTTGGCTGCAGAAGCCGATTTTACAACTGTACCCAGGATTATGGTCGATTGTTCAACGATTTCTGATAGCATTCCCATCTTCCTATTTAGCTGAATGTGAATTTAGTGCTGTAGCAATGTTGGTAACTAAAAAGAGAAATCGGCTCCATGTTACTGAACGCGGTGACTTACGGTTGTTTTAAAGTAAAATCGAGCCTGATATTAACAAACTCCTTAAAATGCATCAAATTCAACCTTCTCATTAGATAAGTTATAAATTCAATGTCTTTTGAATGTTAATAAAAATACTTTTCAATATAATTAAGTGTGCATTTTAATTGTTCTCATTGAAACAGTCTTCTTTAAACTCAGAAATAGGATAGGGCCATATCCTATCTTATGACTATAGTATATAATATTACACGTTTAAATATAATCGTGGCAATAGCTGTTTCAGATTCGCAAGTGAAAAAAAAAGGGGGGGGGGGCGGGACATTAGGAAAAAAATATTCTCAAAGTGGGCGGTGGGCAAAAAAAGGTTGAGAACCTATGGTCTACAAGCATCATTTTCCATCCATCTCCATCCTTTAATTATTAATTACACAATAGGTAAACTAGACTTGTTTATTTTCATAGGCTAATTTTAAAGAAATATTTTACATAATTATTTAAATGAGAGTCGATGATGGAAGTAAGATGGCTTATAGTTAATATTCTCATGCAATGCTTTGAATCTAAAGGCTTATTAATATTCTAGGTTTTCAAATAATTATTTTGTTGAAGTTTATTTTAAAACTAGCCATTTCATCCATACTTTACATGTTCTCAATAGCTAGTAATGTGACAAACTGTGAATGGCTACTAATGTGACATCTACACACTTGACAAAAGTTCAAAACAGTTTCAATGTTAAACATAAAAAATGGAATGATGCATATTTTTGAGAAGCAAAGTTGTGCGAGTTTTTGAAAACTCCTTTAGATAGTCACACGTAATTCGAATTTTTGAAATTCTTGATTTTTTCGTTGATCTGGAAGCTGAGATGGATCCAATAAGATCAGAAACTGAGATTCTGGCTTGACTGAAAGTATTTTGAAAAGAATGTTTTAATTATTACTTTGCATCATTACCCTTACTTGGATTTTTGAAATATTAGATTTTTTTCTAATTTAACTATATGAATTCTTGACTGAATTTTAACAGAACACTGCTGAGTTTTAAAGCTTATCTTGAATTTTAATGCTTGAAAGATGAATATTCTTGTAATAAAACTGTTCTTATATAACTCTTGCATAAATACTAATACTTTGATTATTATATTTTTCAATGCTGAAAGTAAGTAAGTTATTTATTCTTAATTATCACTTTCAACTTTATTAGACTTTTTGTTTGTTAAATTGATATTCGGTAAAAGTAGATAGTGATACATATCAGGGAAGTTTGAGATTTTATCTGGAAATCAGGGAATTTTTTATCTCATATCCTGTAGCCACTTTGTACTAGAAAAAAAAAATTAACATTTGGCCATTTTAACATTTAATTTTTTTCAAATGCTGTTTTGACAATTTTTTTATAATATCCTATATAAACAGTGTGTCAAGAAAGTTATGGGGAGGCCAACAGCTCTAAAAGTATTAGGGTTATGTAGGCTAGTATTTCAGTTTTTAGAAAATAATACACAAAACATATTTGTATGTAAAATAAATCCTTTTATTGCTTTTCAAAATATCCACCTTCATCAATACATTTTTTCATTCGAATAAACGAATTTTCAAAACAGTTATGCCATTCAGAATTTGGTATAGCAGAAACATGTGATTTATAAGTTCCAACTGCTTCTTCTGGTCTGTTAAATCACTGACCATGCATTTTATTTTTGTCAGGAACAAGAAAAAAACATTGGGTGCTAAATCAGGCATATAAGGACAATGCCTCATCAAATCAATTTTTTCATACTTCAAATAATTGATATCAAATACAGTGTGTGACTTTGCATTGTCATGGTGAAGAATGATACAAAGTTTCGCATTATTTTTTTCTGATTTGAGCAACTAAATATGGCAAACAAATTGTTGTATACTAAAATTTAAAGTTTGCTCACCCTCGATTATTTATGGTGATTTGACTTGAATTGGTAATAGAAAGGAAGAAATAAATTTTAAAGTTTTAAAAGTTGAGCACCCTTGATTAGGTTTAGTGCAGTAGAAATGAAAAGTTAATGAATTGAATTTGCACCCTTGATGATAGTATGGTGCCTGTATATTAAGAAATCTTAGTTAAAATAAGGAATCTTGCAAAAACCATGTTTTGAAAAGCAAATTTAAAACAATCATCTATTAAGGATTTAAAAATAATTGCAGATAGCTTATAAATAAACTTAGGAATTCAGTTAGAGGCAAAGTTAATTAAAATTTAAAACATAAATTTTGTTGTCAAACTTATCTCAAGAATGGAAAGGTGAAATTTAAAATTCAAATAACATAATGAACAAAATAAAAAAAAGTGAAAATCAAAATAGCTAAGTTTAATGATAAAATGTGAGATATATTTAAGAATGTTGATTTATGTATGCAAAATTTTGAAGAAATTAGAGTTCACCCAAAAGCCACGCCAAAATTTTTTTTGAAATAGGAATTTTAATACTTGAAATAAATTGAAGAGTAGTAGTTGAGAATTTATTTACTTATTGTGTCAATTAAGGAAGTAATAATGACAATAATGGTCGAAATTAAATGAACAGAAAATAAAGAAATATTTTATAAATAGAGAAGAAGTAAACAAAGGATAGTACATAGTCAAAACCTTTGAAGATACCTATAAAGCATATATGAAAAGTGATAGATATTGGTTATACAAATGTTGATTTTGAACTTATATATATGATATTGTGGTTAGGCGTATGGAGTTTAATTGAAATTGGTAATAGATATGGGCGAGTTATGGAGATCCAGTACCTAAAAGCCTCAGTTATAAATTTTGTTTACATGGTATCATAGATAATGATAAAGGGAAACTCTGAGAATGAAGGCAAGAAATTTTGTAGATAGTATAGTTGCTAATGGGTATATTTTGTTTTGAATTAATTGAAAGTTAAGGTGTACATAAGATTTAGTAAAAAGGTAAATATTTTATTTGAGTAATTAAAACTCGACATAATCATGGAAAATGTTAATAATAGAGAGGAATCTCCCACGATATCAGAAACAGATAAACTGAGAAGAATGGTAAAAAGGTTAGTGACTACAATGAATGATCAGAATAGCTTAGGCAATATGCCCGCTTTACAATTGCTGCCAAAATTCTAAGGAAAAGAAGGTGACAACATTAACTTTTTTTAAAATCAGTTTGAGGAGTTATCAAAATGGGACGAGAAGCAGAAAAAAGTGTTAATTAAGACTCTCCTGAAAGGAAAAGCTTTAAGAATTATAACAGAAGATGATGAATATAATTTGCTGTCTTATACACAATTGTGTAATAAACTAAGAACAAAATTTTCCAAAAAGACAGATTTTGCTGAATTATAGAACAAATTTAATAGTATTATTCAAGGAACCTTACAGTCAATAAATGACATAGAGGAAGCTGTGGAGGTGACAACTAATAAGTACACTAAATCTTTAGACAATTCCAATGAAGAAACCAAAAAATTTATAGACAATTTGAAACTTAATAAATTTCTTGATGCAATAAGAGCTGACTGAGTAGAAGTCCAGAAACAAGGCCCGAAAACATTCAGACAAGCTGTATAAGTGGTTAAACAGATTGAAAAAGCATATGGTGAAGAAACAAGTAATAATAATTATACCATTAATGAAAATCAATAAAATGAAAGAGAACCCAGACACCACTAATTTCATATTACAAAGTATTTTTGAACAAGTAAATGACATCAATACTTTAAATGCTAATGGGAATAATTCAAAAGATGTGTCAACAGTCAGCAAATCTGACAATTCAAGTGCCAATAAGCTATGTTGTCTCATGTGAGGTGAAGCACACACTACTATTTCTTGCCAACTGTACGCTAATATGCAGAGTCAAAACAATGGTCAGCAACAAAGTGTAAATAAGCAATATGATGATGTAAATAATACACAAAGAAATAATAATATGCAATATGAAAATTATGGAAACAATAATTATGGATATGCAAACAATCTTAGAAGAAATAACCAAATTAGACATGTATATAATGCTAACTACAGATTTACCCCATATAAACAACATGGGAATGACAACAGGCAGAATAACAATTATGGAAATAGGCAATTTGTAAATAGACAACAAAATTTGAGAAATAACCAATAAGTTTACCATAGTAATAATTACAAAGGCAATAACCAGTCTAGATTCAATAACAACAGCAACAGAAATGGAAATATTGTATGTAAATAATGGTAATTTAAGAAGCAATTATAGACAGCAAAGACCTCAATTCAATTACAGAGGTAAATTTAATAAGAATTCGGAAAACTGAATAGGGAGGCTGTAAAATATAGTCTGTGGAGGTCATCCCAATTGTATAATAGGACTAAGCTGGTCAACAAGCAACCGACCAATTTTAAGAAATTTGAATTTAGAACAAGAAATGATTATTTGAATAAGAATAACAAATCAAAAGTAAATATGGTGAAAAAAATAGCCAAATGGAAAGAAGGAAAGTAAATACGACAAATATTGGTTCTCAAACTTTGAATTTTGCAAAGTAAAATAAGATTTTACCAACTCAGAAGAACAGACCTTATGTCGAAACAATTGCCTCATGTCAGACAGAATATACTGAATTTGATAACAACAAACTGCCAATGATAAACATAAATTTTAAGGAGATTACAGCAATTGTGATGATTGATTTAGGGTCCACAATTACCTTAATTAGTAGTAACCTTTTCAAGAAAATAAAAGAAACTAATAAAAAATTCATTATTTATCTAAAAGTGTGTTAATTCATGCTATAAATGGCACAAGGATCCCATTTAAGCATGCAATTGAAATTGGTTTTAAAATTAAACACAAATTTTTCAAGAATACCTTTTTTATAACCAATGAAGATTGGAACACAAAATACAATGTGATTTTAGGATATAATTTTTTGAAGATCAACAAAATTGTTTTGGACATGAATCAAAACAAGTTAATAATGGCCAACAATGAAATTGAGATGGGAATTACTGAAGATGACAATAATAACATGAATGAAGAACAATTTGAATCCTTTGAAGAAAATAATTTTGAAAATAGTCAACATGAACAATTTAGAAAATTTGAACATAATGATTTTGAACATGATATGATTAATAATTTTGAATTAGGCGAAGAAGCCAATCACGAGAAAAATGTAAATAAATTTGTAAGGAAAGGTAATAAGAACAGAAAGAATAATAATCATGTATATAATAATTTGAAAAATAACTGTGTAAATATGTACAATTAACTGTGAGTAATAAGACTGATTGAATACGAAGACAACTGGAATTGTGAAGATGAAGTGAATGAATACAATAACTCCAAGCATATAGTGACGGGTTATACTCCAGCACAAATTTTTTACAACAGAGAGCTTAGAACAACTTTTGACCTGAACAAGGATTTACAATTTACCACTTTGTTATTTAAGCAAATGGTAGATAAAGCAGAGAAGACCCACAGGGAAATTTTAAACCAAGTGTATCAAAACCAAGCAAAATCCAATGACGATAAAGAAAAGTACTTTACGCAGCCAAGAAAACAATTCAAGGTTGGCGATAAAGTGTACTTGAAGAATTTCATGCCTGCGGCTTCTTTAAAGCCAAAGTTTTCAGGACCTTATGTAATCCAAAGAGTCTTCAGAAACAATAATGCTCTAATACAGAACACAGAAGGCGAAATTACACAAAAGTTTACTTCGATAAATTATTTATAGTACCAGAATTAAAACAGCATTTACAACTAGAAGAAATTGAATAGAAACAACTTGTAAAATAGCCAAATTTTCTTTCACAATCTGCAGTAATGAGAGAAGATAAGATGTTATGAAAGTTAGCTGAAAATTTTTGATGCAACTTATTGCCAAATGGAATTTTTTTTTATTAACTTTAAGGTAATAGATACGTCACATTCTTGGTCAAGAATATCCAGAAAATTGGTATTCCCATTGTTTTTTAGCATTCAGACATGGGGGAACAGGAGCTTTGCTCTTGGCTCGTTTTAATTAACAGCTGGGCTATTGTTATTGTACCGCTACTAAAGTTTAATAATATGAAGTTGCATATCTTTTAGGGATTTTTTTTTTTTTTTTTTAATTGAATGCTAGCAGGAGGAATCATCATTTTAAAGCTTTTAAAATTGCCAAAACACAATGTGGAGAAAAGATAATTTTTTAAACTAGCTGTAAAATTAAACTAAAACTTTGATAATCCAACAATAGTAAAATTCAGGATGGATAGTAATAATAATATGTAAAATAAATTGGATATAATTCTAGAATAACTTGCATTTTGTTTATGATTTTATGGAAAGATTTGAGGGGTATTTGTTTGGAGTACTGTTCTTATGTTGGTTAGGGATTGTTTTTGAAATTTTAATTTAAAATTTTAAGGGTATTGATTTTGTTTGCATTGATTAATTTAAATGCGCTGGATCCTTTATAACTCAAACATACTGATTCTTTAATACTGAAATTTATTTATTATTCAAAACTGAAACTTATTCTTGAAAACTAAAACTTGATAATTATTAAAAAAAATTGATATGATTTTAAATTTGTAAGTATATTGAACTTGCTTATATTGATATTGAAATACGGAATATAATGTGATGGTGTAAATTATATTTTGAAAATATTAATTGAAGGGTACACAACAACAAAAATTGAGATAATTTACTGGTAAATAATGAAATTTGAACATATAATAATTTGGAAATCAATTTTAACATGTGAACGATTGGTAATATTATGGTAAATAGATAAATGAGTGCAACGACAATTCTTTAACAGGTGAATTTATGGTATATGATTTGTATAAAATGATGTATAATAATGTATGAATGAAAGTACAATAATTCAAGAAAGTAATGGATGTGAAATGTTGTATATAATTGTGTTAATATTGTGTATGAATAGGTAATGGTAGTGGTGTATATAAGAATGATCAATGGTGTGATATGAAATGAATTGATAAGATTTGGTAGATAATGATTTGAGATTATGTTTGATACATTTGAGATTTGAGACAAAATTTTTTTGCGAAAAGAAATTGTGAGGAGTTATTGCTTAACAATGGATAATAAATTAAGGATGACAATTTTATTAATATTGATAATTTTGATTTAAGAATGTTTCTTCAAAACTAATTATTACCAAAATATTAATTATTGTTCAAAACCTTTATTTACATTGCAAATAAGCAAATCTCGAGTTTACTCCAAATATTAAATCCATGGTAAGTTAAGTTAAAGAAAGATAGGATTATGATAAAATGAACAATAATGATAAAATGAATTTATGAAATGCGAAATTTTGAAATAAAATAAAATTGAAATTTGAAACGAAATGGGAAATATGATGATGAATTGGTCATACAGTGTCAAATGAAAATACGTTGATGTGATAAGTAAGATAATGAGTATATAATGTTTGTGAAAGTGAAATTGTAAAAATTTTTTTTTGTGAAAATTGAAATTGATTTGGTAAATATTGATATATGGTATTGAATATGTATGTATAATGATAGTGATGTGTTTTAATGATGGAAAGTGATGATACAATTGTACGAATATTCTGTTAGTAATGAAATGATATATGATACTTATGAAATTTAATGAATACTTTGAAATCTTCTTTTGAAATGTTGATATAATTTATGCAATGAATTGAAAATATAGTTTGATTATAATATGTGATATAGTGACTAATGTAAATATTTTTGAGTTTATTTTGAAAGTAGATGAAATTTGGACTCTGAAAAGCAAATCTTGCAAAAGCAAATTGAATCGTATGATGTTCATGTACAGGTTGTACAGTATTTGAAGTGAGTTTTCTTCTTTTCTTTTGTGGACTAGGGAGATTATGTCGCAGTTCATTTAGAATTCACTCGACATATGTGTGAGAATATATATATATATATATATATGTGTCTGAATTGGTAATTTTTATTTTGATAAGTAATATCAAAATATTTTAAGCATTACTAGAAAGTCAAAGACTTTTGAAAAGGCACTTTAAGTGGAAAACATTCACTGATCTCAAGCAAGAATACTTTCACATGGGAAAAGTGCATGCTAGAACTGCACCCTTTTACACTGAAGAGCCAGAAAAACTGGTACACCTACCTAATATTGCGTAGAACCTCCACGAGTACGCAGAAGTGCCGCAACACGCCGTGGCATGAATTCAACTAATGTGTGAAGATATCCTAGAAGAAGTCGACACCATGAATCCTGCAGGGCAGTCCACAAAGCCATGGGAGTGCGAGGTGGTGGAGATCTCTTAAGGACAGCACGTTGCAAGACATCCCAGATATGCTCGATAATGTTCATGTCTGGGGAATTAGATGGCCAATGGAGGTAACTCCTGGAAGAGTGCTCCAGGAGCCACTTGGTAGCTACTCTGGATGTGTGGGGTGTCGGATTATCCTGTTGGAATTGTTCAAGCCCGTCGGAATGCACACAGGACATGAATGGGTGCAGGGGATCAGAAAGGATGCTAACGTACCGGTCACCTGTCAGAGTCGTGTTTAGATGTATCAATGGTCCCATAGCATCACAGAGCCTCCACCAGCTTGAGCAGTCCCCTCTTGGCATGAGGGATCCATGGATTCATGGGCTTGTCTCCACACCCGTACATGGCCATCCACCCGATACAATTGGAAACGTGACTCGTCAGACCAGGCAACATTTTTCCAGTCATTAACAGTCCAATGACAGTGTTGGTGAGCCCAGGTGAGGTGCAGAGCTTTGTGCCACGGAGTCAACAACGGTGCACGAGTTGGTCTGCTGCTGCGAAAGCCCATATCAATGAGGGTACGTTGAACAGTGCGTACGCTGACACTTGTTGATGGCCCTGCATTCAAATCCGCAGCAATTTGAGGAAGTGTTGCACGTCTATCTTGTGGATTCTTTTCAGCCGTCGCTGATCCTGTTCTGTCAAGGCCTTTACCGGAAACCTGATATTCTCGGTACACTCTTGAAATGGTCATGTGCGAAAATCCAAATTTCATCGTTACTTTGGAAATGCTATGCCCCATCTCTCGTGCGCCGACTATTAATCCCCATTCAAAATCACTTAAATCTTTATAACCTGCCATTGTAGCAGCAAGAACTGATCTAATAGCCTCCTCAGACACCTTGTTGTCTTATATATGCACTGTCCACCGCATCGCGTTACGCTGATTGGTTGCATACCTCCATTGTTTGCATTCACCCGACTTTACCAGTTTTTCTGGCTCTTCAGTGTATAGCTCAGACCACCGGCATAGAAAAATGCCAACTTTCTCAGAATTACAGAGAAGAGAAAGATGCAACGAGACAAAGAAGAAAATTTTCAGTGTGAAAGCACAAAGCAAGAGTGAAACCTAATGGTCATTTCAGGCAACAGTTATAAAACTTTACACTTCTACATATGCCCATTTTATGGTACCTAGTATCTAGGTCAGACCAAAGGCAGAATACTGAGAATACCATGCAGACAGCTCCATGGAAGTCAGAATATTTATTGCAAAATGTTATGCCCTTACCAGAGCGGGAAAACAGAAGAGACTCTACTGGTGTCAAGCTTTTATTGCTTTATTTTTGTCCGGGTATTACCACCCAGAAGTGAGAAGCACGCTACTGTTGCTATGTCACATGGTATTGCAGCGGTAGGCGCAAGAATACTCTGAAGGCATACGCACCTATGGACCTGTTCACTCATATATCCTGGGGCTGAAAGTACATGAGTTTGTATGAGAACTTTTTTAGTAGCACTTATAATGAGGATTCGAAAGGGCTCGGAACTCAGGCTCCGAGATCCTGAGAATTTTTAGATATGCTTTTTTTTTATCACTTCAACATCAAACAGCAGAAAGAGCGGATGGGCACTCTTCGAGCAACGTGTATGGAATTGACGATGGCGACCACTAGCAATTGATATGACTGATATTAGGATATCCCATAGAAACCTGGCAAATTGTTTGAGCCTTCTATTAGAACTTTTCCGCTCAAGGGCAGCCGCTCCATTTATTCCTATTTGGAGGCCAGAGGCGCTTGAGAATTCATGTTCCAAAATTGCTGATAATTCAAGATAATAACTACGGATGAACTTACAATTCCTAGTATGCTGGTGAATGGAAATTTAGCTGATTTTAGTAGGTGTCAAGAATCCTATTAGAACCTTCCACTCAAGGGCAGCTGCTCCATATTATTCCTATTTGGAGGCCCCAGAGGCGCTTGAGAATTCATGTTCCGAAAGTGCTGGTACTTCATAATAATAACTACGGATGAACTTACAATTCCTAGTATGCTGGTAAATGGTAATTAGCAGAATTTGGAAAGCTGTCGAGAATTCTAATGGAACTTTCCCCATCAAGGGCAGCTGCTCCATGTTTCATAGAATGAAGGTCAGAGGAGATGGATTTTTCGACTTTTACAAATTAATGGAACGATTCAACCAGAGGGACCAATATGAAATCTATCAACTTGCTGATCGAATTGAACTCCAGTAAATGTGTGAAATCATTTTTTAGAACAATGGAACCAGATAGCACAAGACCTATAGATATGAGACTATAGACTCAATTCAGTGCTAGTGATGAAGCCAAGTTAAATATACACTGTGCCTCGAAGTTCTGAAGTCACATAAGTCAATTTTAATTGCAAAAGTCCTCAATATTATAAATATGCCTTAAATTACAATTGCAATATTAAAAATTTTAGTCCACGAAAGATAGTTGGAAAATCTCACAAATTGCTTTAGAATTAATATGATTTATAAATAAGTTTAAACACAATAAAAAGTAATATTCATGAATGTATATATGTATAATGAAATTTTGAATATATTAGATAATGATTGTGATAATGATTGAAATTTTAAGAATGCATTAATTTTGGCCATAGACTGAATTTGATTTTAAAATGATCAAAATTTTATTGATGTTGCAGTAATTTTTGATAATGAATATAGTAATCAAGAATTAAACTTTATAATAAAATTTATATTTAGAATTTATGATGTGACTGTTTTGATTAACTGTATGCTTTTAATATTTTTAATTAATTATGTTTTCCACATGAAAAGTCAGCATCGCTGACTTACGCACCATATGGTGATTCCCAAATACTGTGAGGGAATTAGGTTCTGCTAGAATTAAATTATTCAAAATTGCAGACTGATAATCTGATCAGTCACCTTTCCAAATTGGAAATTTCTTTTGATAATTGATTTCTGGCTTACAAAACCTGATTGCCACACTAAGATGGGAGGGAAAATTCATTAAGAATCCTCTTCCCATATAATTTTATGATGCTCTACAACTTTTCAAGTGACTGTTTTCCCCATCTCTAACAAGAAGCAAGATACCCCATTTTAAGAAAACGAGTCTGCCCCTATAAAGTTGTCTTGCCATATAGTGTCATAGGGGTTTCCTATACACCTGCATAAAATAAATTATACAATAATCCTAATAGTTCTTGGGTTACTGCCCTTATCCATGACTTACTTTCCTTGACACCCACACAAATCCCATACAAAGAATACATTGGAATCGAATAGTAGGTTATTTGCATTTTTCGAGATTTTTTTCTTTTAGAGCATTTTATAGTTTTTAGTGCATGGAGCATAATTTTGCCTGTTTCTACATCTTTGTAGATTTTTTTTTTCATTTTCTCTCTTACCTTTCTTAAAATAACTAAATTTATATAATGATCATGTTTTCAAGATTTATTGAAAATACATTTCCTAACTAACACTAATATTTGATCATCTCCTATTATTGGATCATCTGACTAAGGATATCAGATGAGCAAAGTTAGTGTTTAAGATTGAAATCAAGGGTGAATTAACCACTAGTGAACATTTCCTTTCAAGTACACCTTAGTCACATCTGTAGATGCTGAGAGAACCTTCTCAAGATATTTCAGGAGACCAAGACATAGAAAAGATTCAAAAATTGATTTTTCATCTAATCGTAAAAGTTCTGCTGATCACAAAAATATATAATTTATGTATCTTTCATCTCATGAAAAGTAAATACATTAAGCTTAAAGATGTAAATCACAAACACCACGTCCATTCTAAGGGCTATTCACATCGTGTTTCCTCAAAATGTGTTTTTTCCTATTTTGGTACACTTTAAATACATTCCATAGCATCTATATTCTTGAAATTTTTAAAGAACATAAAATTTATGATTATGCATCTAGTACTTAAACTGTTTAGTATTTTTGAAAACAGTTCAGAAAATATGAATATTGATATGTAAATTTCAAAACTCCTATACAGTTAATCATTTCACTTATCACATTTTAAAAATACTAAGCAATTTAAGTAAAACACATTTTAAGAAAACACTTTTTGAACAGCCTTTAGAATAGACATGGCACTTGTTTAAATCTTTAAGCTTAAAAATTTTACTTTTCATGACATGAAAGGTACTTAAATTATATATTTTTGTAATCAGTAGAACTTATTTTTTGAGCTATTAAGCGAAAAATCGATATTTTGAATGTTTATTATGCCTTGGTCTCTTTAAGTCACAGAATCCAGTGGCTGCATGGTGTAACTGACTTTGACTCGTTCACAAAATTAAGGCTTAAAGTATGTTTTCTTGCTGCCACTGCAGTTATCCCTATTTTGTGCAAGAGAGCATAAAAAGTGGGCTACAGATTCTGTCAATGGCATGAGAGTATGATTTCTATACAGGAACTTGCTTTCAGACAATGAATATTCATTTATATTTCAAAATGTAAAAGAGCATCAATTAATTTTGTGTAATTCTAATGCACTTACAGGTGATTACAATACAAAAACATGTGCATGGCACTCTCACGCACTGAAAATGAAACTTCTAGTCATCAATTTTATGAAATATCAAAACCATTAATTTTTCTTAATGTGAATAAATTTTAGGATATTAGGAGATGGTAATGCGGTATATAATTTGAGTAAACATAATGTAATTAAATTAAATATTTTAATCTTTACTTATCAGTCTCCATTGAACTTAATTGATTCATGAAGTTATTGGCTTATGATAACTAAAATAATATATAAATATTTTTGGTTGTAAATTGTCTAAATAGCGAGAAAATACTGCATTAATTGAAGTGCTTGACCTGGTAGTGGATTTACTCCTATCACTATTTAATTTTAAACTGAATTTTTCCTCTAAGAATGTGATCAGTGTTTGTGCTTCTTCTGAACCAAAATTAATGTTGAAATCACCACTGACAATTATTGGTAATTTCTCCAGATTTTATTCTTAATGGTTTCGCAGCCTTTATAGTGTACAGTAGCAAGACTTCGTAAATGATTTCATCTACATTTTTGTCAAGCGATATGTAGATGACGACCGTGAGAATTGTTTGTCTATTCATTGCGAAAGAACTTAATGTACACTATGTATACAGGTAGGTTACTCGTATCCAAGGGTGAGTCGAGTGGTCTGGGTTTTCGATTATGTATATGGGCAGTACCCACTGTGCAAGTGTGTGATGTGAGACAGTAGGAATGTAGGAAGAAAAAGAGGTGTAGAGAGAAAGAAAGGAATGTCCCCCCTTCCCTCTACTCTCAGTTTTTTGCTTGGAGAAGCTGAAAATAGACAGGGGAGCATTTCACTTTTTGTTTCGCCCAAGCAAACTTATGCTACCATGACATTAAAAGTTTCACTTCAAAAATTATAATTCACAAACAAGTATTGATCTGTTTCTTTTTCTTCTATTGTTCTATTTTATACAGGGCTCCTAGGAAAGTCCTTAAGTGCTAAAACTTAGCTCTTAGTTTTATCTTTATTTTATATCTGTCAACAGCAGTATTATAAAAATGTTTATGGCAACCTTCTCACGTTTAAGAGATAGACTGACATTTATATAAAAATGTAATGTTTGCAGCTTGATCTGTTCATAAAAGTAAAATCATTATTAAAATAAAAACTTCATAATATATTTTAAAAGTATCTTTCTTGACATTAAAATATCTTCATAAATTAACAGGTTATGGAGCCAGAGTAGTTTTCTAATAAAAGAAAAAATCATTTTGAAGAACATTCGTGCATTGTGATAATAATGGAGCAACAAGGTGAACTGTTTCATATTAATAAACTTAAAAACCAAGAAGAATCCTCTGTTTGAAAGTTTCAAATCACAATTGCTTTTAAGTTGAAAGGAATTTTCGAAATTGTTACCAGCCAGGATATCTTAGATGAAAAGAAACAGAAACAAGAACAAGTTGCATGTAAAAAGAAAGACTTTACAGCACAACATATGATTGTTTCAACAATAGATCGTAAGTGTATGATGCATATTTTAAATTGTACGACCTCTTGTGAAATGTTTAAAAAACTAAGTATGTTTTTGATCATGATACTGATCAACAAAAATATTCTACACTTCAAGAATTTTTCAACTTTTGATTTCAAAACGGTTCCAATATTTCTGCGCATATTCGTCATATTGTAAACTTAGCTTTTAAACTAAATTCTCTGGATAAAAAAAATTGACAACGAGATGATCATTTCAAAAATACTATCACTACCTGAAAAATGTAACTATTTTTTGAGTGCTTGGGAATCAGCAGACAAATCGGAAAAAACTATTGAGAATCTTACAGCGAGGCTGTTAAATGAAGAAAAACGTCTGGCAGGGAATGATAACAAGATTGAACATCATGTTTCTTTTAAATCAAAGGAAAAGACTTGTTTTGCATGTGGAAGTAATAAACATTTGTCCTGGAAGTGCAACAAATCTAAAGAGAACACAAAAAACTTTAGCCCCAAAACTAAAAATTTAAATGTTGATAAAAATTGCCAAAGATGTGATAATTGTAAGAAAAATAAAGATAATAAAGAAAATTGTTCTTTTCATTCTTTTTGTAATATCTGTAAGAAACGGAATCATATGGAAAATTGTTTTTTCTGCAACAAAACGAGAAAACAAGTTACCTTTCTTTCTGATCGAAATAAAAACAGTGATCAAAACTTTAATGTTGATTCAGGTGTGTCATGTCATATGATGAACTCTGACAATCTTAAGGATGTAATAGAAATTTTTACTGATATATCTGTTGCTAAAGAGGGTCAAGAAATTAAAACAGTTAAAACTGGAACTATGTAAGTAATGCATGTGATCTTAAAAATGTACTATATGTTCCAGATCTTAGCAAAACTTGTTATCGGTTAATGCAATTACAGAAAATGACAGAGTTGTAAAATTTTCTAAAAATAAGGTGGTAGTATTCAAAAATGGAGACCTAATAATTGAAGGTGATAAAAATCAAACTGGTTTATATATAGTGAACTTGCATAAGAAAGAATCATTATTAACTGAACAAAACAATGCTGTGTTATTACACAGAAAGTGGGACATTTAAGTGGAGAATACTTAAAAACTTTAAAAACTCTTGCAAATGGCATAATGCTGCGTGATGAAGATCTTAAGAACTTAAGCAAAAATTGTGAAGCTTGTTACAAAAGTAAAAAAACTCGAAAAAATTTTGGAATTGGTCGCACTAGAGCTACAAGACCACTTGAAGTGATTCATTCTGATGTTGTTAGTCCTATTGAGGTATCAACTTAGGATAATTGTAAATATTTTATAACATTTTTAGATGACTATACCCATTTTGTCTCAGTTTATCTACTGTATAAAAGTGATGTTTCGAATGTTCTGAAGCAGTATGTCCTTGAAGCTGAGAACAAATGGAACTTAAAAGTCGCAAAAATTCACTGTGAAAATGGTGGAGAATATATTTCTAAAATTCTTGTTAATTATTGTAAATATAAAAGCACTGTTTTAGATTATAACATCCCTCATACACCATAACTTAATGGTAAAGCAGAACGACTATATCGAACATTGATGGATAAAACTCGAGCTCTTCTGTTTGATTCAAATACAGAAAAAGAAATGTAGAAAGAAGCACTATATATGGCTACTTATCTTAACAACAGAAGTCCTACCATTGCTATTGACACTTTGCCTGCTGAGAAATGGTTTGGAGGAAAGCAAAATTTATCGAATCTTCAAATATTTGGATCAACTGCATATTCAAAAATCACAGGTCATCTAAAAAAATTTGAAAGTCGATGTGAAAAATACATATTTGTTGGCTATGCACCTAATGGTTTTAAGTTTTGGGATCCAGAAAAACAAAAAATAAAAATTTCAAGAGATGTGTACTTTATAGACTCAGAAAGAAAGTCAATGTAAACAAAGTTCTTCAGATTTCAAATTTTTGGATTTAAATGACGATGAAACATGTGATGATGATGAAAAATATGAAGATACCACTGAAATAGATGAAATCTCTGAAGATAAAGAAATGAAAAATTTAGATGTGGAAAAGGAACAAGATATAAAAAAAAATGTTGAAAGATAAAGATATAGAAGATGTGTTAAAAGAAAATACTGAAGAAGAGTTGGGAAAAGGTAAAAGGAAGAAAAAACTCCCAGAAAAATTAAATGAATATGTTTTGCTAACTTTTGAAGAAGCAATGAATAGTCCTGAAAAATTAAAATGGCAACAAGCAGTAAAAGAAGAAAAAAAGTCATTGGAGGAAAACGAAACCTGGACTTTAGTAGATGAAAAAGAATTAAAAGGGAAAAAATATTAACTAGCAAATGGATATTTAATATCAAAGATAATGGCAAATATAAGGCTAGCCTCATAGTTAGAGGATTTGAACAAACACAAGGAATGGACTTTGAACAGACATATAGCCCAGTTGTAGGTAGTGATTTTTTGAGAGCTATTTTTGCTACATCCACTAAGAATTATTACATGAAGACATTCGATGTTAAACTACCTTTCTCTGTGGAATACTTTAAGAAGAAACATATATGTACTTACCTGAAGGTTTTGAAAGAGAAAATAAAATATGCAAATTGGAAAAGGCACTATATGGTTTTAAGTAGTCACCAACTACATGGAATAAGACTTTAACTGATTTTTTAAGATAAGAAGGATTAGAACCTTTAAAAACTGAATGTATTTTTGTTAACAAGGACAATACATTAATCCTGGCAATTTATGTCAATGATGGAATCATAGCAGGAGATAATAAAGTTAAAATAGATGATTTACTTGTGAAATTGAAGAAAATATTTGAAATGACATTATTAGACGAACCATCTTCATTTTAAGGAATTGATCTAAAAAAGACTCAGATTCTTTAAAGCTTTCTCAAACTGGATATGCAAATCAGGTACTGGAAAAATTTCAAATGTCTGAAGCAAAACCATTAAATACTCCTATTCTTTCAAATAAGAGAGGAAATAGTACAAAGAAAATTACTTATCCTTATTATGAAGCGATAGGAAGCCTACTTTATATATCAACATAAACCAGACTAGATCTAAGCTACTCTGTGGGTTTTTGTAGTAGACAGGTAGAAAATCCATCTGAAGAAAATTTAGAAAATTTTAAAAGAATTCTGAGGTGCTTAAAAGGAACAGCTGAATTAGGAATATCCTACAACCAAAACAGTGATGCAAATTTGGAAGCTTACTGTAATGCCAATTATGCGGGAGATTTGGAAACACGGAAGTGTATGCAAACACAGAGTCACCAAGCTTTAGCAACTTTAAACCCACTAGCAATTTTTTCAGATTTTGTTATAAAAGTTCTGGCAGGCATTTTTTTCTAGAATAGACCAGTTTCATTGGCATTTGGTCGGGAACATAGCCCCATCTTCGATTATTTTGGCTAGTTTTGCTGGAAAGCTTTTAGCAGCTGATGCCATTTCTCCTTTAATTTTTAAATTATGAAATGCATTTCCTTTAAGAAATCCTGTTAGCTATCCATCAATAGCTAAAAATTCTTTTCTCTTATCTTGACGACTTGTTGATGGCTCCGATATCTGCACTTGCTTATACATTCGTAGTGCCTTCTGCTTTACAATATTTCCATCTACAGGTATTCTCTTTTGCAATAAATCCTCCATCCAAAGCACTACACATTTTCCCATTTTTACTAACACTTTATCTCTATTGTATGCCGATGTTTTGGAACTAAGTTTTGATGTGCAGATGACAGATTTCCGTATGGCATTCTCATTTTTCTTAATAGTTTTGATAGTAGCTTCGTTCAAGCCAAAATCCTTGCCCACAGATGTTGCGCCTTCACCTCTCGCAAGACAGGCCTAGATTTTTAATTTAACTTCTAAAGAAATGGCTTGCCTTTTACGAATCTTCGAAACTTTCGACATTTTGTTATCTAGGATAAAAACTTTATCTAGATAAAAATACCTTTTTTCACTTCTTACAGTCAGAAATGTTCAAATAAACAATTGATAGAACTACGTATGGCTGATAACACGAACAATTGATTAAATATTGTGAGCTAATAAACTTAAACAATTTAATGATGCAATATGCTATGTAAATGTCATATAAAATGGGTAGATAAGAATTATCAAATATGGGGAGATCCCTTCGAATAAGGGGATTCCCTAGTAGTTACTGAGGAATTCCCTTATTCTATAACATTATAGCAATGCACAGTGCTGCCTAATTTTTGAAGTGTGGTAAAAATATGAATTTTTTTGATACATTGGTACCAAAGACATTGTCCCAAAGACTGCGATTTATACTAGACCGCTCATGGTCACATACATAAGTATAAGACAATGACTTTGAAATCGTGTTAGATTAAATAAATTTTTCAAAAAAGGAATACTTTTTTGAACAGTGTAACTTCAAATTCGTGTGAAAAAAAAGCCTGTAAAAAAAAGTTGGGTGTAGCTGATATTTTAACAAAACTTTGAACAAGTTTTCTATTTTAAGAATGAAACTAGTTTTTTAACAATCTTTAAGATGACTGTAGATAACTGTAACATTTGTTTATTTTTTATTTCTATTTTTTTAAATTAACAATTACAGGGGTGTGTTAAAATATAATTGTTATTTAAAACATTGTCTTTATTTTATATCTGTCTGGCAACAGCAGTATTATAAAAATGTTTATGGCAACCTTCTCATGTTTACGAGATAGAATGATATTTATATAGAAATGTAATGTTTGCAGCTTGCTCTGTTCTTAAAAGTAAAATCATTATTAAAATAAAAACTTCATAATATATCTTAAAAGTATCCTTCTTGACATTAAAATATCTACATAAAATAACAAGTATGCCATGTGACTGTGCATGTAATAGAAGCAATACGATTGTCAATGAGTTAATATTATTTACAGAATAACTTGCACTGTTCTTGAGATATTGCATGTTTTAAATCTAAAATTGAAAAAATATATTCATTATCATCAAATGAATGAATACCTTGTATGTACATTTAACCAGAAATAAATATACATCATTATTTAGTAGTTACCACAAGCTGTTTATTTTCGTGATATTAAAAATGTTATTTTTTTACAGGGTATTCTGTATGGTTTTTTCACACAATATTAAAATTTATTAATTGGTAAGAAAAATCATTTGTTGGAAACATACATTTCTATATATAACACCATTTATTAGGATAAAAAGCTTTGTCAAAGAATTTTCTGCAATATAAATATTAATCTGCATTTTATTTATAAAAATATACAATTATATTTACATTAACAATTAGAAAATGAGAACTTTTGCAACACTACCAATCATCTTGTGGTGTAACATATGTATCATTATCTCGCTTTAGTATTGTGAGCTTGGGTCCAAAGTAACTGATTACATAATGAGATCCATCTGATGGGCCAACCACCTGGAAAGGGACAAAATATTACACTTCATTTAAAATTATAGACATCTACATAAAGTTTACAGGTGTAGTGAAAATGAAATCTAATCTCAGAAAAATACATGGTAAAAACTCCTTGTCAAGTACAAATAACAACAAGAAAGATCAATCATGCTTAAAGCATTGATTATGAAACACTTTCCAACTTCAATGCAATTTTATTTAAACATGTCTAAAATACAATACATTTCTCGGTAATATTTTAAAACTTATCACAATACTACATTAATTTATTATATTTGAACACTTAAACCTTCATCGAAAAAAATGAACTTCATTCAAATGTCGGCATTGAAATATAAATTGCCTGGTTTAAACATCTCTAAAATGTGATACATTCCTCGGTTATAATTTTAGAATTATAATACTACGATAATTTATTATATTTGAAAACTTCATCGAAAACTACTGAAATTTATTCAAATGACGTCATAGAGAAAATAGCATGCCTGGCTCTCTCTATAAAAGCAGCATTTCATTCATAAACAATTTCCCATTCATGTCATTCATCACAATACTATAAAAATTTATTTTATTTAAAAATTAAGACCATGGAGCTACAAGTAATTAAACTCTATGCGTAAAACTTCACCGAAAACAATCGTCCTTCTCTTTGTAAAATCAATGAATATTTCATTCATATCAGCTATGCAGACTCCATGAACTAAATGATTTTGTGTTAAAGGAATACAGCAATTCTAATACAACTCATTCTACATATTTTGCTGTTTACATTTTACATAGGTGAAAACTAGGCTTTGTTGTAGAAATAATCAAATTCGGATGAGCATTTAAACTCAAATAGTATATTGTAATGGCATTGTTTCATTATGTAAATGCACAGAATTTAAGCAAAAATAAAGTGGTTTTAGGACGGATACAACACTCAATATGAATTAAAAAGAACTTTAAAAATCACGATTTTGAGACAAGATGGATGCCATATATCATTTTGAAGTGGATCACGTGATCTTTTCATATCATGGTCATGTAATCGCTTCATATAAGAAGTGTTATTATTATTTTAATTTTTATTTAAAAAACTACTGAATATATTTCGCTGAATTTTTTTTTATATATTTTATGGAACAATTTGAATATTACCTAAAATTTTCGAAGCAATTTGTGAATTTTAAATCTACTTAAAAATTGTTTGAAAAATTAGGTCCCATAGAGCTCAATGCATTTCATTTTTTCAACCCAGGTTCAATCCAAAACTAATTGGGTAATATTATTCATTTATATTCGCATAGGACCTACAGACCATCTGAACAACATACTAAAATTTCATTTTGATTAAGTCATTTTTATGGCAGTTATAGTGCTAATGGACAGACAGACAGAATGAACAAAGTCATAAACACTTTTCAACTTTGTTGTAAAGTGTTAAAAACTTTTTAAATGAACTGGAGTGTGGTTCTACTCAGTTATCTCATACCAAAGACCATTAAGTAGCTTGTGATATTTTTTTTTTGCAAGTTTTACAATAACATTTTTGAAAACTCTGTAATGTTGATCTAAATGATTACAATTATAGCATGTTACCTTTCATTTTAAAGGGCTTGAAAAAAAAATCTCTCAATTGATACCAAGTTTGACAATGTAGCTCGGGGGTGGGGGGCTATATTTATTTTATACAAAATTATGTCAAATTTTGTCCTATGCAGCTATGTTAAAAAATATAGTTTCGAATAAATTTCAAAGTTTTCATTAAAATTTTAAAATATTCTATTTAGTTCTAGATTGTTTAATAACAAAGTCAAATATAATGTTTCATGAAAATCTATTAATATTTGCCGCAGCTATTATATGCACAAGCAATTAACTATAGACAGACACACAAATGGACATCACTGTAAAAATAGTCAAAACATGTTCAGGAGGTCTTAAAATTGGCATCAAGATCTCGAAATTAAGAATTTTCCCGAAAATTATACTTTCTCTATACATTGTATGAGAAAGTAATTAAAAGTAATGAAATCTCAAAATGATTTGCGCCAAGCTCCCTGAGAACCGGAGCTGTACTTTCAGACTAGAGCATTCTGCTGAAGGATCCTAGTCCTCTTTTAAATCATGTAACATTTTTTAGTCATAGTCAATTAACTCTGGTCCCGCAGAAACTTGGTGCAAACCATTTTGAGATTTCTGGTTTTTGTTATTTGTAGTTGGCAGGAAAGTTTTCTACTATGAAGTAGTGTTTCGGTAGATTTCAATACTTTCAGCAGAAGTTATTATCAACATGATTACTGAACGATGATATAGCAGATATTGCCAATTTGAATCACAGCCTCAAATTCAGTGACATAATTATTTTGTGTTCTATGCTGTTTTATGCAAAATTTTATATGCTTTGAATTATTTTGCTGGTTCACAGCAGTTTGTGCTCTATAAATCAGAAAACTTATTGATATGTGATGAGGTTGAGCTGAATTGAGATTCAAAATATTTACAACTAGAACAAATTACCAGGATTACCATATATTGTCCAGGTCCCAAAAAAGCACTTGCTACTTAAATAATACAAATAAAACCACTCAATTTGCAAATTGCCTGCTTTGAACCAAAATCATTTCCTCCATTTCAATACAAATCCTTTAGTTTTAACACATGTATAGTCATGTGCAACTATTTACAATCACACATGCACATAAACACTTCTCGTCATAGCAACGCCCAGCCCATTCCATGGCGATGGGGAATGGGAGAAAAATGAAAGCAGTATTGAAAATCAAAATTTTTATGGTTTTGGTTGGCAATTAACAGATAATTTAAAAATACAGTAATTAAATATTTTTCTTTTTTTTTAGAATGTATGAAGATATATATACATCCATATTTTTGACAAATTACAGAAATGTGCTAATATTTCTTTTTTGGGTGCGTCGAAATAAGTATCAGATAACCTATAAAATACACATTTCGATGTATTTAAAAATAAATAAATATAAAGGAAGTGTCCAATGTATTCGGCTGAAAGATTGTTAGAAAAATCATTTTTCAATCTTTCAGATGATGTCAAGATAGAAACTATGTGATTGAATTTTTATAAAATCTCACTGATGTATATTGTACTAGCTAACCCAATACCAAATTTTACAGCTGTCTGAAGCTTAGCTTTTCTGCTACAGATGACACACACAAACATCTTTATTATCAATAATAATAAAGGAAGATGTCTATATGTGTGTGTCTGTCTATAGCAGAAAATCTAAATATAGTATAGTCATTACATTTGGTACAGAGATACTTCAGGTTCTAAAAAATATGCCTCAGTGAAAGTTTTCTAAATTCGAATTAGTTTTTTAGTTTATAGCAGGGTCATTTTCAAAATATGCTTACATATGTTGTTCCAGATTAATAATTTTTGTATAGAACGTAATGTGATATTTAAAGTTCAATCTGATTTGATATTGTATTTAAAGAACATTATACAGCATATTTACAGCAACATAAAATCAATATAATTTTTTTTTTTAATTTCAAATATATAGATTTTTTTCTATGGTGATAGAGAAAATGTCTGTACCACACAAGTTTCATGTGATTTAGCAAGTTTTTTTACTTCTTTTACCACTACAGAAACAAAACAATTTGGATAACTTACTAGATAAACTATCAATGCTTCAAATTTATGATATAAATTAACTAAATTAATTTTTTATAAGAAATTAATAAAAACACTTTGTCCCTTGCATTTCGTTAAGTCCGTTACTACATATGATTTTTATTAAAAAACTCTGATAACTGTACCAAAAGATGGCAGTACATGTTCAGCGAGATTGCCAAACTGGACAAAGAACTTCTGGCAGCCATTTTCCTTCTTTAGTTGAGAAGCATGTGTGTAGTGGTGAGAGTTAATCCTCTTTGAGGTAAGTATTTTTTTATTATGTCAAGTCTGTTACCATAACTTTTTAAGCCAAAAATATAAATTTTACATTCCCAAACTGGACAAAGAACTTCTGGCAGCCATTTTCCTTCTTTAGTTGAGAAGCATGTGTGTAGTGGTGAGAGTTAATCCTCTTTGAGGTAAGTATTTTTTTATTATGTCAAGTCTGTTACCATAACTTTTTAAGCCAAAAATATAAATTTTACATTCCCAAACTGGACAAAGAACTTCTGGCAGCCATTTTCCTTCTTTAGTTGAGAAGCATGTGTGTAGTGGTGAGAGTTAATCCTCTTTGAGGTAAGTATTTTTTTTATTATGTCAAGTCTGTTACCATAACTTTTTAAGCCAAAAATATAAATTTTACATTCCCAAACTGGACAAAGAACTTCTGGCAGCCATTTTCCTTCTTTAGTTGAGAAGCATGTGTGTAGTGGTGAGAGTTAATCCTCTTTGAGGTAAGTATTTTTTTATTATGTCAAGTCTTACCATAATTTTTTAAGCCAAAAATATAAATTTTACATTCCTATACCTAAATACTATTTACTAGCCAGTTTCATAAACCCTCTATTTTGTTTTCTTATATTATTACTTATGCATGTAGATTTTAGTTGCAATTTTGTTTTTAATGTCAAGTCCGTTACCAGTCAAATCCGTTACCATATTGTTGGTAATGGATTTGACTTGAAGGTAAAGGACTTGACACAAATAGTTGTTAATGATAAACTGTTTAATTCTACATCTTCAAATGAAAATGTTGTAGTTTCAGGCAATAAAAAAGAGAGGACGAAAGAAAGTACTTAGGGATCGAAGCAAACTTGTAAAAGAGAATTTAAAACTGCAGGAGGAAAACGAAAAGCTGAAGCGTCATACACAGATGTATAGGAAAAAGAGGCAAAGACAAATTGCTGTTGAAATAATTGAAAAAGCTCAAATATCAGCAGAGAAATTAACACCCATGTCTAAAATAAAATTTACCCTGAAAGAGCATTTTAAAGGAAAAATATCAAGCAAGCATCCAGTTGCACACCAACTGTTCATGTATGTCATGGAACGCACTTTGCAAGCTAAGTACAAAGCTTCAAGTAATAAGAAAAAGAGATTAATCCAAGAAGTCCTAGCTAGCAAAATGGTGAAAAAATATCGCTTTTTATGTCAGAGGTTGAGTTCGTACCTCGGATTGCCAAATCGAACTATTAGACCTATATCTGAAACTAAAAACTGGGTAAAAGAACAACAAATTGTTTTTAAGTTTTTTGAACAAGATGATGTCAGTAGAGCAACAGCTGGAAAAAAGGAAACATTAACTAGAAGGAAGGAAAAATGGCAGAAACACTATTTAACTGATACAATAAAAAATTTATACAAAAAATTTTCTAGCGAACATTCCTTGAATTGTAACATATCTTACACTACATTTACAAGATTGCGACCATTTCATGTTGTTCCACCTTATGTCGAAGACAGAAACACATGTGCCTGCATTATTCATTTTAACCTCAGGCTAAAGGCTCAGAAATTGATGCATTTAAATGCAATTGAGATAAAAAACCTTAAGTCTTTATGTGCGAACACGGTATGTGACATATTCAATTGACTGCATGTACGGAAAATGCAGTCAGTGTGTTGGTACAAGTGTACTAGTACATTTATCTAACACATCTGATTTTACAAATTGGTGGTTATGACAAAAAAAGGAAGAAAAAAAGGAAAAATTGGTTGAGGGTGAAAGTATAGAAATTAATGTGAAAAAAATATCACAAGAGAAAAAGGAAGACCCCATTTCATTGTTGATTGAAGAATTTCAAAAAGAGATGATACGTTATAAAAAGAATATTTTTAATATTTGCAAATTAGGAGAAGAGATACAAACATACCACTTTGGTGCATCAAGACCACAGGCTACATTACACACTGGAGTTATGTATATTGGTGAGATATAGAAAAGCCCATCTCCTTTTGTTCAACTTCTCCAAATAACGATCATAGTCCTGCTGCCATATGGGCTCATTTAAAACCAGTTCTTGATCTTAAGGTAGTTTCAATTGATGTTTCGATTATTCATTTTTTTTCTGATAGCCTTACAACTCTTATCACCAAAAGAAAAATTTCTATCTTTTTAATAACTTGCTTTTTGACCACGACTTTTAGAAAGGCACATGGCCATTTTTTGAGGCTGGCCATGGCAAAGGAGCTGCTGATGGCATAGGAGCTTTAGTTAAGAGAACAGCAGATAGCTTAGTTACTTATGGAGAAGACATAAATAATGCCACAGAACTTTATAAGAAGCTTCAGGAAAACACAAACATTAGTCTTTTTTTTATTAAAGAAACTGACATTCTTGCCATTCAGGAACAGTTGCCATAGAATATTCTCACTCTTCATGGAACATTTCAAGTGCATCAAATCATCACTGTTGAAAAAGGAAAACTTTTTCATAGGAACGTTAGTTGTTATTGCAAAAGAACTGAAATTTGTGAGTGTTTTCCACTACAATTTACTTTCAGCAGAAAAGATAGTTTAGAAAAAAAGAAAGACCTAAGAAAAATACACAATTTTTTTAAAAAGGACATTATATGTTCCAGCTCTTCAATGGCTGATGATGAAATGTCATTAGTGTATTTAGACAGTGATTTAAACAGTTCTTTCTTAACAGCAGCTTCAGAACTGATACATGAAGATGCATTTTCAGAAGAAGTTTCTGTGGATAAAATTCATCAAGGTATGCATGCTCTTGTTGAATTTATTGGAAGAATACAGGAAAAAAACAAGATACACATATGCAGCTATTATTCAAAGCGGAATAGAAGAGGAAGGTGAAATAAAGATAATGCATCTGAAAGCTACTGATTCCAGTAAGACATTTTTTTGAATAGGTGAAAATTATGTATCTTATGTAAATTTTGATCAGATAAAGGCAATTCTCCCTTTGCCAAATTTGAGGATGGAGACAATTTTTACAAATCTCCAGCACCTCTTGATATATATGAGAAATAGGACGTAATAGTGATTATATATTATTTTCTATGTAAAATAAATATATCACTTTTTCCCTAATGCTTTAAAAATCAGAGACTCAATTGCTTGAAGTGGTACAGTAACCCCTTGTTATATCGTGCCTCAATATATCGCACATTCGAATATATCGTACTTCTACTATGTCTCCCATTTTTTTTCCTTCTGATTTTTTGTTTACATTCTTTTGCTTTTCCAAGACTGGAGTGTTACAACATGAGTCGTCAGTGGGGCGGGAGTGAATGAGGGTCTTCTTATTATCTTTTTTATTATTGTACTTTCGCTCCTAAATTTTTATTACATATGTTCATAAAAGTATAATTTTTATCATATCGCTCGATATATCGCGCATTTTGCCATGTCTCCTGGCAAGCGTGATATAATGAGAGGCTACTGTATTTAAATATTTATATTAGTTAAATTCATCAGATTATGTTTTGTTTGATCATCCAACTTGAATACCTTTAAAGTCATGTCAAATCCGTTATCACGCAGTTTTTAAACATAAAAAATTAGGCTTGCAGCTTTTTCTGATTATATATTTGCTTAACATGTAGCTAATATAAATAGTCATTATTTTCCTAAAATTCAACAATTTAAAGAGATTTCTCTACTTATGATAAAAATGAGATTCCATATAAGTCAACTATGAAGTCAAAATTGCTTACTATCAGCATATCTTACTTTAATTTATTTAATAATTTATTTGCAAGTGATTATGATTTTAATTACAGGGATATAAGTCCTACAGAAATCAGTTGAAACTAGAAAGTTTTGTAATCATTAAAGCACATAATCTTGGTTGATTTTGTTTGGTAACGAACTTGACAAATTATCCTGCAGCTGGCACTGCAACAGCATTTAAATACTATACCAAAGGCTAAAGTGTTCAATTTGCTACATTTACAGATACACCAAACATACACATTATGATATGTTTCAATTTCTAAAGAAAATTTCAGAGTTGAAAAAAGAAATCTTCAAATGTTAGCATACAGTGAAAATGACCCAGCATGATATTGAACAATTTTCACACATATCAATACCTTAGCAACAAAAAATATTATCACAGAGTTTCCATCTTGACACCATCAGAAAGATGGAAGAACGTTCTTTCTAACGAGCTTTGAACCAAATCCGTAGAAGAATTCCTTCATATTTATTTATTATTTTTAAATATATCAAAATTTGCATTTTTTAGGTTATCTGATACTAATTCCACTGTACCCGAAAAAAGATCAGTACAATTCTATAATTTGGTAAAAAATTGTGTGTATATCTTTGTATTCTAACAAAAGCAAAAACATTTAATTACTACATTATTTTATTTTTGTAATCTTTCAAGCAAATGCATAACAATTGCAAACAAATTTCCATTAATGAAGTGTGGAGTTTTCTTCCTGGTGGACTGCGTATGTCCATACTCACTGTGCAATTTAAGCCACATTTTCTCTCCTAGAGAAAAGATCATTTCTTTTATTTATTTATTTATTATTACTATTAATATTATTATTATTTTTCCACAGTTGCAGAGTGCATACATTGGGATTTGGTTTGAAACTAAAGGAGCAAATAATTTGACAGAAATAATTGTAGTGGTTTGAAAAGGTAATTTTGTAAATTAATTATTTAAGCAGTAAGTGCTTATTTAGGAACTGGGCAATGCCAGGTAATTCGTTTAAGTGTAAGATAAAGAAATCTCAAATTTTATGGTAACTGTTGCTAGTGCCAAATAAAAATATGTTTTTCATAGAGAATTAATGATATTGGAACAAATTCAGTACAGGAAATGTTTTTGTTTAGGTTTTGCTTAAAGCATTAAATTGCTTTGTTATCACTTTATATTGATTTTTACATTTAAAGATCTGCCATGTTTTGAAAATGCACATCACAATCAGACAAAATTTAAACTAATTAATAATTAAGATTAAATTTAAAATTTAATGCAATTAACTACTGCACTTATATTTTTATCACTAACCATTAAAAATGATTAAATAAGGTGATTGAATACAGTAATTGGGATGAACAATAACAATTTTATAATTGTAACTGCCATACAATTATTATAATTAATCATGTAATTGTCTGTAATTATAATTAATCAATTACAATTGTTACAATTAATCAATTACAATTGTTACAATTTTCGCCATCAAAGATATTTTTTTAAACTTTTAATATATTGAAATAGATTTAAATTCTTAAGGGGAAAAAAAATCATTAACAGATTCATAAAATATTGTATATAAAAAAATCTGCATGGGAAGGCTGGACGGCAGCATACACACCCAAGCTCACAAAAAAGAATTGAAAACTATTATAAGAATTTTGGACATGGTGGGAAAGAGGCCAGAAATTAAATCTTGTGAAATGACCTGAAATCTATTATGGCACACTAAACAAAACGAGTGATAGATGCACAATACATGAAAATAATGTAGATGTAGGGTTGAGAAATATATAGAATAATTGCACACACACACACACACACACACACAAGAATAATTACAATTACAGATTAACAAATACTAAGTAATTGCATAATAAATAATTACTTGTAATTGCAATTAAATTTAGTAGCAATTACAGTAATTGTCATTAACTTTTTGTGGTGTGGGGGGGGGGGCTGCAAACCCCCGATGCAGCTCTGCCTGTGTGGCGGATGCAGCATTGCATCACTCACTGCTATAAAAAACATCCCAGATTATTCCCTCGGCTTTGGATAATTCTTTTAGGCCTGGTGGCATAATGCAGCATCAGCAATCTAAAGGTTCTGAGTTAGACACAATTATTCACAAATGTAACACTTATAACTTTTACCTGTAGTGCAATCAATATAATATCTACTAGTTGCCCAAGGAACATAAATCCTAAAGTGCATAATTTTGCCAGTCCTACAAAGAAAAAATATTATAAGCAGTCATTTAGAAATCATTGTCATAAATAAAGTGATCTTGTTGCCACATAAATTTTTGTCACTTTCCTAAAAACTGTGGACAGACAGGTTTTTGGTTAATAGGAGTTCATAAAAATAAAAATTTGTCATTTCTGTCACTATACCCCAGTGATAAACAGAGTTTTTATCTCCGGCTTACATCAGTAAAAAATATAAAAAATGGAAATAAATGGATGAAGCTTAAGAAGTTACAATTTGTAATTACTTGTAAAAACTCTTATTTGTTAAACTGTTAATGATATTATTTTGCAAAATGGGTGATACAAGTTTGTACTTAAGAATCGGTGGCATAACAATGTTGTCCAAAAAATCATCCTTTTCATCCGCCAACAGGCAGGCAACAGCAGTGATTTTAAGTCACTTGCAGAATACAATTTATAATTTTGTTCCACATATGTTTAAAATTTTGGAATTTTTGTATTAACAGACAAGTGTAAAACACAATGTTATTACTCATTTTTGAGGAATATATATTCATTACCTTTCATTCATGACACACATGTAGTTATTATTAATATGAATAAAGATTTTAAAATGCTGTGTCTCCTGTTAGTGCATAAAATCTATTTATGCATAGTACATACTTTTTTTTCAAATGTTAGTATTAATTTTCATGCAGAACAAAAACAAATCCATATGTCATTTCAGACACAGGAACATACTGAATATTTATTAAAATTTCATTAATGATGTTAAACAGCTTTGTCATCTGTGAGAAATCTTAAAAGGCATTTCTAAGAGCGTATTCCAAACAAAAGTTTCTAGAAACTGTAAAATTAAAAAATGTTTTTTTGGAACCTGAATATTGCAGGTATTCAACCATATATATTGCATTGAACTTTATAAATAACATGATTGTGATTAGTTTGAAAGAAAAGTTTTATGTTGGTCATATCAGAGTTTAAATTTAAAAATAATTATTTAAATAAGAAACATTAAAAATAGATTGTCTCATCTTAATTTAATGTAAGAAAAAATGGCAGCACTATACCAACACGTTTTGACTATATAAGCCGATTGGTCCCTTACTGCAGTACATCACTTTTCATTACCGTTTTATCAAATTTATTATTCATTCTCCCAATGAACACGAGTTATCTTATGTTATAGTTATTTCAGGTTTATATATAATGTAAATAGATTAAAGTATTAATTAAAATGCATTTTTGGCATTAAAACCTTGCTATTTATTATCTATCTGGATTGAGATATTTCTCAAACCAAAACATACATTTTTTTATATTAAAACATAAGATTAAAATTTATATGGGGAAAAGAATAATTCTTACCAATAGCTGGGTATCCTAAATAAAATCTATCGATGCCAAACATCCCCAAAAAGAGAGACAGCAATAACGCTGTTTCAAATGAATATCCTCTCCTGTATACCAGAAGAAAAAAAAAATTGTAATTGTAATTTGAAAAATTAGTACATTAGGATTATAGTTATTTTCATTACATGAGAATAAGTTGAACATAAGAAAAATACTCAATAGGTAAAAGTGGGGTATCTTGGGACACTTTTCAGTTATTAACTTTTACAAATACATTTTATAATCCAATCTTAACCAAAAACTCACCATATGTGCATTAAACACTTCTGCATAAGATAAAGTATAATCCACTTCAAATTTCACATATGTCTTACACATAATTAATATATCTATATAAATAAAATTGTAAATCTGTCTGTGTGTTTATTTGTCTCATCATCACGGGAGAACGGCTGCACTAAATAGGATGAAATTTTCAGGATAGACTTGGAATAGCTCCACTTAAAATTTAGTCCATGTTTCGAGTTTTTAAGACCAAGGAGTATTGACATATTAATAAAAAATGCACTATTAAACCTTCCATTGAGATAGCATTATGCAAACGATATTTGTTTGACAAAATTATTTGGAAAAAAACAATAAAGATCAATCATGCGTAAAGTATTGATTATGCAACACTTTCCAACTGAAATGCAATTTTATTTAAACATTCTTAAAGTGCGATACATTCAGCGTTGATATTTATTTTTCAAATTATCGCAGTACTACACTAATTTATTATACTTGAAAACTTAAAACTTCAAGACAATTCTATTTATACAAAATGAACTTTATTCAAATGATGCCATCGAAATATCATTTGTCTGCCTCTCAATGCAAAATCAATCAATGTTTCATTCATATCACTTATATTCCTGACTCTAGAACTAAATAACTTTGCATGAAAAAATTTCAGCAATTCTTATACAACTCACCTTACAACCAACCGCTTAATTTGTTTACATTCTGTATACTATAGTTTAGCATTAAAATTAAGCTTCGTTGTAAGAATAAAGCAAGTTTAGTGATTATTTAAAATCAAAAATATTGTAATTGCATCACGGAATTTAGATTCACAGGCAGTGATTATCTGACGTAATTTTTGTGGGGAGGGGGGGGGGGGGGTACGTCTGAATATTGCCGACTGCAAATTGAAATTTTCCGCCTCATTTTGCTAATAATTAGTACTAAACTAATTACAATAAACTAATACATAAAAAATAGAAAAAATTCATTATGTCCTCAAATTCATTATAAGAAAGGACACGAGCAGATAGGCACAGTGTTTGTCCCCATCCCAAATTTTGACTCATTCATTTCTGGCAGTAGCTGCCAACAGATTTTTTAAAAGGAGGAGTCCAACATTCAACTTTGTTTCCTATAGAGCTAATATTATTTTTCAAAAAAAAAAAAGGCACCATGGGCCACCATCCTAAATCCCTACCTGATTTCTGGTTACAATTTTATGCTGAACAGAGAAAAAAATTACCCCTAAAATAGAGGTACAGTTTCGTGACTATAATTCGTCAAAATGATAAATTTCATACGCATTTTTCTCGAAAACGACAAGAAATGAGGAACAGTTGATGCAGTTAATGAGAATATTTGACCTTGTGTATAAAACACCATACCAAATGCCCCACAAGACTCCAAAAGGGGTGGGGGGTTGTCAAATCTATCTGGGATGTGTTCTTAAGTACATGGTCGGGGAATCGGGGGTTTTAAATGAGTTAATGTTGTAGCCATATCATAACATTTAATAAGCTTTATTATCATACTATGTTTGGAGAAAATCGATTGGCCTTAAGTAGAGAAATCAGCATCTGTATATCTTGCATTATTATATAGTACTAGCCACTAGTTTAACATTTGCAAGGTTCCCTCTAAAAGGTTACAAATGCTAAATGTTCTAAATTTACTTTATGTCACGTAAATTTTTTGACGTTTCAGTGTTGTCTACCTTTTTACAACAGAATTGAGTTCAATGTTGTTAACAAAATTTTTTTCACTATTCAGTAACAGCAGTGTCTAATCTGCCATCAGACATTTTGGAAAGCAAATATGCTTTTATTAGTTTTAGTTTACTGAAAAGTCTTTCACTTGAGGCCACAGTTACTGGAGCCATAAGTGAAAATCTGCCAAATATATTTGCTAAAGGAGTATGCATTTGAATCATTAGGCCTTATCCATTATTGAAGTTAAGGAATCCGTATCTTTACAGTGATCCAAAAGAATTTTCAACTCAGCTTGTAGAGCTTGTAAATCTGTGATGCGGTCTCTGAAACCTGGAGGAAATATCTGAGATGCTTCTTTAATGTATGCAATGCTGCATGTTTCTCTTGACATTGGTGGACCAAATAAATTATATAATGGGCTTATTTCATCTAAACATTTCTTTAAATTTTCCTTTGTTAATGCTGTTAATGTTTCTAAAACAGCTAAAAATTCTTGCTGATAAAAGGAATGCAACGTAAATGCTGTCTCTGTTGCGTTTTTTTCGTACATAAAATTGTTCAGCCGATTAAACAAAAGATCAAATATTGTTTTTAATGTGACAATTTGCTGACTCAGAAATTAGTGTGTGTGTGTGGGGGAGGGGGACGCACGCCCCTGTACCCTCCATAGGATCGTTCCTGCACACAGATAATACACAAAAATAAAGCAGTTTAATGACAGATGCAACACTAAATATAAATTTAAATGATCTTAAAAATTATGATCTTGATATCGAAAGAAAATGGATGCCATATTTTATTTCGCAATGAGTCACATGATCTCTTCATATCTCATAGGTGTAATTATTATTTCAATTTTTATTTAAAAAAGTACCAAACGTATTGTGTTGAAAATTGTTTTATACATTTTATATAATAATTTGAATATTTCCTAAAATTTTCAAAGAAATTTGGGAATTTTAATTTTGCTTACAAAATGCTTGAAAAATTAGGTTCCATAGGGTTCAATGTGTTTCATCTTTTCAACTCGGGTTCAATCCGAAACTAATTGGGTAATATTATTCAATTTCATTCCCATATGTCCAATAGACAGTCTCAACAACATATTAAAATTTCAATTTGATAAAGTCATTTTTACGGCAGTCATTCTATGAATAGACAGACAGACAGAATAACCAAAGTCATTAACACTTTTCAACTATGGAAAGTGTTAAAATATGATATAATGTTGTTAAGCAATGGAATTAAACCCAGGAGTTTATATTTGAAAAAAAGTATCATGTTGCTAAGAAACAGAATTAAACCCAATGAGTAATTACAGCAGTAAATCTTTTTCAATTTAAATAATAAAACAAGAAAAATGAATCATGCATAAAGCATTGATTACGAAACACTTTCTAACTTCAATGCAATTTTATTTAAACATCTCTAAAATACGATACATTCCTCAGTAATATTTTTAAAATTATCCCAATACTACATTAATTTATTATATTTGAAAACTTCATTGGAAAAAATGAACTTTTTCAAATAACGGCATTGAAATATAAATTATCTCTAAAATGCGATACATTCCTCGGTCGGTAATATTTTTTACATTATCGTAATACTACAATAATTTATTATATTTGAAAACTTCATCGAAAACAAATGAACTTTATTCAAATGATGTCATCGAAATATAAATCGCCTGGCTCTCTCTATAAAAGCAGCATTTCATTCATAAACTTTTTTCCATTCCTTTCATTCATCACAATATTACAATAATTTATTTTATTTAGAAACTTAAAATCATGGAGGTACAAGTAATTTAATTCTATGTTTAAAATTTCATCGAAAAAATCGTCTGCATCTCTATATAAAATCAATGAATGTTTCATTCATATCAGCTATATTGCAGACTCCATGAGCCAAGCCAAATAATTTTGTGTTAAAGAAATGCAGCAACTCTTATACAACTAATTCTACATCTTTTGGTGTTTACATTCTCCATAAGCGAAAATTAGGCTTTGTTGTAGAAATAATCAAAGTGTGATGATAATTTAAACTCAAATATATTATAAGGATATAACAGGTTTTAGGACGGATACAACACTAAATATAAATTAAAAGGAACTTTAAAAATCAAGATTTTGACAAAAGATGGATGCCATATTTTATTTTGAAGTGGGTCATGTGATCTCTTCATATAAAGGGTGTAAATATATTATTTTTTAATTTTTATTTAAAAAATTACTGAATATATTTTGCTGAAAATGTTTTTATATACTTTATGGGGTAATTTGAATATTTCTAAAACTTTCTAAGCAATTTGTGAATTTTAAATTCCCTTAAAAAATGCTTGAAAAATTAGGTCCCATAGGGTTCAATGTATTTCATTTTTTCAACCTGGGTTCAATCTAAAACTAATTTTGTGATATTATTCATTTATATTCCCATAGGTCCCACAGACCGTCTGAACAACATACTAAAATTTCATTTTGATAAAGCTATTTTTACAGCAGTTATCGTGCTGACAGACAGACAGAATGAACAAAGTCATAAACACTTTTCAACTATGTTGTAAAGTGTTAAAAATATATATAAATAAATTTTTATCAGAACTACATATTTGATTGGATTATATCCATTATGGCCTTTGGGTTTAACGACTATAGAGATTATTGATATTTTCAAATTCTTACACAATCTCTTTTATTTTTAGGAAACATTTTTAAAATCTATATATTGTAGTATGGGTATATCTTTTAATACATGGGTATAATCTTCTAATGTGTGGAAATATAAGCAGTATAGGTATTCCAATATAATATATTGTAATTATTCGGATTATAAAATTGTAGAGCATTATCTAATAAGTAGATATCGACACCAGGAATGAATGTGACATATACATGGAAGGAAGGCAATAAATACCTGTCAAATGTTGTATCACTGGGACTTCTAATATAGTGACACCTGCAATGCTTGTCAAAGAATAGAGTAATATCCCTTTTGGAATTCTAATTTGTATTGTTTCTTATGGAGGACATTTTAAATACTACATTCCCTTCTATGTAAGTGTTGGTTATTGTATCATTTCTGAAAATTCCTCTAACAATTCTATTGTGTCAAGTAAATGCCTTCTATAACAGTTTTATTGTCAACTGCAACTTATTAAACATTGTTCTTATAAAAAAATAACTTTATTAAAAGTAGCATAAAATACAAAATTAATAGTATAATTATGAAAAATCCACTCAAATCATGGATGTACTTACTCTAAAGACACAAAAATGAGTCTGAATTTTTAGATAACTAGAGCTTTCATTTAGAGGCACGAAGCGCAAACAAGAATAATACACAACAATTACCTTGATAACCATCTCATCAGATCAATAAACAACTGTTAGGTATAATAAGATAGCAATTAAATGCTCCACAATTTCACAAAATACCATTCTCAAAACAATTTATTTTGCAATTCACTCATATCACATCACCTGAACTCCAATACAATAACTCTCTTATAGACTCTCCATAGAAATTTGTAGAAAGTTTTTTTATCTCCAAAACTAGTTGATATTTCGAGAAAGTTCTACTAGATTCGAAAAGTTGCTAAGTTGGCAAAATTTTGCCAAATCTGGTACCTATGGCCTGAAAAGTCATCAAAGTCTTCCAACCCTACTTTCATGTAATAGGAAGGGCTGTCTGCAAAATTCTCCCTGTGGGAGAGTCAATATGTTGCAAAAGCATTTTATGTATTCGTAATAGTATCGACCGGTTTCGAAGACAAAAATAGCCTTCTTCATCAGGACACACATGAAGTGCAACCATCACTCATTGGAGAAAGATCGGAGAAGACCAGCAAATGTGACAGAAGCAGGGCAAGTGTGTTGTCAATGGCAAGAGAAGAAAAAGGGAGTAAAAACCCCAGGAGGCAGGAATAAGGGGTGGGACATATGAATGAATGATAAAATACCAAAGAGGAAAGAGAACATAAACAAAAGATTCAAATTATTTGTTTCTACAGACCAAATTAAATTAGAAAAACAGAAAAATGATGAAAATTAATGAAATAAGAAGAAAATAAACAAAATCAAAAAATTAAAGAGATTTCCAAGCAGAAGAGAAGAAAGAATAATTATCGTTAAAAAGGGATTTTGACAGAGAAACTTTCAGGTAAGTCCAATTCAAAAATGGAATTAGGAGTTAAAATTATCTTAGCTTTCAAAAAATGAAAAATATGATTGAAGTCCCAAGAATGTTCAGCAATTGCAGTATGCTATATGTAATGTTCTTCAACTCCATAATTGGTGCTTTTCAACAATCTTACTTTGTTTTTGGGTTCATTGCCCTAACTTTTTAAATTCTCTGCTAGGGGTGCTGCAATCTCTTTTATTCTACCGAGCAGGCTCACTTTACTATAGATAGACCTAACGAGCACACTTATGGGCTTTTCCTTACAAAATTATTGGGATGCTTAAGGACTTTCCTACAAATAAATTATAGTAGTAAATTATTCTAAACAATCACTTAAAAAAGTCATATACTCATTTGTATTATAAAAAATCATAATATATTGTATAAGAAACTATTACTTACGTAAACTGGCATTCAATGTCTTTTTCAAATGATGTCTCATTAATACCAGTCCCTTCTTTACAATTTATGCCTTCACTAACCATACAAAGAACTAAAAGTAAAGAAATTTATAGTAACTACATCAGGACATAATCATTTTATCTGCTTTAAACTATATTTTATATAGATTTTAAGATATCATAGTTTTCTTAGGTCTAAATGATTATATTTGCAGAAAAAGGTATTCAATTTTAGCCGAGTATTAGTGGCTATTAGATCGCATCAGTAGCTGGAGATTAGCTGACTTTAGATTTTGAAAATTCATCAATTTTAAATTAATTCGAATTAAAAGAAAATTACAATGAGGTGCACCTTCTTTGGGTCTTGAAGTACCTGTATACCAAATTTCATGGTCATGTGAAACTTAAATTTCTTGCTACAGACATCTTCTTTTATTATGAAATATGCTAAGATAAATAACTATAGCGAATTGTTGGACATCAAAATAGAAAGCTATTACATAAAGTATGTTCTCTCATGAATGAAACAAACTAGACCCATAAGAGTGATGTTAACAAATTTGTTGCATACTATTGCATATGAAAAGTGAGCATATTTTACGATAGTTATACTTTTTTAATTTTATGTAATTCTTTTGATAAAATTAGTTGAGAAACTTGCAATATATAGAGAATGATTCATGCTAGCATTTTAAAGCCTATGTCATTTGTTTTCTAATGAAAAATTACGTACATGAAATGATTATTTATGTAAAATTATTGAAAGTTCTGATTTTTTCAAAATTTTATTTAAAAATTTGGAAATCTTTCAAACATCTGATTTCATTTAAAATCAATAGCATTTCAGTATTCACAAATTGTAATATCTGTACTCAATTTTGTTTGAAACGTTCCATTCATTCGTGAATATCACATCCACAGACTCACAGACATGCACATTAACTAACATACATACACACACAATTATCACCTCAAAAACACTTAATTTGAGTTTAGGGATGCTTGAAACATGCACTTCCATTGAAAACTCAAAATTGATTTATCACATCTTTCAAATACTTTTCCTATATATTATACTAATTACTATGTACAGGGTGACAATTATTGAGCTATATGTCGATGTCTCGACACTTCAGCGAGTTTTGCAGAATTTGCTATTCGTTTGCACCACATCATAGCCATTGAAGGCAAGCATATCGAACATGTCATAAACTAAATCCGAATATCTGTAGTTACTTTTAAAATTTGTATAAAATTTTTTAACTCAGTAGTTTTTGAAAATTTTATTTTTTATTTCATATAGCTCAATAATTGTCACCCTGTATATAGGGAAAGTAAAAATCTCATTAAAGTGTTTCATCGTCTGACTTAAGGTACCCCTATGCGAAATTTTATGGCTATGCATCTTTGCAGCTATAAGCAAAACATACATAAGATATTTTATTATTATCTTCAGAATAAAAGAAGATATTTGTCTGTCTGCATCTGTATGTGTGTGTCATTTGTAGCAGAAAATCTAAGCTTCGTACAACTGCGAAATTTGGTATAGAAGTACTTCAGGTCCTGGCACAATACAGCTTTTCCAGATTATTTTAAAATTCAAATTAGTTTAGTTATTTTATGTTGAAGCATGATTTTGAGTGATATTTAAACACCATTCTGAAAAACTTCCCTTTTTTTAATTTTCAATCTGTGATTTAAATTTTTTTTAAATGGAAGCTGAAGATTGTTCAAAGATAGCTGAAGAGCCAAAAGCTTGAAAAAGTCAATATTTTTTTCCACAGATTTTAAAAGGCAGTCAAATTTTAAAAAGTCAGAAAAAGGTCAATAAGGAAACCCATTTTAAAAATCTAACTCACACCTCAATTTTAGAACAACAATGTCCTTTCTTCTTTTTGTTTTAACTGAAGCTAAAAGTTGGCAAAATACTGATCAAGTTTTGAAAATTTAAAAAGATCGATAGTGTCTATTACAGAAGTTTCAGTTCTGAACTGATGAGAAAAACATTTTAAAAAGAGCTAAATAGATACCCATCTCAATCTATTTTCTACTTCAATTTTTATGATATGATCGATATTTATTTTAAACTACATCTAAATGTATATCAAAAGATTTCCCCCCGATCCAAAAATTTTAAAAAGCCCTCGTTTTGTTTATATAGATTTTCAAAGATTGACAAGGGGGGGCAATGTTACTCGCATCCATGACTTTCCTTAAGTCACACGTGCCTCCTGGGTAATGCTAAATGAGTAACGGTGGTTGGCTATGGGACTTCGTCGCAAGGCAATTTTTGCCCATAGGGCATCTCGGGCAGGCTTTGGTGTTCTCCAGTGGAATGCAGGTGGGCTGGAACGCTCAAAGATAAAGGAGCTGAGGAAGACTGTTGTGGAGGAGGAGGTGGACATCATGATAATTCAGGAGGCTAATATAATGAAAAACAATGTGAAGTTTTATCAAATGAAGGATTTTACCACCTACGGCCTTTTTAAGAAGAGAAAAGTTGCAAGTGGCATACTGGTGGCCATGAGAAATAATTTGATCTCTACTTTCAAGGTGGTGAAGGAGATGAATGAACATGATACAGCAGAAATTGTGGTCGTAAATGTTTGGATGGGATAAACCAAGTTTAAAATATATGGAATTTATAGCCCTCCGAACAATAAATACCTTAATTTGGATACTCTTAAAATTACTAAAAACACTCTAGTTCTGGGATAGGTGAGATTTTAATACTGCATCCCCACATTGGGGTCACAAAAACCGGAATCAAATGGGCCAGATTATTGAAGATTTTATGGACAGCAATGCAATGTTTTTAATATATAATTCAAACGATCCAAGAACTTTTGTCCATTATTCTGGAAGCTCGACGAACCCAGACTTGACAATGGTATCTGCAAATATAGTGGACAAATGCGCAAAAACAATGCTTGGTGATCCTGGAAGTGGATACAGGATTATCAAGCTAAAAATAGATTTGAAGATAAAATCAAAAAGCGATGTTCCAAGAGTTATGTGGAAGCAAAATGGAATGATTTTACAGCCCTTCTGGAAGGGCTAGTGAAAATTTTTCATGTGACCTCCTTCCGTATCAGGCAACTACGGCCTTCTCAAATGCTTTAAAAACTAGCGCCAAGTAAAGTATCCCTAGAGAACGAACTTTTAAATACAAACCTTTTTGGAATGAAGATCTGACCAGACAGAGAGAGATTAGAGATTGTGCAAGAGAGGAGGCAGAGAAGGTGGAGGGTAAGTCACCGGAAAGGTGTAGAAAAGATGTTGTCAAGTGGAGAAGGGATGCAATTATGAAACGAAAAATAAATGAAGCCAAAAGTCAGGTTTGAAATGACTTTCTACAGGGGATGGATTATAGAAGAGATGGTGCAAAGGCTTATCGTCTAATGAGCACTTTAAACAACAGAAAAGTAGAGAGGACTAGCAACCCCATGATAATCAAAAATAAAGAAAAGGTTGAACCGATGGAAATTGCAGAGGAGTTTAATAAATTTTATCTGAATCAATATACATTGAGCAAGGTTTATAGGAAGAGAGAGAGAAAGTTGCAAAGGGTAAGACACCCAATGAAAAATTATACGGATAAATTATTTATTGACGATTTCTCCATGGGAGAACTTCAAAAGGTAATTAAAGACATAAAAGAGAAAAAATTGCCAGGAGCTGATAACATATTTCCAGAATTTTTGAAACATATGGGATACCTGGCAAAGAAAACACTTTTGAAAATTTATAACAACTTCTGGAATCAGAATCTGAGTCTGCCTACTGAATGGGTAAAGGTCACAGTAATCCCTATTCTCAAACAGGGAAAACCAAAAGATACTATGGGATCATACAGACCGATATCTCTTACGTCCATTATAGTCAAGACCTTTTAAAAAATATTGATGACAAGATTAAAATTCTTTCTGGAGAATCAAGACATAGCCGAGGAACAGACGGACTTTAGAGAGAACATGTCCACTTCTAACTCATTATTGAAGGTGGTGCATAAAATTAAAACAGGTTTTAACGACTAAAGAAGTACCCTGTCGGTTTTTGCTGACTTCCAGGGTGCTTATGATACCGTTTGGCGAGATGGATTGATTAACAAATTAAAGAACAACGGAATTGGTGGTAACATGTTGAGCTGGCATAATAGGTTTTTGGCGCAAAGATGGGTGAGGCCACAATGGAACCAGGTGGAGTCAAAATATGGTCAAAGCAAGGTGGGACTACCCGTTGCCTACGTGATAATAAAGGCCGAGAAATTTCGATTTAGAAAGTGGGGAATGTGTAGTTCCAGAACAGTTGGTAGAGGGCGCTGTTATTTCCTGTCAGAGCTGATTTATTACTGTCAAAGTTCGTATAAACCTCGTATTTTTACATTATCTAATAAATTAAAATCAGCATCTGTTTGCGTATTTTTTGTTTAATAAATATAGTTATTTTTTATTTAACCTAGAACATTTTTAGTTTTGTAAATTAAAAAAAGGTGCAAAATTAATGTCTTTAATATGTTTTATCGTTTAGTAAATTAAAAAAGGCAAACGTTATTATTAAAATGTTAAAATAATTTTTACAGGAAGAAGGAATATATACCTGTAAACATGCATGAAGCCAGAAATTTCAATAGGGGGATGTCAGAAGCGAATTTGTTTCTTCAATTTAAAAGCGAAATTTTTTTATTAACAAGTTTTTTTAATAATTTTAAAATTTACAATTTTTTATTTTAGTTATTATGAAACAAAAATTAAGTTTCATAAATTATATTAAATAAAAATTAAAATATTTTTAATTTTTTTAAATCCAACTTTTCATTAACATGTCATAAAGAACCCCCCCCCCCCCCCCCCCCCCACAGATTTCACTGTTATTTATATGGATAACATTTATTTATTTTATTTTTTTAGATTAATTAATTTCATCAATCCCTACTTTAACACCTGGACACATTTTCTGGTAAATGAATAAACACAGTTATACTTTTGTACCTTTGGCTGTATTATTTTCTTGGCATGTTGTAGGCTGCTGAGTCTTTGAATCAATATCTGGAGGTAAACAATAATATCTTCAAAAATTAAGGTAAATCTCATAAATAAATAAATTATCTTATGTTAGAAAAAAGACAGCAATTACTGTATTAGTCAATTATAACATGACTCATTAGTTTTCATCTATACATTCAGAAAAAGAAAAAAATTAAAGCAATTACTTATAAAACATTAATATTTTTTTTACATATTTACAATGGTAAGAAAAATAAATTTCTCTACTATTTATTCAGGCTTGATGAATCCACATTTTAAACAGCTTGGTTTAAGGCTTCTAAAATATGTCAAATCTAACTTGAAAATACAACATAATACTGTATTTGTACAAATGTGTAAAGGTAGTCGTGATTGATTCAGGTTCATTTTCATGGTGCGAGGAAATGAACAGGGTGTTGGCAGTAATAAAAGTAGATTCTAATATACCTAAATGATAATTCATGCAATTTTCTATTAAACTTTGAATATAATGAGTTCATATTAATAAAAAGAAAATATTGTGCAACATTTGGGCTGATAAGGTAATAACCAAATATTAATAATTTAAGCGGGCTTAATTAAATATCATAAAAATTTTCTGAGATAAAGCAGGAAGGATGTTTGTGTATCAGAGGCTGCTCTTTTAACCAAATTTCAATAGGGAATGAATATTTAAAATTAACCATAAGAAAGGTTTCAAACTGAAATGTATAGAGTTGGCAAGGCTTAAGACATTGCAAAATGATTTAAAATTTTTCTCTTAACCTTATTATCAAATATTAAGCAATCAATGAAATGTTATGCGATAAACATTTTACAAGTAATTTGTGTACTCTTGATAACTGTGCTTTAGTTTATGTGTCAGGTGACTCAGCCTAGCATATATTTAGAATCTTAAAGGTGCAAACACATGAACAAATAATTATACAATACAGAAATAGAACATATAAGGATAATTATACCATATCTTATGTTGAAAATTACTTTTATGAAAATTTCAGTCATCTTCAATCAAACCATGATTAAATCTTATGACAAAATTCATATCTTTTTAGCTATATCTGAACACGTAAAAAGCAGGAAGGATGATTGTGTATCAAAGGCTGCTCTTTTAAACCAAATTTCAATAGGGAATGAATATTTAAAATTAACCACAAGAAAGGTTTCAAACTGAAATGTATAGAGTTAGCAAGACTTAAGACATTGCAAAATGATTTAAAATTTTTCTCTTAACCTTATCAAATATTAAGCAATCAATGAAATGTTATGTGATAAACATTTTAGGTACAAGTAATTAATGTGCTCTTGATAACTGTGCTTTAGTTTATGTGTCAGGTGACTCAGCCTAGCATATATTTAGAATCTCAAAGGTGCAAATACATGAATAAATAATTATACAATATAGAAATAGAACATATAAGGATAATTATACCACATCTTATGTTGAAAATTACTTTTATGAAAATTTCAGTCATCTTCAATCAAACCATGATTAAATCTTATGACAAAATTCATATCTTTTTAGCTATATCTGAACACGTAAAATGGTTCCTTGCTAGTCAAATTTTTCTGGTAAAGTTCAAACAATTAGTGAGATTTGTGATGCAGTTTGAAACATATATAAGCATATCACATTGTGCTTCAAAAGTAACATAACTCTAATATAATTTTCAAGTTATCACTAAAAATTACCAATCAACAAAAGTGCATAAATTTGTCACAGTTGGTCTGACAAATGGCACATCATGAAGATTCCTAGAAAATGTTTAATGCAATCTATAAAATTAACACTAATTAAAAAAGTTTATAACAAAAAAAATGTCTGCTTTTGTATACAAACAAAACATAAAAAACATCCCACCTCATTCTGTGTGAGAACTAAAAATAACAAATCAAACTAGATATCTTTTGAGTCTGAACAAAATGAAACCTATCACAATTTAAAATCTGGGGAAGTTTTTTGGTTTTTTAAAGGGTTGTAAAATAGGGTTAACCAAACTGATGATTTGAAAATATATTTAATAGTTACTTCTAGATGCAAATATAAATGAGTAAGGTCGATAATTTTCATTTGATTGAGAAACATAACATTTAACACATTTTAATCACTTGATAAAATCATTTTCCTTATTTTGGGGTAAATCTAATTTTTTTTAGATGAGCCACTTTGAAGCAAGGATGTGATAATGTTTCAGCTAAGAACTAAATAGTTATTAAATTTTGGCAAGTGTTAGTTTGATTGGCTTAGTGATATATATTTTAACAAACCTAAAACAGCATAATTTGCTTCAATATTTATTTTCATCCGAACAAAAGCAGGAAAATGCGATTTACTACTAAACTCTTTTATAAAACACAGGTTGGGAACCATTGTATTAGATAAAAATCATCACTAATAAAAGGAACACTACTGGCCTGTGGTTAACTAAAGTCCCAATTTCAGTATTTTATCAACAGATTATAGCTTGAAGTTTTCACTTACAATTAGAGGTTAACTGGAAATTGTTTAAAGTTGTCAACTGCTTGCGGAACTAACGGATAAAATATATATAACTTTTACGTATGTCCACAATAACTAGCAAATAAAAATTTAAAAGGATACTGTCCCATCAATAAATTTGAGCAATTTGCTTCATAAATACAAGAAACTGATGCAATACATATGAAGACTGTAATCAAAATACAACAGAATGATGTTTTAATTGTGATTTCCATTAACTTAATCAGACTAATGCCAATGATTAACCAATATTTAAACTCAAATTAAACAAAATTCATGCTTTATTATATTACATTCTTCTGAAAGCACGCCTTCAAAAAATTTTCAAAAAGTGAAATGTGCTTTGCAAGTTTATAAATTTTGATAAGATGTTGCAAATTTAAGAAAGCTGTCTTTAAATCCGAAATGTTTACATAATATTTTTTATAAACATTGTGAATTTAACTGGAAAGTTACAGTTAAAAATATGTGGAGCGGCTTGGTCATTGAAGTCACAGAATACTTTGAAGCGAAGATGACTATCATCCAATTCAATTGAGATTAATTAATTCAAGCACTAGAATTACAGGGGGGTGTGGAACTTTAATTTACAATCAATTTTCTAATGCAAGTTTTACTTTCGTTGTATCCAACAATTTTGTTAGTTGTATCCTTCGACCAGAGATATAGTACCATTCGACCAGAGATATACCTGTATTTCATCTCGATGGTTGTATCAGGTATTTTAATAATATCTAGACACGATTTGGACCACTGGAGATTATGCTGAATTCTGAGAGTATCAACCTAAAAATAAACAATTCTACTTGCAAATGTGCACTGCGTTAGAAATTTTTAAATAGAATTTTTTTTCACTTCTTGGTATCTGTACATATCCTAAGAATATAGGTGATGTAAATAGGTAAAATAAGGGACTAATACGCATTAACGTGAAGGACGATTCGCTATGTAACGTATTCCTCAAATTATTCAAACAAATTTCGTTTGAGTACAATATATTTCTTTTCAAATGAAAAGTATTTAAGATGTTCGGGGACACGGGATGAATGAACTCAACAAATTTTACAAAGTAAATAAGAACACTTTTTAAAGATTTTATGCACAAATTTTAATTAATGTATCCATTTTCCATCTACAAGATATGTTTTAATAAAAGTAGCTATTTTAATTTATGCACACTGCTGAAAAGTTATGTAAATTTCATGTGTACCAGAGAGATTTAAATGAAAAGACATTTAAATATAAAGCATTCTCATGCTTTTCAATGACTATACCCCTGAAGTATTTCTGAATCAAAGTAATCTGATCAGAATACCTTATTTAATGCCTATTTGATGCATTTTCAACTGTGCATGCCTCTCCAACTTAATGCTCTTGTAACAGGGCTATAAGCGCTATACCATCTTCGGTGGGTCCCGAATTTCATCCTAACTTTGATTATTGGTAGATATTGTTTATAACAATAGTTTGAATAATACTGTTAAGATTTTTACTTGTTCTATATTTAATTTAAGGACATTTTAATTCAATTAGTAATATTTTAAAAGCAAAGCACAAAGAGAATAGTCTTAACTATATTTATACTTGTGAAAATCTGTTCATACGTGCAAAAGACCTTTCAAGATGAGTGCTGTAAAAGCTTTAATATAAAGATTGATTTAGACAGACATCTGTCCGCATATGGATGAACAACCATTTAGTTGTGAGGTGTGCCTGAAAGGATTTAATATAAAGGTTGATTTAGATAGGCATATCTGTGCTCATATAGATGAACGACCATTTATTTGTGATGTGTGTCAGAAAGGATTCAGGCTAAAGAAACATTTAAGTAATCATGTCCGTATTCATCTAGATGATAAACCATTTATTTGTGAAGTATGTCAAAAAAGATTCAGAGAAAAGACACAATTAAAAGCTCATTACCGTACTCATTCAGGTGTGAAATCCTATATTTGTGAGGTGTGCCAAAAAGCATATGCACAGAAGCAAACTTTAGAAATTCATTTCCGTTCTCATACAGGTGAAACACCTTTTATTTGTGAGATATGCCAAAAACAATTTAATTCAAGGTTTCACTTATATAGACATATCCAAACTCACCCTGGTGAAAAGCAATTTACTTGTGATGTGTGTCAAAAAGGATTTAATATAAAGTCTGACTTCATGCGACATATCCGTAGTCATACAGATGATCGACCTTTTATCTGTGAAATTTGCCAGAAAGGGTTCAAGGAAAAGAGACAATTAAATATTCATAACATTAGTCATACTGGTGAAAAACCCTTTGTTTGTGGAGTGTGCCATAAAGGATTTACGCAAAAAAAGAGTTTAAATATTCATTTCCGTAATCATACCGGTGAAACCCCTTTTATTTGTGACATATGCCAGAAAAGTTTCAAAGATAAGAAAGCATTAAATATTCATTTTCGTACACATACAGGTGAAAAACCCTTTGTTTGTGGTGTGTGCCAAAAAGGTTACACTCAAAAGCAAACTTTGAATATTCATTTCCGTACTCATACAGGTGAAACACCCTTTGTTTGTGGGATTTGTCAGAAAGGTTTCAAGGAGAGAAAGGAATTAAATATTCATAAATATACTCATACAGTTGAAAAGCCATATACGTGTGAAGTATGCCATAGAGGATTCACACGAAAAAGAGATTTAACTATTCATTTCCATACCCATACTGGTGAAAAAACTTTGAAGTGTGGGATGTGCCAGGAAAAATTTAATACAAAGTATAGCTTAAGAAAACATATGCAAACTCATTCAGGCAAAAATTGTGATGCAATAAAAAAAATCTGATGTCTATATCAAACACAGTTTTCCCTACTGATTCTTCATTTCTTTTATAATGCAGTAAATTGCATTTGATCATACAAAATAACACATAAAACAGCTGCGTTTTAAGAATTACATCAAATTTAAAATTTTAATTTGGTAAACTGTCACTTCAATCGTAACATGACAAAATTTCCTAATATCTCCAGAATGATGTATCCTAAAGTAATAGGGTTGGTTTTGTTCATTTTGTTTTGAAATATTATATATAAAATAAGTATATTTAATCAATACATTTAAACATGTGTAGTGTAGTCTTTTATTTCAGATTTTCATGAGTTTTGTAAATCATTTTGCAGAAAAAAACCAATTCTATTTTCCTAGATCATACTAAAATGTAATTAGCATCAGAGTATTCATAGAAGTGCAAGTGACTTAACTACCAAATTTCATAAAATTTTGGCTGATTCTTTTTTAGTTAAAGTGGATTTTGTTCAGATATCGTATTAAAAATTTTTTTTTGTGCTTTAGATTGCTCAAAACAGGTAAATCCACTAAAAATTCTAATTCCAATTTTTTTCTTCAAATACTTTTTCTATATTTTATTATGTACTAGAAAATGTACCCAGCATTGTCCAGAAATTAAAGCAGAGTCGTTATATAAAATAAAAAAACTTTTCCAATTTTTTATCCTATTTCAATACTTTTCCTATACATTACTATGCATGGTAGGGAAAGTAAATATATTTAAAGTAATATACTCATACTTTAAAAACTTATGGTAGAAATAGTTTAAGTAAAATGACTATGTATTTAGGGTGTTGAAGTCTTCTCTTAAATTCATCAATTTCACCTTGCATTTTCTGTCATTTTATGAAAATTATTGGAATTTTTAGTGTATATTTGATGATTTCTTATAAATGAACCAAACTTGCATTGAAAGTCAAGCTACAGACTCTACTTTAGCTGTAAGTGGGCTTAATTTTAATTTTGTGATATAAAAGAAATTTTTAATATTTCTATTCTTATAGGAGAATTTATATTTATTTATTTATGAGGTATTTTATAAAGGGTTTTGTACACAGATAAACTTAATCAGACATAGTCGAATTCATCCTGATGAAAAATTCGAATCATTTGTGAATTGTCTTTAATATTTATTTATGACAGATCTTTTCCAAATTTGGATTTATGTAAAAAGACTTTTTTTTTTATCAAATATAGATTTTTTGTTAAAGTTCCCTTTGAAACATATATGCAATCAGATGTTAATCCTGTCATATAACAGGGTGCATAAAGTTGTGAATAGGATTTCTTTCCATCCGCCTGCCTGCATAGCTTGTATTTTTAAAATCTCTGGACACGTGCGGGCCACGTACCTCTCCCAGTAAATACTATTATTCATTATTCAACCCCCTATTAAAACATAATTACTATAAGCAAAACTCCCAATAAAATGTAAATACTCTATGATCCGTAGACCCCACCCTCTCCATAACTAAATTTGTCTGTCCTGTGAACAGTAAAACTTGCTATATTTTGAAACAAAAACAAGAAATTGATACTTGTACAATTGGTAATATTCTATTGCACACTAATCCTAGACCGAAAATAACAACTATATGCAGGATGAACTTGTATGTGTGCAGTTTAATTTAGGTTTTTTTTTTTGCACAAAATTTGGCAAAAACTTATTTGATGTTGTACTCGTGTGTAAGCCTTTTTGTTATTTGATTTTATTTAGTCTACCTTTGGATGAATACAAGGACATTTCTATCCCTCTGACATGGTAGTGTGATGATAAAAAAATTGAGATTTGAGTTCTTCCCTAGGCCCATTGCATAAGTGTTTCGTAAATTAATACTTGTATATCAAGATACTTTGGTGGATTGTCAATCATAATTGGATGTGTTACTAATATTTATAAATAAAAATAGTTCAAACAGGTTTTTGCAATTAAAAATGCACACAATAGTCAAAAATACATATTTGCTGATTTCAAGTATGCCACTTAAAATGTACTTTAACACTGTGATAATTAAATTCAGAGGTGCCAATAGACAATCCAAAATCTAAATTTCAAAAGTCCAAATAATTAAAAAGTCTAATTAAATTTATCAACCTCAATTTCTTAAATTGTACCTAAATAATGTGTTTCACTGAAATGAAAATTGAAAAGTTTGAAAATTTTGGGTTTGAAGGAGGACAGGGTAAACTGCTTCAGAGTCAATATCTGTCTTGGTGGTTGAAAGCGGGGACATTCTTATTTCTATGTTGGCCGCAATTGCTGGGTGTGATCAGTATGACCACGTGACAATGCCTAAAGATGCATTCTTGGTTGTTTGGCTCCTATGCCATTCATTCTGATGAATGAAACTTGGTTAAAAAAGTTTGCCTTATCATTTCCTATGTGCTGATATAAATTTTATAAGTCAAAACGATTGTGAGCATAGGGAACTGAACTAATAAACATATATATATATATATATATATATATATATAATAAATTTATTCTCATAAAGCTACAGGGATTATCAAAGGAATTTAATTTTAAAAGATGTTGAATTGTCGTTAAGTTGGTGAAATTTCTCCAAAGCTGCAAATTGATAATATTGCATCAAATTGTTGGCCAAGTAGAACAGACAGACATAAAGGTTTTTATTTTATAGCATTTGGAATTTTGTGAAGGGTCACACAATTGTTTTAAATGAACCCCCTATTTAAATACACTCACAATGTTCATGAGGCTAGACAACCGTTTACCTGTTGGGTCTGTCAGTATACATATTTAAACTCATAATGATGAAAGATTTTGTGTATGTGGAGTATGTTATGAAATATTTAATATAAGGCAGATTTAAATGCACATATCGGTATTCATGGATGAATCATCATTTATTTGTACAGTCTGTGAGAAACTATTCATGCAAAAACAAGAATTTGGTCTGCCATTGCTCTCCTAAGCTTAGGCAAATATTTTTTTCTTGACTCTGAGCACAAGTGTAATTTTTTTATTAAATTTGTTATTATTTACCAAATTCCAGCTGTTTCCCTGTAAAAAAGAAATGACATCATCTCATTCTCATATGAAAGGCTGCCAGTTAGATGTATTAAATGCATTGCTCAATGCTATGACTGAGTATCTATAATGAATGGCAGTTTTCAGGTGTGCAGAAAAGAAAAGTTGTACCTCATGCATTCTACATCCACTGTTATGTCCCTTATCTAAATTTATGTTTAGTCCACAATATAAAAGATATCACTTCATTAACTAACTTTTTCACTGAGTAATTCAGTCTTGCTGTTAAGAACTTTGAAAATAATAAAATTAAAAAATAATATTTAAATACTGGTATTTTTGCAATAATACTGATAAATTTTAACTGACTTCTCAAATATCCAAAATCCTGGTATTTAATAGTCTTAGACAACTTAAGATATGTTAAAACATGTTAATTATGAAAATCAATTTATATCATTCCACTGGTTGGTCCTCGGGTTTGTGTAACTGAACTATTTTGTACAATACATGTTATTAATTTTCATTTTTATTTCATTTTCAATTGTGCTTTCATTTAATGTGATGAATAAATTTTAATTTATTTCTCTAAAATTATTGCATATATAATTATATTATTCTGGTACATACTTATCTTTCATGGTATATTTTAGTTCTTCAAATTTTGAACCTTAACTGTCCAGCCTGTCCTGTGCCTGCCATAGGCAAATATGCATTTTTGGTAATAGCTGGAAAACTGGAGTGGCTAGAAAGCTCAAATTAAGCATATCATTGTCTTTCATAGTATATTTTAATATCTTGGATTTTAAACTCTACAAGTCCAAGCCATTCTGGGTCCCCAATAAGCAGGTACATATGTTTTAGAGATAACTTAAGAGTTCCTTAGATTTTAAACCTTAACAGTCTAGCCTGTCCATGGGACAGGCTAGACTGTTATAGGAAAGAACAGGAAATCCACTGTGGGAAAGCATATCCTCTTTGGATCTTGTGCCATTAAACCATAATCAACCAACCAACCACTGTGGGAAATCCCACTATAGAAAAGCACATTTTTTGGCAAGTTGTTCAAGCAAGCCAAAAATAAACTTTTATGATCCATGCAAGCACTTCTTTTAAAATGTACAAAAAAGTAGATAACAAAGTAAGATCATTTTATTTACTAATTTTCGTCCCCCAAAATTATTTCCTATAGCACTTACAAGCTGTGTATGTAAACTGCTTGAAAAAATGGTAAACGCTAGGCTTGTATATTTTTTAGAAGACAATAAAAAATTATCGCCACATTAAAGTGGCTTTCGACAAGGTAGATCTACCACCGACAATCTAATTTCCTTAGAATCACAAATTAGGACTGCCTTTCTTAGACGAAACCATTTAGTTTCCATATTTTTTGATATAGACAAAGCCTATGATCGAACATGGCGCTATGGTATTATTAAGGACCTATTTGATTTTAATTTAAAGGGCAATCTTCCCATTTTTATCCAAAACTTTTTAGATTTTAAGACATTCCAAGTTCGCATTGGCTCAGTTCTCTCTCACACATATGTACAAGAAGAAGGAGTGCCACAAGGAAGTGTGCTGAGTGTGACACTTTTTAATATCAAAGTCAACAGTATTTTAAACCAATTACCATTGTCAGTTCATAAAACCATGTATGTTGATGATCTGCAAGTTTCCTATCAGGCACATGATATGCGTTCAGTAGAGCGACAATGTCAAGCTGCTGTTAATTGTATCTTGCGATGGGCAAACTTGAATGGATTCAGTTTTTCTACTCAAAAGACATGTTGTGTTCACTTCACAAGAAAACGTGGTATTCACTTACCCCCAGAAATCTTTATGGGAGACGTTAAGATCACAGTAGCAGACGAAGTCAAATTTCTCGGAATCTGGTTTGATAAGAAACTCACTTTCTTGCCCCACATCCAAAGACTGCGAACGAAATGTGAGAAAGCTCTGAGTATCTTAAAAGTTCTTTCAAATACAAAATGGGGTGCAGATCGGATTTCCATGCTGCGAATCTATAGAGCTGTTATTCGGTCAAAGCTTAACTATGGATGTTCTGTGTATGGATCAGCACGAGCATCTGTACTTAAGAAGCTCGATCCAATTCATAATAATGCTCTTCGTATTTGTTCTGGTGCCTTCAAAACTTCTCCTATTCAAAGCATATACGTTGACTGTAATGAGACATCACTCGAACTCAGGCGAGAACAGCTCTCTCTGAATTATCACTTTAGAGTCATGTCCATGAACTACCATCCTTTGCAACGGATCATCCTGGATGTGCAGTACGATCGGCTGTATTCAACCCGACCCTCCTGTATTCCTTCCTTTGGCATGCAAATGCGCAATAGTGTATCATCAACTCCACTAGAAAATCTCAATGTTAGAAAGAGAAAGGCGTGTGAAATACCTCCATGGCAAGTCCCAAATTTCATTTTTCTAAATCCTTTTGATAATTTTTTAAAGAGTAGTACACCTGATTCCATTTATGTTCAACTTTTTGCAGAACACAGAGATTTATTTAAGGAGTTCACTCCCATTTTTACAGATGGCTCCAAAACAGCAGCACATGTCGGATTTGCTTATGTATGTAATGATATAGTTAAGTCTTTTAAACTTCATACCTCATGCTCCATTTTTACTGCAGAAATCACAGCAATTCACCAGTCAATAATTTTCATCACCCATCAAAGTGTAAAAAAATACATCATATATACAGATTCATTAAGTTCTTTGCAATTACTTTCATCCAGAATGGCCATGCTTCATCCCATTGCCTCAGATATCCTCCAACTTGTGCATCGTCTGAAGGCACGAGGACACCATATTCAATTTTGTTGGGTACCTGGACATGTTGGTATAAAGGGAAATGAATTGGCTGATACTGCTGCAAAAACAGCTAATCGTATTATGAATCATCCCATTCCTTTGACAGATATTAAAAAAACTATTAGTAAAATATTATATGATAAATGGCAACATTCATGGAATCAGCAAACTGAAAATAAATTGTATGAGATAAAGCCTTTAATACAAAAGTGGACTAGTTTTCAGTGTAGGAAACTTGATGTTATAGTAACTCGTTTGCGCATTGGTCATACTCGTTTTACCCATAGACACTTACTTTTAGGAGAAATTGAACCCTTTTGTAATAGTTGTCAGACGTCAGCAAGTATCAAACATATTTTAATTGAGTGTTCGAAATATAAACAGTTCCGTTTTAAGAATTTCAAGACTTATACTTTACATTTGGCAGAATTGATTGGAGAAAATCCTCATTTGGAGCTTTTCCCATTCCTACTGGACATTGGTTTTTTCCATCATTTTTAACTTCACTTTTCATAACCTTTTAGTCATTTTTCATCTCGTTTTCATTGTTGTACATGTTCCATAGTCATGGTTTTTTCACACATTATCACTCTTTTAAATTATACACGTGTTTTAATCCATACCAATTTATGTGTCTTGGTACCATATGTCTGGCGCAGCATATCCTCTTAGGATCTTGTGCCATTAAACCATAATCAACCAACCAACCAAAATTATTTTATCACACTTTTCCACTAGGTGCAATATAACCAGATGTTGCAGAGCCATGAAAAAAAGTAGTAATGTTAACTATAGGCAAACATTTTGTAAAATTCTAGATATCTCGAAAAATTGCAGAGCTTGCATAAGCAGACAAAAATATCTTTACTTCAACGATTTTAGCAACTTATCTTCGAATATGCAGCTATAGATATTTGTTAAGTTTTTTCATATAATATTTATTTATTTAATAAACATATCAATTCAAAATACGAAACAAAGAAGCTGGTTGATTACTTTATTTTCTTGTAAAATGATTAAAAAAAATAATTAATATAGTTAGAAGATAGTGAAAATACTAAAGGCTCAACATATTTGAATGGCTAATATTTTATAGAAAAATGGCCAACCTTGGTTCAGTGTACATTTATATCATCTGCTAGAATGATGTTTTTGTAACATTGTATCCAACCAATTCTCTTCTAAATCCATGAATACAATCATGGATTTAGAAGAAGAAAACTGAATGGATATCATAACGTTAAAAACACACTGCCATTCTAGCAGACTATGCTAATGTCCATTGAATCAAGGTTGGGGGGGGGGGGGGGGGATAATCATTTTGAAGGAAAATAATCAACCTGCTTCTTTATTTTAATGTTGGAATTAATGAGATTATTTAAATAAATATATTAAACTAGAATAAATTACGTGGCATTGTCCAGTTGTTAAATAAACACCCACTGCTTAAATATTGCATGTACAGCATCACTTCTTCAAACTGCTGCCAAATTATTTCCTGATTTCAAAACAAATCCGCATGCATACTCTCATTGTGTGGTCTGGGCCTTTAACATGTATACTCTCCAGAAACAACAACAAAAAGATTTTTACAGTTTTATGTTTTACAGGAGAGAAAGAAGGCATTGCTTAAAACTCACCCTGATTCCAAGGCAGGCATGCACAGAAAATTAAATCTTAATGTGAGTGGGATGAAAAATCTCAATTTTTATGTGTTTGCTTCAAAAATCAGAAAAATTAAATTGTTTTAATTTGTGACGTTTGTCAAAAAGTTTTTTATCAGAAAAGACATTTGAAATGGTATATGCATACTTACACTGGTGAAAAACCATTTATTTGTGGTGCATGCCAGAAAGGATTTATCGAAAAAGGTTACTTAGATAAGCATGGGGCGCGGTAGCCCAGTGGTTAGCGCACAGGAATTGCACTCGGTAGGCCCGGGTTTGATTCCCTCCGCTGCCAAAACTGCTGTCCTTTTCATGTAGAATATGATCATGTTAAACGTGTGGGTCTAAGTCCTTCCGAGAGGTTGGTGGTAGGACAAGGAGGGTACGGTCCCTGTGGATGTCTCCCCCACTGGATTCTAGTCTAAATTCTAAATTGGGTGGCTCTTTCTGGCCGTCCAAACAGTTACCTTACACCTTTCTGAGAGGTCAGATGGTCTATGTCTCAACAACTACAACTTTGATAATCATATGCCCACTCATACAAGACAGGTGAAAGGCCAGGTATTTGTGTGGTGTGTCAGCAAGAATTAATAAGTATGATAATCATAATGGTGTAAGGTCTTTTATTTGTGAGATATGTCAGAAAGGATTTAAAACAAAATCTGAATTAAATATATTCATACCTATTGTTAGAAAAGTGAAAGGTTGTATCTTAAGTACCACAGCTTACATTGAAATAAAAAATGAGTATGTGGTTACGGTGTGTGTTAGAAGGGCAATTACGGGTTTCTTAGGACAACATAACGAAAACAGTAAGTAAGGAAAGTGTAACAATCATATAGTGGTAAATGTACTTATATATTGTATTTTAGTAAATTTAACATCAGTGTGTGGGTTTTATATATGTAATACACATAATAGTTATAATTCTTAAATAGGATCCAAATAATATGATATGTAAAAAGAAAAAACATTAATTTTTTCATGCCAACAACTGTCAAATTGAGCGATGACTCCCTTATATACTCTACATAGAAACTTCAAGAAAATGCTCATATCTCCTAAACTAGTCGACATTTTGAGAAGGTTCTAGTAGATTCGGAATCTGCCAGAAGTCACCAAGTTGATGGTATTTCGCCAAATTTGGAACCCATGCCTCGAAAAGGCCCTAAGTTACGGTAACCCTAATTTCACGTAATTGTAACGGTTGCCTGTAAAAGCATTTTCGCCTTGTGAGGCTCCTCAGGGGTTCACTTCTTTAGTGAATACGGGTGTTGCAATCCCGAGGTACCTTAGCAATATTTTCTTTCTATCTCTTTCCTTCTTCTTTTTTTGCCTTTCCTCCTTTCTTTTATCTCTTTTGTTCTCCTTTTGTGTTTCGAGTCCTTAACTGTTGGTGTCATCAATGCCGAGCCCTTAGTAAACATCACATCTGGTCTATGGGCCCTAGTACCACTCTTCGGCTTCTGCCGTAAGGTACACCGTTGAGGCTCGGGAATAGGTTCATGTTATTGTAGTATGAAAGAGGTAGAGCTGTGTACGTCAGTAGTTTTGCTTTTGAGAAACATTTGTAGTAAAGGGTTTCAGAGGTGAGTCACTTGGTTGCATTGGTTGGATGGTGGAGAGTGTTTCATATCGAGAAATCCCCCATGGATCCTTGCTGGTTCGTGGATCCTGTGCACCAGGTGCACGTTATGGCCCGCTCTCCATCATATAGCTTTGCGAATAACTCTGGCGGTTATACTTGGCATGTTAGAAAAGTGTGGGGGAGACGGAGCCTGATGGAGGCTCCGATTGAACTGGAAGTAATCCGTGATGTTTTCAATTAGTGGTTACAAGCATAGAGAATTCAAGCAAGCTTTGACCTCGGGTTCTTCATGCCTTTCAACTGTAAATCCTAGTGCTCACTTGCACTACCAAGGCAGGATCCCTAAATTAGATGGACAGAGTAGATGCATCTAGTATTTCTGTGTCCTTGGGACATAGAACTATTGAAAGTACTATGAACTTAAATGCTGACGGCAGCACATTTGCTGATGTTGACTTTAATTCGTCAATTAGTTAACCATTGCATCAAGGAGACAAGATAGGTTTGGAGGGTTTCGTGCACGACTTGTGTTTGCTTGTGTTGTGCAATCAGAGCAGTGTCGTCGGCGTACAAGCCTAAGATGACACCAGGGAAACATGGTAGATCATTAATGTATAAGTTGAACAATTTGGAGTCGACAAGAGAACCTTGAGGAACCCTACTGAGAATATTCCTGGGAGAGGAGAGAGAGTTTGAGACACTTTTGGTTACTTATCCCCCCTGGTGAAGAGCGCCTAAGCACCACGTCCACTAGACCCTTGGTCCCATGGTGAAAAGACGAGAATTTGCAGCTTCACTTTTTATTGAGGCACCTCAAGGGCGGAAGTCTGACTTTTCCTCGACAACGCAACATCCATGCCCACTGGTGGGATTCAAACCCACAACCCGGCAATCCAGCGATAAGACAGAAGCGCATGCCCCTGACCGCTCGACCACCAGATCGGGTTGAGACACTTATCGCAAAGCTACGCTTCGTTAGGTAAGAGTGGAGAATTTTAATGAGATGAGCAGAAAAGTGAAGAGCAATTGGTTTAAAGAGGAGTCCGTTTATTCACACCTTATCAAAGGCTTTTTTTGAAATCCAGGAAGACAATAGTAGTGGTGAGATGCTCGGAACGAGCTTTGTGAATGAGTTTCGCAACTCTAAGCAGCTGATGCTGCGTGGAGTGATTCCTCCTGAAACCATATTGCTCAGGAATGATGGTATCGTTAAGACTGTAGAACTCATCCAGATGCTGAACCAAGACATACGCGAAAAGTTTAGAAAAACAAGAAAGTAGTGAAATAGGTCGATAGTTAACGAGTTCAGAATGGTTTAGGTCGGGTTTGGGGAGGGAGGCCGCAATGGCCTCCTTCCAAGCCCGTGGAAAATAATTTAGATAGACAACATGAGAATTAGGAAGTTTTTTAATTATGCTACTAGAAATTAGGTCTTTCCCAAGGGCTTTATTACTTTTAAGTTTTCGAATATAAGGGATGATGTCAGAATGTTTGACCATTCTGAGCATATTGAGATTGAGTGAAAATGAATTGTTCAACCATGGGGTCCACTACTGCAACCGTCCGATGATCGATTACAGCATGGTGAGGTTTAAACTGGCTTCTAAGACTTTCTGCGAGCAGCTCGGCCTTCTGTATGTTGGAGATGGCTCTGCAATTGGAACCTTTAAGGGTTGGAATGTAAGTTTTGTGCCAACAAATACGTGAGGTTGCCCTCCAAATGGTGTTGTCCTTAGTCGTTAAGGACTCAACGTAAGAGTTCCATCGTGCATTTGTGAAGGCCTTAATACGTGAGTTAACTTATGCTCTAAGGACATTTTGCTCACGTTGGGGTCTCTGTTGAGGTTAGTTGGGGTTAGCTAAGGTTGGGGTCTCTACTAGACTGCCACTCCTTTCGGAGTCGGTTTCGATCTCTGATCATTTTTTGTATACCAGAGGGTAATTTGTAGTAATTAACCTTGGCGATCCTGGGCTTCGAGGATACAGAGTAGGTTTCTCAGACCATATTCCCAAGATTTTCAACCTCTGCATCCGCGAGATCCGTTATCCAGTTCAACGTAACGGGGAGGGGGTAGCATATTTTTTATTTAGTAGATTTTTAAAAGTATTCCAATTAGTTCTTAATTTAGAGGGGGTAGTTAAAGAAAAATGATCAAGTTTTATGGTATACAAGATTGGAGAGATGATCAGAGGGGAGTTTGTTAGTTGCTTCCATGTGATAAGTATAGGGAATGTTGCTGGTGATGGCGAAGTCAATTACGATATTTAAGTGGATGGGGTCACCTGGGGCTATAACATCAAAGTTATTCTCGTAGACCCAGTGTTTTATGCCATGGCCCCGAGAATTCGATGATGGACACCCCCCAGACTTTGTTCAGCGTTTAGGTCACCAGCAACTATCATATGGGGGGAAATTTTGAAGAGGGTAGTAAGGTCAACAATACTCAGGCCAGTATTACTATAACTAGGTGGTAAGTACACTGATGCAATGGTGATGACAGATTACTAGGTAGATTCAGTTGTATTATAGTTGCTTCTCCAGTTTGATGGCGGGGGATATGATTGTGTGGGGGGGGGGATATGATTGTGTGGAAGATTATTCTGTACATAAATAGCAGTGCCACCACCGGTGTGATTGCTAGTACGAGGCCTGTCATAATTGTATAACTCGTAGTTAGCAATCTTGCAAAGGTTACCTGACCTGAAGTGGGTTTCTTGAACAAAAATAAGTCTAAGTTATATGCTGTACAGAAGTCCATAGCTTCATGGATTTTATCTCCAATGTCCATTGGCATTCCATTTACCAATGGTAAGATCCTTCAAGTTCCTTTGTTGAAAACCCATAGCCGAAAAGGGGGGGGGGGAGAGTTAATTTTTGAATTTTTGTAGATGAGGATGCTTACACCCTCAAAAAGAATTTAAATTTTGTCCATTTCGGTTTGAACAGACTGAAGCTGGGGAAGGGGCGTCTTAAAGTCCAGATTTACAATGGCAGTACCATACTGTTCTCCGAATCTGAATAATAAATTTAAAAAATCATCATTGATATTGTCGGTTTTATTAGTGGGTTCTCTGCTAGGGGCTGACATTTTTGGGTTGACCTCCTGGGTCTTTGGACTCCTCGTTGCTTTCTTCCGTGACAGTGGCAAAAGAGCGCATGGGCTCAAGGAACCTTTGAAAACTGGAATTCCGAGAGACAGGGGTGCAGTATTTAGGAAATTTTGGGCAACTTCTGTATGAGGCAGAGTGATTTCCACCGCAGTTCGCACAGATGCAGGGCGTTTCGTGGATTTTAGTACATTCGCTGGTAAGATGTGCTTGTGCACATTTCACACAGCGAGCAGGAAGATAACAAGAATTGCTTCCATATTCAAAGGACTGACAACTGAAGCATTGGCTGATATGTTTTCTGCCCCTGTATCTCTCTACTTTTATTTTTGTATATATAAGTTTGGTCAGTTTGTATATTTTCTCCTTGTCTGGGATTTTCTGAAGCTGCACGTAGTACAGTGGCATATTTACTCTCTTGGTTTTGGGACCTTTCACCAACTATGTGACGCTGATTGGCCTTAGCCCCAAAATATCAAGATCTGACTTAATTTGCCCTGTCTGCGTGCAGATTAGAAGGGTCCTGATGACAACTTTCAACGGTTTCTCATCGTTAAGTGTCATAAGGTAAAATTGTCCTTATCACAATTAGCACTATAGGACTTACCTATGATGCCGTCGCTAGGGGTGGAGCATGTAAGCCCCAGGTTCACAAACTGGAGAGACGAACACACAAATTATCAATACATACTCTTATCTAAATTTAATCAATTACTTTAATATTTACTTTCGTATATATACCTGTAGAGAGATCTTGATTATTAAATTTAATCCTGCATCCTTCTGGACACACATAACTTTAACAACATTTAATCAACACATACATTTACAACATATAATTTATAAGACACATATATTTAGAACACATTAATTACTATTATCTACCGAAAATCTGAGTAGTTCATTCAGTTTCAATACACGAGCTCGTTATTGCGATAGGTTCGTACGACCTTGTTATTAATTACACGATAGGTACTATGAATTGTGTGCCTTCCTTAATCATTATAACAGATGAAACATATCCATACCTTCTGTTTGCTTGTACCTCGATAGTTGATGTGGCCAACATATCCATACCTTCTGTTTGCTTGTACCTCGATAGTTGATGTGGCCAACACTATATTGGAAGCCTGCGTATAATATTTTAATACGTCATTATTTCACAGTGCTCATTTTTCGCTCACACATCACAATTTTTGCCGATCCGCGTATCTTTGCGCGATCGCAGGAGATATTTTTGAATACTACTAAAAAACAATATCCCAGTTCCGTAGTTGTTGGAAGCTGGTTAAACCAGGGGTGAGTCATGAGAATTGTACTGCACTATGAAACGCGGTCCTAGGGTTGAATGGTTCCGTAGTAAAACTGTCGAATAGTGAACGCAAAGTTTAGGTATTTAAACCTCTGGTCTAAATCCCACTGTTTGGCATCTCCTCCTCCAGGAGAGTACATTTCGGTAGTCCCGTTGCCCATCTCAGACCCATGTTATATAGCACTTTTAGCTTGGCCATCTCAGATTGGTTCCCCGTGCCAAAAATTGGGCATCCAAACTCCATGAGGGATCGGACAGAAACATTGAGTATCTTAAGTAAGATGGGGGTCTGGATACTCCAGTGTACTCTTGAGACTCCTTTGAGGGCGTTCAGGTATTTGAACACCTTCTCCCGAATAGCAATGAAATGATACCGGAAAGTTAGGTTACTGGCGAAAATCACTCCGAATATCTTGAATTAGGATATTCACGGTGTACCTCTACCTTTGATTTTGAAGGTTGTGATGTTGCGAAGACTTAGTCTTGAGAAGTCGATAGCCGAACATTTGCTGGGGCGAATCTCCAGTTAGCAGTATTCTAACTAAGTAAATATTTTGTCCAATGTCATTTGCATCTTCTGTTGAACGATGTATGGGTTGTCCGCAGCACTATAAATGAAAATGTCATCTACGTATATGATACATTTTACCCCTGGCTCAACAGCGTCGAAAAGTTCCACCAAGTAACACGTGAAAAGTAACGAGGATAAAACAGAGCCCTAGGGGACTCCTCTTTGTGACGAGATTTTGCACGAATAGATATTCCTCCATGACTCTAAAAGTTCTAGTTCTGTTGGTCAGGAAATTGGCCACCCAGAGAATGATTTTTCCTTTTAGGTCTAGCTGAGCCAGAGTGTAAATTAGGCCATTGATCCAGACTGAGTCATAAGCTGCATGAATATCCAGCGATACCAGCATACTGTATTAGTGTCTGGTTTTAGCTTGTAGGTCTTTGAAGCTATTTCGTATGGCTGATTGACAGTCTTTGAAAGGCAAGAATCTGTAGTGATTTTCATTAAAAATGGAGGGGTAAAATGCCCAATTGATTAAGCAGCGTTCTCTCGAAAATTTTTCCACTCACGGAGGTGAGGAAAATGGGAAGATAAGACTCGACTAGGTTTTTGTGTTTTCCCGCCTTCATGAGTATGTCTGGCGCAGCATATCCTTTTCGGAACTTGTGCTAAAAACAATAATCAACCAACCAACCAACCCTTCTTCATGATTGGGAGAATGGTCACTGTTTTCCACTGGGATGGGACGTAACCGTCCTCAAGAAGCTTGTTATACATGTTTAGGAGGAGGAGCCTTGCCTCTGGGTTGAGAGATTTAAAAAGGCGACAGGGCACGTTGTCCGGACCTGGAGTGGAGTTCTAGGTATTTGCGATGGTATAGTTGACCTCCTCCAGAGTAAAATCTATGAACATCTCTTTATTGCTAAGTCGTACGGTATGTGGGCAAAATGATCCGCATGAACATGAGCTTCGTATATATCTATGCCCAAGATTTGATGACATTCAATGCCTTTTGATCTATTCTTCAAATTTTTTAAAATTTTATAGATGCCTCCATTTCGTGCACCAATTTTTACGACGCTCTCCCAGTAGGAGTTTGCCATCTTTGTCATAGTCCGTTTCAGCATTGCCTCATATTTCTTGTGCTGAATCCAAAATTCTTTGGAGAGGAACTTCTTTGCAAGGCGCAGATGCCTCCTTTTTTGGTCAAGCAGCCAGCAGCATTTGGCGTTCCACCAGGGTGGGTTTGTCTTGGCAGGGATAAGATATTTAGTTGTACTTTTGGAAATTGAGGAATCCAGTACCTGGTATAGCCCTTCTACTGTGAGGGCATCTCTCTCCGACAAAACCAGGTTGATTTACTCTCCTGCTCTACCCCATCTCAGTCCCACTGGATGTGGGACTGAGCACTCACAGGAACTCTTGACCTGCTCACTCTTCCCGAGAACTTGATCAGGGAAGTGATCTGATGTAAAACAGTCTGGATATATCGTTGTTGACATTTCCTGGAACAAGTTTGCCTATGAGATGCTAAGATCGACGAGTGACTGAGACCCTGTTGGAGCAATGTGAATGGGCATCGAGGTATTCAAGCAGATGTCTTGCTTCACTCTCCAGTTATGGATGACGTCTGAGCCAGTCGAGTTGTAGTTGTTTCCCCAGCACACGTGCCTCGGGTTAAAGTCGCCTAGTATTATGAAGGGGGTAGTTAATCTCGTTGTCACTAGTTCTAGCCACTTTTTGTCTATCTTGCCGTTGGGAGTGTAGATGTTGATGATAGTCAGCTCTAGATTAGGAAGTCACACTTTCACGCCCATAACTTCGATGTTCTGTGGAGACTGATTATCTATGTCAATATGAGTTGAAGGGAGGTCTTTGTAAATAGCGATCAAGAGCCCACCGCCTCTGCCAGATCGCCTGTCCTTGTGATAAATAACACACGATAGGAAATTGAAAGTATTTGCAGGTTTGAGAAAAGGTTCTTGAAAAACCCCGATGGGAAAATTGAGAAAAGGAGATAACTTAAACCACCGAGCTTTGGTGCGAATGCCCTAAATGTTCCATTGAATATAGCAATTTCAGAACCCATGAACAGGCAGAAAGAAAAAGTCGGAAGACGAGCAAACCGACCCAGCAAATGAAAATAAAAAACACAGGTCACCCAAAAAAGGAAAAAAATGAGCCAGGGCAAGGAACTCCCCTGGGGGCTCCTGCTCTGGTCTCTGGCAAAAAAACTGGCAGCTCCAGGAATTTGAACCTTTCTAAAAATAACTTCATTTCCGAGGTCGAGGTCGAGTTGGAGACTACTTCCAATATAGAGTCCTTTTGTGTTCCTTTTTTCTTATATGGCTTGCGCTGCTCTTTAGTATCAATTTCCTTCTCTGCATGTGTCGAGGGATTTCAGTGTAGATTTTCTGGGTCGGGTATTCAGTGATGGAGGATGCGTGTAAGGTCCCATGTATAGTCTGCATCAAACAAGACTGTGCATGCAGGCTGTCCGCAGGGAGGCGTACTTTCACCAATTCTTTGGTGTTTAGTTGTAGACTCTCTTCTGGACAACTTAACTAGTTCCGGTGTATCCTGTGTTGGATATGCTGACGATGTAGTCATCATTGCCAGAGGCAAATTTGGTAACACTGTCTCTGTTATGATGTCCACCGCTCTTAGGGGTGTTGAGACATGGTGCAAAAATGCTGGACTTTCTGTAAATCCGCAGAAAACAACCATGGTTGCATTCACAAAAAAACGCATTATTAACCTTAGAGACATTCGCTTCTTTGGTCAGAAGCTCATCTGCTCCAAGGAGGTAAAATTCTTAGGATTCTTCTTTGACATGAGTCTCAACTGGAAGAGACACCTGGAATACTGCATAACTAAAGCCAAAAGAATCTTCTGGTCTCTCCTTCTGGTCTCTCCTTTGTTATAAAAAATAAATACACAAAATCTATTAGCATACAAACTGAAGTTAAAGCAGTAGGCATACAAGCTGAACCTGACATGGATTTTATGCAGTTAATCCCTAATCAACAAACTAACCAAACCAAACCAAACCAAACCAAACCTGCCCCGTCTGTAAAGACTGCTGTGTCAGTTACTAAATCAACACAAAAACATCAATACCATTAGCCATATTCAGAAATGCTTTCACAAAAAAAAAACTCCAAAAATTACAAGTAGGAAAAAATGAACTAATTCTTTAGAGGAAAAAACAAAGATAAGAAAAAACCAAAATTAAAAAATACAAAAGATAGTCTGTTGGAAAAATATCAATAAAAAAAACAGCCATCCATGAAAAACATAACGAAGATGATGATAAAGTATAAATATGTACTTCTAATGACGAAGGGATGTTAACAGATGTGTCATCCTCGTCGTCTACTAGAGAACAAGAGACCACCTCTCATAGGCTCATGAAAAAATCCTCATAATGGGTAGTTGACTTCTTGGAATTGCTGTGGGTTGCAGAACAAGTCGGTGGAGATCAAGTCCACCGACGTTCCATCCTATATGTATAATAAATAATAAAACGTTCCATCATAATATGTATCTGCTATAAATACGTTAATAATAAATACGTTCCATCCTATATGTATCTGCCTTCAAGAGACTATGTTAAAATCTAGCTATACTTTTAATATTAAAAATTTTAACTGTATTCGTAAGACTTCGATTTGGACAGTATTGTATCTGGGGGGAGTTATTTTGCTAGTCTCTCGGAACTATCCACCTTCTATAATACATCTCACTACGAATTTACAAACTGTTGCTGTTCATGTCCATGTAAATATGTTGATTACAGTATGCTGTATATACCTACCACCAAATGACCATATATGTCCTAGAGATCTTGATAATTTGATTGGTCAACTTCCTGCGCCATTTCTGATTCTGGGTGACGCTAATGGTCACAATCCTCTTTGGGGAAGTCTTGACAAAAAATTACAGAGGACAACAAATTGAATAATGTGTCAGTGATCACAGTTTATGCATTTGTAACAATAATGAATACACTTATTTTCACCATCCTGAATTTCCACAGCATTTACCTTGCCATTTGTTCACCCTCACTCCTTTCTTACTGGAACATCACAGTCAATAAAGATCTTCTCTATAGTGACCACTATACTATCATTCCATCTAGCAGTCATTTAAAATCTCCTTTAAATCCATCCCAATATATATTTGCAAGAGCTAATGAGCTAATTGGGTGAAATTTACTTCCCTAGTTGTGATCACTGATGATGCTGTTCAAAGCAGCGACATTGATACAGCTGTTGAAAAGGTTACCGATCTTGTTATAAATACATCTGATGCAGCAATTCAAAATCTGCGTAGAGTATCTCTAAGTATCGCATTCCTTGGTGGAATGACGAATGTCGTGATGCATATAAAAACGAAGAAAGTCTGTTCAATTTTCCGGAGATATCCTACCCCCGAAAACATAACAGCATTTAAACATGCAAAGGCAGTTACTCACAGGATACGCATGCGAAGGCAGAAAAAGTCATGGGGAAAATATGTTAGTGGAATAACATCTTCCACATCTAGCAAAATTGTATGGGGAAAGTCAAAAAGTGTTCTGGGATTTTTATGATCACTCTATTTCCATCCTAAATCATAATGGCACAATTATAAGTTCCCCATATGACATTGCAAATGAAATTGCTAAAGAATTTGCAAATGTTTCAACTGCAACACATTATTCTAAATCATTTTTAAATCACAAACTTATATCGGAAAATAAACTCATTTTTTTCCCAGAAGCTAGAAACTTACCGTATAGCTTGCGCTATACTATGTCAGAGTTGGTGACTGTTTTGTCCCAAACACAGAACTTGCAGTGGACTTGATAAAGTTAATTATCTCATGCTTAAACACCTCTTCCATTACTCCTTATTGAACCTCTTATACTTGTTTAACAGCATTTGGCTTAAACATAAATTTCCTAGATCATATCAAAGAGCCATCACAATTCCAATTTTAAAATCAGGTAAGGACCCTCAATGTCCATTAAGCTATCGGCCTATAGCACTCATAAATTGTGTATGTAAACTGCTTGAGAAAATGATTAATGCCAGGTTTGTTCACTTTTTAGAGAGTAACAAGTTATGCTCATGTTCTCAGTTATTCCAAAGTGACTTTCGGCGAGGTAGATCTACCATTGGTAATCTGCTCTAATTAGAATCACAAATTAGGATTGCCTTTCTTAGGCAAAACCATTTAGTTTCAATTTTTTTTATATCGACAAGCCTCTGATCGACCATGGTGCTATGGTATTATTAAGGACATTTATGATTTTTATCTAAAAGGTAATCTTCCTATTTTTATTCAAAACTTTTTATCAAACAGGACATTTCAAGTTCCCGTTGGTTCAATTCTTTTACACACATGTACAAGAGCAGGGAGTGCTACAAGGACATGTCTTGAGTGTGACACTCTTTATTAAAATAAATAATCTTTTAAACAATTTACCAGTGTCTGTTCATAAAAGCCTGTATGTTGATGATCTGCAAGTTGCTTACTTAGCTCACGATATGCGTATAATGGAAAGGTAATGCCAAGCTACCTTAAATAATATCCTATGATGGGCAAATGTGAATGAGTACAGGTTTTCAATTCAGAAAACTTCTGTTTACTTCACCAGGAAACGTGGTATCCACTCACCCCAAGAAATCTATATGGGTGGTGTAAAGATTGCTGTGGTGGAGGAAATAAAATTTCTCAGGGTTTGATTCGATTAAAAGCTAACTTTCTTGCCCCACATTCAGAAACTGCGAAAAAAAAATATGTGAGAAAGCTCTTAACATCTTGAAAGTCCCTTCAAATACCAAATGGGTTGCAGATCTTACCTCCATGTTTCGCATCTACAGAGCTGCTATTCGTTCAAAGCTTGACTATGGTTGTTTTGTGTATGGATCAGCACGAACATCTGTGCTAAAAAATCTTGATCCAATTCACCATAAGGCATTATGTATATGTTCAGGTACCTTTAAGACATATATCTCCTGTTCAAAGCTTATATACTGTCTCAAATGAGCCATGTTTAGAATTAAGGCGTGAACAGCTGGCACTGAATTATTCCTTGTTGATAATTATGATCGACTGACTGTATGACCACAGACCCTCATGCATCCCTTCGTTTGGTAAGCGAATATGCAATATTGTAGCAGCAACCCCTAAAGTAGACCTTCATGTTAGGAAAACAAAGATTTTTGAAACACCTCCATGCCATGTTATGAATTTTACCTTTATCAAACCTTTTTGTAATTTTATTAAGACTAACACTACTCAGGCTATAAATGTGCAATTGTTTGCAAAACATAGAAATCTGTATAAGGAGTTTACTCCTATTTTCACACATGGTTCCACAGCAGGTGATTACGTTGGTTTAGCTTATGCTTGTAACAATACTGTAAAGTCTTTTAAACTGCATGCACCTTGCTCTATTTTTACAGCTGAGATTATGGCAATATACCAATCTCTAATCTTCATCTCTTATCAAAATTTCAAAAAGCACATTATATATACTGACTCATTGAGTTCATTACAGCTTTTATCATCAAAGAGAGCTACGAATTACGACATTGCTTCTGATACCCTTAAATATGTGTATCGTCTGAAGGGACAAGGGTACCATACTGAATTCTGTTGGGTCCTTGGACATGTTGGCATCAAATGAAATAAGTTGGCAGACATTGCTGCTAAATCCGCTACTCAAACTTTAAACTTGAACATCCCTTTAACTGATATCAAGCAATTCGTTTTAAAAAGTATACATGATAAATGGCAGTATTCCTGGAATCAGCAATCGCGTAATAATTTGCATGAGAAAAAGCCCTTAGTACAAAAATGGACTGGTTTCCAATGTAGGAAACCCCTCAGGGGTTCACTTCTTTAGAGAATACGGGTGTTGCAATCCCGAGGTACCTTAGCAATCCTTTTCTTTCCTTTTTTCTTTCTCTCTCTCTCGTTTTCCTCCTCCTTTTTTTTTTGCCTATCCTCCTTTCCCCTTCTTTTTTTCTTTTGTTCTCCTTTTGTGACTAGAGCTGCTGGTGTCATCAATGCCGAGCCCTTAGTAAACATCACATCTGCTCTAATGGCCCTTGTACCACTCTTCGGCCCCTGCCGTAAGGTACACCGTTTGGGCTCGGGAATGGGTTCATGTGGATGTGATGCGAAAGGGGTGGAGCTACATGCATCAGTAGTTTTGATTTTGAGAAACGTTTGCAGTACACGGTTCCAGAGGTGAGTCCCTCGGTTGCTTTGCTTGGATGGTGGAGAGTGTTTCATATCGAGAAATATCCCATAGATCCTTGCTGGTCCTAGGGCCCTGTGTACCAGGTGCACGTTATGGCACACTCTCCATCATCCAGCTTTGTGAATGACTTCGGCGGTTATACTTGGCACGTCAGAAAAATGTGGGGAGACGGATCCTGGTGGGGGCTCTGATTGAACTAGAAGTAATCCGTGGTTTTTCAATTAGTGATTACGAGCATGGAGAATTCGAGAATGCTTTTGACCTCGGGTTCTTCATGCCTTCCAACTGAAAATCCTAGTGTTCTCTTGCCTTCTAAGGCAGGATCTCTAAATTGGGCAGATAGAGTATATGCATCTAGTGTTTCTGTGTCCTTGGGACATACAACTAATCAAAGTACTACGAACATAAATACAGTTATTGGACAAAGAATTCATGAACTGGATAACCATATAATGACTGCAACTGAAGCAAAGTTTTTCATTATGAATAGAATGGATGGATCATTTAATAATGTTTCATCCTCTTTTATTCAGAAGGGAATACTGGCTTCTGTTGGGGAAGTCGAAACTATAAAGAAGCTCAGATCTGGGGACTTGTTAATAAAAGTTTTCTGTACCGCACAAGCAAAAAATATACTTTCAGTGAAAACCCTCGCAAATATTCCAGTGTCCGTGACTGCTCATGCTACATTGAACTTCTCTCATGGGGTTATATCAGAACCAGACCTTCCATATGTACCTGAAACTGAAATCCTCGACAACCTGAAAGACCAAAAAGTTAGCTCTGTGCGATAAATCTCGGTAAGACGAGATGGTACAATGTTCCCAACGAAACATCTTATACTGACTCTTGACACTCCAATGTTACCAAAAAATTTAAAAATAGCCTACCTCAGATGCCAAGTACGGCCATATGTGCTAAACCCATTAAGATGCTTCCGCTGCCAGAGCTTTCGACATCCCAAAACTTTTTGTCGTACTCCTAAAGTAGTGTGTGCACGCTGTGCAGAACATGGACATGACAGTGAGGGATGTATAGCCGCTCCAAAATGTGTAAATTGCGAGGCTGAACATCCATCTTATGCTCACTTATGTCCAAAATAGGTTTTTGAAAAAGAAATCCAAACTTTAAAAACAACCAGTATTATTACTTACCCAGAAGCACATAAACTGATTGAAGCAAGAACACCAAAAATAGGCGTATCATACTCATCGGTTTCCAGAAACAAACAAACCAAATCTGTTAGCTTACAAACTGAAGTTACATCAGTAGACACACAAACCGAACCTGACTTGAATTTTATCAAACAAAACCAGACCCTTCTGTAAATACTGCTTTTACAAGTACTAATCATAAGAAAAAACCTCTATACCATTAGCCACTTTCAGACCTGCTTCCACATAACAAAAAACTGCAATAGTAAGTACCAGTGGGAAAAAAGGAATTAATACTTTAGAAGAGAAAACAAAGACAAACAAAAAAAAGAAAATAAAGAATACTAAGGACAGTCCATTAGAAAAAAAATCCGAAAAAAAACAGACATCCCTGAAAAGCCTAGCAAAGATGATGACGAAATACAATTGTGTGCTTCGGAGGGAGGATGAAGGGATGATGACCGATATGTCATCCTCTTCGTTTTCTCTTTGGATCTTGTGCCATTAAACCATAATCAACCAACCAACCAACCAACCAACGTCTTCGTTTTCGTCTACTGGGAAAAGAGAGACCACCTCCCATAGGTCCAAGAAAAAAACCCTGAATATGGCTCTTTTACTACCTTGGAATTGCTGTGGGTTGCAGCACAAGTCTGTGGAGATAAAGTCTTTAATTAATACTTTCCATCCTATTTGTGTCTGCCTTCAAGGGACTATGTTAACATCTAGCAGCAATTATAGTATTAAACATTTTAATTGTATACGTAAAGATTTTAATATGAACAGTAGAGTATCTGGGGGAGTTGCCTTGTTAGTCTCTCAAGACTACCCTTCTTCCATTTTACAACTCATCACAAATCTACAAACTGTTGCTGTTCGGATACATGTAAATAGATTGATTACAGTATGCTGTATTTACTTACCACCAAATGACCATATAAATTCTAGAGAACTTGATAATTTGATTGGCCAACTTCCTGCACCATTTGTGATACTCGGTGACTTTAATGGTCATAATCCTCTTTGGGGAAGTCTTGACGCAAATTGCAGAGGACAACACATTGAGCAATGTGTCAGTGATCACAGTTTATGCATTTTTAACAATAATGAGTACACCTATTTTCACCAACCTAGTAGGACTTTTCACAGTATTGATCTTGCCATCTGTTCACCCTCTCTCTTTCCTTACTGGAACTTTACAGTTGATAAAGATCTTCAAAATAGTGCCCACTACCCTATCATTCTCTCCAACAGTCAATTCAGATCGACTATAAAACCATCTCAATACATATTTTCAAAATCTGATTGGTTGAAGTTTAGTTTCATAGCTCTGATCACTGATGAAGCTGTTCAAAGCATTGACATTGATACAGCTGTAGAAAATGTTACAGGTGTCCTTATAGAGGCTGCAATTCCAAAACGTACAGGTAGTATGTCTAAGCATCGTTTCCCTTGGTGGAATGACGAATGCCATGAGGTTTATAAAAAAAAGCAAAGGAAATCTTGGTCAATTTTCAGGAGGTTTCCTACCACTCAAAACCTAACTGAATTTAAACATGCAAAATCAGTTGCTCACAGGATACGCAGAAGGCAGAAAGAGTCATGGGAAAAATATGTTAGTGGAATAACATCCTCTACTTCTAGTAAAATTGTATGGGAGAAAGTCAAAAAGTGTTCAGGTAATTATAGTGATCACTCCATTGTCATTGTAAATCATAATGGCACAAGTATAAGTTCCACATATGACATTGCAAATGAAATTGCCAAAGAATTTGCTAATATTTCAAATGCATCAAATTACTCTGAACCGTTTTTAAATCACAAGCTTAAGTCTGAAAATAAACCCATTGTTTTCCCAGAAGGTAGAAACCTACCATATAACGTGCACTTTACTATGTCAGAGTTCGTGACTGTTTTGCCCCAAACACACAGAACTTGCAGTGAACCGGATAGAATTAACTATATCATGCTTAAACTCCTCTCCCATTACACCTTATTGAACCTCTTACACCTCTTTAAGAGAATTTGGCTTGAACATTAATTCTCTAGATCATGACAATGAGCCACCACAATTCCCATTTAAAACCAGGTAAGGACTCTCAAAGCCCTTTAAGTTATCGGCCTATAGCACTCACAAGCTGTGTTTGTAAACTGCTTGAGAATATGGTTAATGCCAGGGCTGTGCATTTTTTAGAGAGTAACAAGTTATTCTCACCACACCAATATATCTGGCGCAGCATATCCTCTTTGGATCTTGTGCCATTAAACCATAATCAACCAACCAACCAACTCACCACACCAAAGTGACTTTCGTCAAGGTAGATCTACCATTGATAATATTATATCATTAGAATCACAAATTTGGACTGATTTTCTTAGGAGAAATCATTTAGACTCAATTTTTTTTTATATTGACAAAGCCTATGATCGAATATGGCGCTATGGTATTATTAAGGACATTTATGATTTTAATCTAAAAGGTAATCTTCCTATATTTATTAAAAACTTTTTATGGAACAGGATATTCCAAGTTCACATTGGTTCAACTCTCATGCACAGAGGTACAAGATGAGGGTGTGCCACTAGGAAGTGTCTTGAGTGTGACACTGTTTAATATAAAATAAATAGTCTCTTAAAGAATTTGCCAGTGTCTCCATAAAAGTCTGTATGTGGATGCTCTGCAAGTTGCCTACCAAGCTCACGATATGCATACCGTGGAAAGACAATGTCAAACGGCCGTAAATAACATCTTACGATGGGCAAATGTGAATGGGTACATGTTTTTTACTCAAAGGACTTGTGTTCATTTCACCAGAGAACGTGGTATCCACTCACCCCCAGAAATCTTTATGGGAGGTGTAAAGATTGGTGTAGTAGAGGAAATAAAATTTCTCAGGGTTTGGTTTGATAAAAAGCTTACTTTCTTGCCCCACATTCAGAAACTTAGAAAGAAATGTGAGAAAGCTCTTGACATCTTAAAAGTCCTCTCAAATACCAAATGGGGTGCAGATCTTACTTCCATGCTTTGCATCTACAGAGCAAATTCGTACAAAACTTGATTATGTTGCTCTGTGTATGAATCAGCACGAACATCTGTGCTGAAAAGCTTTATCCAATTCACCATAAAGCATTGCGTATATGCTCAGGAGCCTTTCGAACGTCGCCTGCTCAAAGCTTATATGCTGTCTCTTATGAGCCATGTTTACAATTAAGGTGTGAACAGCTGATGCTGAATTATTATTTCCCTATCATGTCCTTACATAACCATCCTTTACAACGTTCATTCCTTGATGATCATTATGATTGTCTGTATAACCACAGATCCACCTGCATTCCTACTTTTGGCAAGCGGATACACAATATAGTAGCATCTACCTCTTTAGTAGAACTTTATGTTCGGAAAACTAAGTTTTTTTAAACAGCTCTATGGTATGTTAACAATTTCACCTTTCTCAACCCTTTTTGTAATTTTGCGAAGCTTAACACCACTCCGGCTATTTATGTGCAATTGTTTACAGAACTAAGGAATCTATATAAGGAGTTTACTCCTGTTTTTACAGGTGGTTCGAAAGCAGAAGATTACGTTGGTTTAGCTTATGTTTGCAACAATACTATAAAGTCTTATAAACTTCACACATCTTGTTCTATTTTCATAGCTGAGATTATGGCGATATACCAGTCCTTAATCTTCATCTCTTATCAAAATTCCAAAAAGCACATTATATATGCTAACTCATTGAGTTCATTACTACTTTTATCATCGAAGAGAGCTATAAATTACCACATTACCTCACATATTCTTAAGTATGACCATCGTCTGAAGGGACAAGGATACCACGCTAAATTCTGTTGGGTCCCAGGACATGTTGGCATCAAAGGAAATGAGTTGGCAGACATTGCTGCTAAATCAGCTACTCAAACTTTGAATCTGACTATCCCTTTAACGTCACTATAACTTTGGCAGAATTGATTGGAGAAAATTCTCATTCCGGGATTTTTCCATTCTTATTAGACATCGGTTTTAACAATCGTATTTAAATTTCCTTCGTATTTAAATCACCTTTTAGACATTTTTCATCATGTTTCCATCATTATCCTTCTTGCATTGTCTTGTTTTATTCAAACATTATCACCCTTTTAGATTATACACTTGTTTTTATTCTTTACTATTTTCTGTATTTTAATACTATATGTCTGGCGCAGCATATACTTTTGGATCTTGTGCCAAAAATCCCTAATCAACCAACCAACCAACCAATGTAGGAAACTGGATGTAATTTTAACTCCTTTGCTCATTAGTCACACTTGTTTTACCCATAGGCATTTACTTTTAAGAGAAATTGAACCCTTTTGTAATGTTTGTTAAACTGCAGTGAGTTTGAAACATATTTTAATTACTTGTACTAAATATAAACAGTTTCTTTTTAAGCATTTTAAGACTTATACTATAACTAGAGAAAATTGGAGACTGATTGGAGAAAATCCTCATTTGGGGATTCCATTCTTATTGGACATTGGTTTTTAAAATCATATTTAACTTCACTTCCTATAACATTTTAGATATTTTTCATTTTGTTTCTGTCGTTATATCTCTTTCATTTTCATGTTTTTTTTTCATGCAGTATCACCTTTATAAGTTATACCCTTGTTTTTATTTTTGCTAATATTTATATGTAATACCATATTTCTGGCATAGCATATCCTCTTTAGATCTTGCGCCAAAAACCCTAATCATCCAACTAACCAACCATCGCCCTGCGAGGAGGCAAAACACAGAGAAACGTTTTACATCTTCGTAACACTGTCCTCTCCTTAAGACTTCACACCCTGAGCAGTATCAACCTACTGTGGTCCATAATATGGGGTTAATCTGACTATTCTTGGCTTCATTGAAGGCGATTTCTAAATTCGATAAATAGCATTGTTTATTCCTTTCATTATGATGTAGGGTTCTTTTGAATTGTGTTGTAGTTTCGACGAAAATCCTTGTCACTGGGGGTTGAACAGCCACACTATACTTTATCGCCTTTATGGAATCGCCCTTTATTAGCTTTGATTCGTACCAACTTTTCATTCTATATATAGCAATGTTGATCCTTTCATGAGCGAAACGCTTAAACATAAGGTTGCCCAAATACCAGATCATATGGTAGTCGTAAATTCCGGCCAAACGGCATTTTCTATGGCGAGTTTTCAGTCGACTCATGGACAGTACTGAGCCGACAAGAACAAAAGTGGGTGACAATCCTAGTCTTACTTGTTTCTGAATACGAATGTAAAGAGATGATTAAGTATCATTCTGCTGAGTCGTTCTACCATGCCATCTTGATTAGGGATTAAGAGGAGTACTAGTTGGAGTTTTGTCCATTGTAAGTAGTTTGCACAATCCCATAAATATGCTAGAATCAAGTTTGTGCTTTAGTCAGAGTGAATGAGCGAAGGAACCCCATAATGACATATCCAGTCCCGAAAAGAACTGTCCTTATGGTTGTAGCCTCTTGGTCAGGGATTGAGTAGGCTTCTGATCTCTTTATGATGTAGTCCATTAGTAAACCTAGAAGTGCTGCATTTCATGCATTCTTTGTACCAACTCTCAACATCTATCCTTACGTTGCACCGAAAGACACGTTCGCAAATTTTGTTCAACATCTTGAATGAATGAATGAAATAAAGGTGGGTGGCTCAAAAAGAGCCCAGCACATCGACCAGAGGTCTATTGTACTACCCCAAAAAGAAAGCGAAGATCCCTAAGAAAAGAGACCAGTAGCCGATGCGAAAATAAGCAGGCACTTGACAGGAATGTCGTTCAGCTCCCAGGGTTCAATCACATGACAACCAATGTGTTCGAATCTGTGAGCAGAGTAGGCCTCACATTCACATAGAATGTGAGCTGCAGTTTCTTCGGTGTAATTGCAGCCTCTGCAAAGCGAGTCCTTGGAGACATCCATGATATTAGGATGTTTCTTGAGGGTGCAGTGCCCAGTAAGGAGCCCAACAGCTCTCTTGATGCCAGTTCTACTGAGCCTGAAAAGTTCCTTTTGACGTGTACAAGGCAATTGCAGTTGAGGATTTTCGCTTGCCTTTGTCCCTTAGTGTCGCGCCAGTTCTTACATTGAAGCTTCCTGAAGATGTCATAGACAATTCTTCTGATAAGATCATTGGGAATACCCAAGGCCGACTCAGGGCCCACAAAAGGAGTACTAGAGCCTTTCCTAGCAAGTTCGTCTACCAATTCGTTGCCAGGAATGCCCGAATGACCAGGCACCCAGTACAGAATGACATTATTATTACTAGCAATTTTACAGAGTGCATTATAACATTCCCAGACAAGGGAAGACGTCACAGTGAACTTCCCCAGAGCCATAAGAGCAGCCTGGCTGTCAGAACAAATGAAAATCTGGCTATTCTCATACTTTCTGTCATAGCAAATTCTACAACACATAAGAATGGCAAATACCTCAGCCTGAAAGACAGTAGCAAAATTACCAAGCGGATAAGATAGCTCAGTGCCATCATCAGGGCAACAGACACCAGTACCAGTACTTGTGCCAATCTTCGAGCCATCAGTGTACCATACAAAACAATTCAGTTTATTGTAGGTAGGAGTCCTCTTCCAATCATCCCGCGAGGGGACAAGAATTTCATAAGGCTTATCAAACGTAAATTTGACATGTATGCCATCAGGTGGCATACAGAAATAAGGATGCCTAGCAACATTACTGTTAAGTTCACCCCAAGATAGATACCTTGAGTAATCTTTCCAGTGTTTCAGATATTTGAGTCTGTTCATGCAGATAAGTGCCTCTGCTTCAATACGCATATAAAGCGGATGCAAACCAAGTAAAAGTTCAAGAGATGCAGTAGGCGTGGTTTTCATGCAACCAGAATTTGCAATGCACACCATCCTTTGAATTTTAACTAAATCAAGTTTAGCAGTTTCACTTCTAATTCTCTACCACCAAACAATGGATCCATAAGAAATGATAGGACAGACTATCATCGAGTAAATCCAATGGATAGCTCTGGGATTTAAGCCCCAGGTTTTCCCAATAGCATTCCTACAAGACCAGAAGATTCTTCTGGCTTTAGTCGTGCAGTAGTCCAAGTGTCTCTTCCAATTGAGTTCCTTGTCAAAATAAATTCCCAAGAATTTAACCTCCTTGGAGCAAATAAGCTTCTGTCCAAAGAAGCAAATATTCCCAAGATTAAGTATGCGTTTCCTTGTAAACGCAACTAAAGCAGTCTTCTGCGGATTAACCGTAAGGCCTGCATTTTTACACCATGTCTCAACCCTCCTGAGAGCAGTAGACATCATGTCAGAGACAGTGCTGCCAAATTTACCCCTGGCAATGATGACAACATCGTCAGCATATCCAACGCAAGAGACGCCAGAGATATTGATGCTTTCCAAAAGAGAGTCCACAACTAAACACCAGAGAATTGGTGAGAGCACACCTCCTTGTGGACAGCCCGAAAGTGTGTGCACAGTCATACTATCACCAAGTAAAGATGCACAGATATACCTGTTAGATAACAGGTTCTTGATCCAATAAGAGATCGTGGTATCAACACCTTTTTTGTCAAGAGCAACAAGAATGGTGTCAATGGGTACCTTATCAAAGGCACCTTCAATGTCATGAAAGGTAGCAAGAGCAATTTCCTTGGCATTGAGATTTCTCTCTAAAATAAAGAAGAGACTGTAAAGAGCAGTGTCCGTAGATTTGCCCGGTTGATAGGCATGTTGAGAATTAGACAAGGGCTTAGAGGCCAGAATCACTTCCCTTAAATACCTATCAATAAGCTTTTCAATAGTCTTTAAAAGAAAAGACGTAAGGCTGATAGGCTTAAAAGATTTGGCCTCATAATAATTGTCCTTTCCAATTTTCGGAATGAAGATTACCTTAGTATGCCTCCACGCATTTGGTATATGACTTAAGGCAATACAGGCTCTGTAGATACTGCAGAGAATGGGAGCAAGCACCTCAATTCCCTCCTGGAGAAGAATTGGAATGATGCCATCAGTTCCCGGAGTTTTATAGGGTTTATGGGAATTAATTGCCCATTTAACCCTATCAAGAGTAACAATGCTCCTAGCAATGTTCCAGCTATTGTCATCAGACAAAGACGTGGAGTAAGCAATACCACTGTCACACTGAACATAGGGATAGGAAACCGGAAAGTGAACCCTGAACAACTCAGTCAGGGTCTCTTCACCAGTAACAGTAAAGTCACCATTGGACTTCTTGACAGTGTTAGTTTACAATTTCTGTCTCTAGCCATCAACTTAACAAGTTTTGCAACGGCAGGGGCATCATTAATACCTTCGCAGTACGTTCTCCAAGAATTTCTCTTGGCATCTCTGACTGCTTTATTATAGGAGGTGAGGGCAGATTTGTTCAACATCATACTAATACCATAATGTTCTCTAGTACGACTGCCACGTATCTCTCTCAGTATGCTACACACTCTGAAATGAGGGAGCACAACAATATCTGCTATGTAAGCGACATAGTTGTAGATGCTCGACCCAATAGAAATTTTAACGTTCATTTTCCCCACCATGGGCCCTGCGCACCAGGTGCACGTTATGGCTTGCTTTCCATCATCTAGCTTTGCGAATGACTCCGGTGGTTACACTTGGTACGTTAGAAAAGTGTAGGGATACGGAATCTAGTGGGGGCTCCGATTGAACTGGAAGAAAACCGTGGTTTTTCTTTTAGTGGTTACAAGCATGGAGAATTCGAGAATGCCTTTTGTTTCGCATTTTTCATGCTTTTCAAGTTCGACTCCAACTATCCCCTTACCCTTCAGAGTGGGACGTTCCAATTCGGCAGACCAGGTAGAGAAGGAGGAAGCTTCAAGATCTATCGGACATCATTCCTATGAAAATTAAACATCTTTACCATCAGAGGCAAGATATTTCATCCTGAAAAAAGTAGATGGTTCTTTCAGTAATGTTTCACCATTTCTGATACAAAAAAGTATATAGGCAATTGTTGATGATGTCGTTTCAATAAAAAAACTGAGATCAGAAGATTTAATGGTGCAGGTGTCATCCAGTGCACAAGCAAAAAGCATCTTGAGTATGAAATCAGTGGGAAACTTTGAAGTAAATGCTACCATCCACAGACCTTTAAATTTCTCACGGGGGGGTAATCTCAGAACCAGACCTCATTTTTGACTCTGAAGAAAAATTTTTGTCAAACCTAAGACAATAGAAAGTATGTGGTGCCCGCCCCATAAATATACGAAGAGAGGGAAAATTTATCCCAACAAAACATCTGATATTAACATTCGAGACACCAATTCTGAGCCAAACATTAAACGTAGCATATCTCAAATGTTCAGTAAGACCATATATTCCAAACCCCCTACGATGCTTCACTTGTCAAAGATTAGGACACTCAAAGTTAGCATGTCGAGGAAAAGTGACTTCTGCTAATCGTGCAGTGGTTGGACATGATAGTAGCGCTTGTTCTGAGACAGCAAAATGTAAGAATTGTGAGGATGAACACCCATCTTACTCACGATCATGTCCTATGTTTAAGCTCAAAAAAGAAATATTGACCCTTTTAAAGTAAACAGTAATTCCTCATATCCAGAAGCAAGAAAAATAGTATGTTCCCGTACACCTAAAGCTGGTATCTCATATGCTGCTTCCATGAGAAATAGTAAACAAATAATTTCTATTGGTATTCAAACAGAATCAGAAGATCAACCATTAACATTTCATGTAACAGAAACCCCTTGAAAGAACAGACTTTTTAAAGAAAAAAACTAAAAATCAGACATCTGATGATGATGATGATGCTGCACATGGATATGTTTCTGAGGATGAAGAGATGGCAACAGATGAGGCCTTCTAATAAAACTAAACAGATGAGGCATATGTTCAACAGAATCTGGATCGAACATAAATTTCCTAAATCATGGGAAAGAGCCATCACCATTCCCATCATGAAACCAGGGAAGGACCCACAAAGTCCTTTAAGTTATCGACCTATAACACCCACAAACTGTGTATATAAACTGCTTGAAAAAAAGGTAAATGCTAGGCTTGTATATTTTTTAGAAGACAATAAAAAGTTATCGCCACATCAAAGTGGTTTTGAAAAGGTAGATCTACCACCGACAATCTAATTTTCTTAGAATCACAAATTAGGACTGCCTTTCTTAAGCGAAACCATTTAGTTTCCATATTTTTTTATTTAGACAAAGCCTATGATCAAACATGGCGCTATGGTATTATTAAGGACCTATTTGATTTTAATTTAAAGGGTAATCTTCCCATTTTTATCCAAATCTTTTTAGATTTTAGGACATTCCAAGTTCGCATTGGCTCAGTTCTCTCTCACACATATGTACAAGAAGAAGGAGTGCCACAAGGAAGTGTACTGAGTGTGACACTTTTTAATATTGAAGTCAACAGTATTTTAAACCAATTACCATTGTCAGTTCATAAAACCATGTATGTTGATGATCTGCAAGTTTCCTATCAGGCACATGATATGCGTTCAGTAGAGCGACAATGTCAAGCTGCTGTTAATTGTATCTTGCGATGGGCAAACTTGAATGGATTCAGTTTCTCTTTTCAAAAGATATGTTGTGTTCACTTCACAAGAAAACGTGGTATTCACTTACCCCCAGAAATCTTTATGGGAGATGTTAAGATCACAGTAGCAGACGGAGTAAAATTTCTCGGAATCTGGTTTGATAAGAAACTCACTTTCTTGCCCCACATCCAAAGACTGCGAACGAAATGTGAGAAAGCTCTGAATATCTTAAAAGTTGTTTGAAATACAAATTGGGGTGCAGATCGGATTTCCATGCTTCGAATTTATAGAGCTGTTATTCGGTCAAAGCTTGACTATGGATGTTCTGTGTACGGATCAGCATGAGAATCTGTGCTTAAGAAGCTCGATCAAATTCAAAATAATGCTCTTCGTATTTGTGTTGGTGCCTTCAAAACCTTTTCTATTCAGAGCATATACGTTGCCTGCAATGAGACATCACTCGAACTCAGGCGAGAACAGCTCTCACTGAATTATCAATTTAAAGTCTTGTCCATGAACTACCATCCTTTACAACGGATCATCCTGGATGTGCAGCCCCTCAGGGGTTCACTTCTTTAGTGAATACGGGTGTTGCAAACCCGTGTTGCTTCCTTTGGCATGCGAATGCATAATAGTGTATCATCAACTCTACTAGAAAATCTCAATGTTAGAAAGAAAAAGGCTTGTGAAATACCTCCATGGCAAGTCCCAAATTTCATTTTTCTCAATCCTTTTTGAAAATTTTTTAAAGAGTAGTACACCTGATTCCATTTATGTTCAACTTTTTGCAGAACATAGAGATTTATTTAAGGAGTTCACTCCTATTTTTACAGATGGCTCCTAAACAGCAGCTCATGTCGGATTTGCTTATGTATGTAATGATATAGTTAAGTCTTTTAAGCTTCCTACCTCATGTTCCATTTTTACTGCAGAAATTACAGCTATACACCAGTCATTAATTTTCATCACCCATTAAAGGGTAAAAAAATACATCATATATACAGATTCGTTAAGTTCTTTGCAATTACTTTCATCCAGAATGGCCATGTTCATCCCATTGCCTCAGATATCCTCCAACTTGTGCATCGTCTGAAGGCACGAGGACACCATATTCAATTTTGTTGGGTTCCGGTTTATGTTGGCATAAAGAGAAACGAATTGGCTTATACCGCTGCAAAAACAGCTGATCATATTCTGAATCATCCCATTCCTTTGACAGATATAAAGAAACTATTAGTAAAATATTATATGATAAATGGCAATATTCATGGAATCAGCAAACTCAAAATAAATTGTATGAGATAAAGCCTTTAATACAAAAGTGGACTAGTTTTCAGTGTAGGAAACTTCATGTTATATTAACTCGTTTGCACATTGGTCATACTCGTTTTACCCATAGACACTTACTTTTAGGAGAAATTGAACCGTTTTGTAATAGTTGTCAGACCTCAGCAAGTATCAAACATATTTTAATTGAGTGTTCGAAATATAAACAGTTCCGTTTTAAGCATTTCAAGACTTATACTATACATTTGGTAGAATTGATTGGAGAAAATCCTCATTTGGAGCTCTTCCCAATTCTATTGGACATTGGTTTTTTCCATCATTTTTAACTTCACCTTTTATAACCTTTTAGCAATTTTTCATCTCATTTGCATTGTTGTACCTGTTCCATAGTCATGGTTTTTTCACACAATTTCACTCTTTTAAATTATACACGTGTTTTAATCCATACTAATTTATGTATCTTGGTACCATATGTCTGGCACAGCATATCCTCTTTGGATCTTGTGCCATTAAAGCATAATCAACCAACCAACCTTAATGAGAGTGACATTTGAACATGAATCCAGGATGATCTTGTACTATATGTTATTGATATAGCCCGCATATCTTTTTGACTCCTTTCATTGATAAAACTCGATAAGTTTTAGAGGGGCATTTTTTTCACTATGCAGCTGCCAGATGCCAATGCAGCTATCAGATGCCAATACAACTACCAGATCCTTGCTTTCAGCCATGAAAATAATGTGTTGAATTTCTGAGTCATGAATAGCATCTATAAAATTCTGAGCTGTAAGGCATTGTTGAACATTTATAGGGAAATTTGCAAAAGATAAATGCAAAAATCTTTCAATATTCCACCCTAGCTCCTATGAACTCTCTTCAGACTTTGGTGGCGAAACTTCAATTAAACTTTATTAAAGTGAAGTTCTACCAATTTGTTATCACTTATCCTCTTGAATCGTGGGTGTACACTCAGGATACAAAAATGCATCCACTTTTCTGGATAACTGATGCTTAATAAGCTTAAACAGGAACACTATTTAGAGTGAATAGCTCAATAACTATCTTACAGGATAACTAAACTGTCATACAATAAAACAGCAATTAAATACTCAACGAATTCACGAAATAGCAGATACTATTCTAAAAATACTGACGTATATTTAAAATCAATTTAACTCATATTACGTCAACAACTCTCCAACTAAGTGATGATGTCCTTATATACACAGTCGAGTTACATTATTGTAGCCACCAGCTAATGTCCGGAGTAACTGCCGTGTGCAGCACTGACAGCAGCTAGATGGGTTGAGAGTGACCCAATTAGGTGGTGAAAGGTATTCACAGGTATGCGGAGCTCTACTGACTGCAATGCATCTGACAGCTGCTAGAGGGTGCGTGGTGGAGAATCCATAGAGCGAACAACCAGATCGAGATGGTCTCACAAATGCTCAATTGTGTCATTGGAATTAGGGGACTGGGGAACTACTTTGAAGTCTTCATTGTGCTCCTCCAAACACTCTCGGACAGTTCTCCCTGTGTGACACGTTGCATTGTCAGGCTAGTAGATGCCATAGGTTTCAGGGAAGATGATCAGCATGTATGGGTGAACGTGGTGTGCAAGGATGGATTTATAATGAATTCAGTTCATAGTGCCCTCCACAAGTATGAGTAGACCCAGAGAATACAATGAAAACATTCCTCAGACCATAACGCTGCCCTCACTGCCTTGTATTTTTCCAGCAATGGTTGATGATTGTTTGTTCTCCGATCTTTCACGATTTATACGTCAACATCTATCCATTCGAGTAGTAGTAGTAATGGTGGTTCCTGGAGCATATAATTGCGTTCGCAAGAACGGTTTTGTGCTCCTTAACTTAATATCACAACATGCCGCTCTGGTAGCAAGAAACGCAAGAAACTAATCGCATTAAATTAGCATAAACAGCACAGATAACACCTCACGTCCCCGTCCAAAAATGTAAATTAAAACCTGAGACACGGTATAGAACCTCAGTACAAATCACTCAAAAAACAGTATGCAAGGGGGATAAATTCCTGTGATAAATTCCTTAGATGACATGGCCATGCAAAGCTAAGCTTTAATGCAGAACTGTTCAAATAGTGGCACACAAGCAAGGATAATGTTTAGATAACATATTTAAAATTAATTAAATTACTAAAATTTATTTCAAAATGAACAAATATTAATACTTTTTGAAATATGTAACTGTATAAAATGTGATGCATAGATATTACTGAAATGATTGTCAACGACAGCAAAAGTATTTGGATTGAAAAATTTTCTCTGTGTTTGATAGAAATTAAACGCATTATATAAAGAGTAAAATATATAATGATAAAAATATAGAGATGTGCGTATGTCACGTTGTGCATTCTTCACTAAATAAAAGAGTTTAAGTTACAAGAAAAGTAATACAACACGAACTCTTCAATTTTAATAAAACATTTACAACCATTATTGTAATAAATAATTTTAATCATTGTGAAGAAAGCAATTCCACCATATCCCAACACTTACACTGAATGTACTTATACATATAAAGCTCTTTATCGTACTGCACAAATTATAAATTAATTCGCACTAAAGGCGCCAATTCTGGAAACCCGTTCTTCTTAAGACGTTCCTAGCTGTCATTGAATTTAACTAATGGACTTGTCCAAAATCACGTGACCCAAATGCCTTCTCGCTGGAGTCGTACTATAGATGTTGTCTTCAATGGCTGATAGAGATTTGGACGCGTCCGACGTCAAGGTATAGTTGGTCTATGTTCTCATATATTCTTTGAATTGCGCGCAGAGTGCGGTAACTTATTATCTTGGAACCCTAGATCTTAGGTGGTCCTGTCCGGAGCTTTTCATCCACACCTATCAGGAGGAGAGATCCAGTGAACCAAGTTTGCGTCAGGAAAACCAAAATCCAGACGTATCTTGTCCCACGTCTGAGCACGCCAACTCTGAGTGGGGAGCGATGGTCCATCCAGGGTCCTTCTAAGCGGGGAGTGGCGTCCTTGCGCTTTGTACCTGATGATAAATGCTTTTGGCCTCGGGTTCTTCATGCTATTCAAGTGAAAATTCTATTGCTTCCTTGCCTTCCAAGGCAGGAGATCTTAATTGGGCGGATAGAGTAGATGCCTCTAGCGTTTCCGTATCCTTGGGACATAAAACTAATGATAGGATTATGAACGTAAATACAGATACTTTACAAAGAATTAATGAACTGGATAATCATAAAATGACTACAACTGAAGCAAAGTTTTTCATTATGAAAAGAATAGACGGATCTTTTAATAACGTTTCACCCTTTTTGATTCAAAAAGGAATACTCCGTACTGTTGGGGAAGTCGAAACAATAAAAAAGCTCAAATCTGGTGACTTGTTAGTTAAAGTTTTCTCTACCGCTCAAGCTAAAAATATACTTTTAATGAAAATCCTCGCAAATATTCCTGTGTCCGTGACTGCTCATAGTACATTGAACTTCTCTCGTGGGGTTATATCCGAACCAGACCTTATATATGTACCTGAAACTGAAATCCTTGATAATCTTAAAGACCAAAAAGTTAGCTCTGTGCGACGAATCACTGTTAGACGAGATGGAACAATGTTTCCAACAAAACATATTATACTGACTTTTGACACTCCAGTCTTACCTAAACATTTAAAAGTAGCTTACCTCAGATGCCAAGTACGTCCATATGTGCCAAACCCATTAAGATGCTTCAACTGTCAGAGATTTGGACATCCAAAAACTTCCTGTCGTGCTCCTAAAGTGGTGTGTGCACGCTGTGCAGAACACGGACATGACAGTGAGGGATGTACATCTACTCCAAAATGTGTAAATTGCGAGGCTGATCATCCATCTTATGCCCGCTCATGTCCAAAATGGGTTTTTGAGAAAGAAATCCAAACTTTAAAAACATCCAGTAATATTACTTACCCGGAAGCACGTAAACTAATTGAAGCAAGAACACCAAAAATAGGAATATCATACTCATCTGTTGTCAGAAACAGACAAACAAAATCTGCTAGCATACAAACTGAATTTTCATCAGTAGGCACACAAACCGAACCTGACTTAAACTTCATGCAAATAATCCATAACCAACAAACTAACGAAACAAAACCTATCCCTTCTGCAAACACTGCTGTTTCAAGTACTAAACAAAAGCAAAAAACTTCAATCCCATTAGCCAATTTCAGACCTGCTTTCACACAACAAAAAACTGCAGTAGTAAGTACCAGTGGGAAAAAAGGAGTCAATACTTTAGAAGAGAAAACAAAGTCAAACAAAAAACATAAATTAAAGAATACCAAAGACAGTCCTTTGGAAAAAATATCATTCAAAAAAACAAACATACAAGAAAATCATAGCCAAAATGATGACGAAGTACAACTGTGTGCTTCCGAGGATGAAGGGATGATAACAGATGTGTCATCCTCTTCCTCTTCGTCTACTGGGAAAAAAGAGACCACCTCCCATCGGTCCAAGAAAAAAACCTGAATATGGCTTTTTTACTATCTTGGAATTGCCGAGGGTTGCAGAACAAGTCGGTGGAGATCAAGAATTTAATTAATACTTTCCATCCTATTTGTATTTGCCTTCAAGAGACTATGCTAAAATCTAGCAGTAATTTTAATATTAAAAATTTTAATTGTATCCGTAAAGATTTTAATATGAACAGTAGAGTATCTGGGGGAGTTGCTTTGTTAGTCTCACAAGACTACCCTTCTTCCGTATTACAACTCGCCACAAATCTACAAACTGTTGCTGTTCGGATCCATGTAAATAGATTGATTACAGTATGCTGTATTTACTTACCACCAAATGATCACATAAGTTCTAGAGAACTTGATAATTTGATTCGCCAACTTCCTGCACCATTTGTGATACTCGGTGACTTTAATGGCCACAATCCCCTTTGGGGAAGTCGGGACACAAATTGCAGAGGACAACAAATTGAGCAATGTGTCAGTGATCACAGCTTATGCATTTTTAACAATAATGAATTCACCTATTTTCACCAACCTAGTAAGACTTTTCACAGTATTGACCTTGCCATCTGTTCACCCTCTCTCTTTCCTTACTGGAACTTTACAGTTGATAAAGATCTTCACAATAGTGACCACTACCCTATCATTCTCTCTAACAGTCAATTCAGATCAACTATAAAACAATCTCAATACATATTTCCAAAAGCTGATTGGGCGAAGTTTACTTCCCTAGCCCTGATCACTGATGAAGCTGTTCAAAGCACTGACATTGATACAGCTGTAGAAAATGTGACAGGTGTTCTTATAGAGGCTGCTGATGCTGCAATTCCAAAACGTACAGGTAATATATCTAAGCATCGCTTCCCTTGGTGGAATGAAGAATGTCGTGAGGCTTATAAAAAGCAAAAGAAAGCTTGGTCAATTTTCAGGAAGTCTCCTACCACTGAAAACCTAACTGCATTTAAACATGCAAAAGCTTTTGCTCGCAGGATACGCAGAAGAAGGCAGAAAGAGTCATGGGAAAAATATGTTAGTGAAATAACATCTTCCACTTCTAGTAAAATTCTATGGGAGAAAGTCAAAAAGTGTACAGGGAATTATAGTAATCACTCCATAGCCATTCTAAATCATAATAGCACGACTATAAGTTCGCCATATGACATTGCAAATGAAATTGCCAAAGAATTTGCAAATATTTCAAATGCATCAAATTACTCTGAATCGTTTTTAAAACACAAACTTCAGTCTGAAAATAAACCTATTGTTTTTCCAGAAGCTAGAAACTTACCTTATAATATGCACTTTACAATGTCAGAGTTGGTGACTGTTTTGTCCCAAACACACAGAACTTGCAGTGGACCTGATAAAATTAGCTATCTCATGCTTAAACACCTCTCCCATTACTCCTTATTGAACCTCTTATACCTGTTTAACAGAATTTGGCATGAACATAAATTCCCTAGGTCATGGCAAAGAGCCATCACAATTCCCATTTTAAAACCTGGTAAGGACCCTCAAAGCCCTTTAAGTTATCGGCCTATAGCTCTCACAAGCTGTGTATGTAAACTTCTAGAAAAAATGGTTAATGCCAGGCTTGTACACTTTTTAGAGAGTAACAAGTTATTCTCACCCCACCAAAGTGGCTTTCGTCGAGGTAGATCTACCATTGATAATCTTACCTCATTAGAATCACAAATTAGGACTGCCTTTCTTAGGAGAAATCATTTAGTCTCAATTTTTTTTGATATTGACAAAGCCTATGATCGAACATGGCGCTACGGTATTATTAAGGACATTTATGATTTTAATCTAAAAGGTAATCTTCCTATTTTTATTCAAAACTTTTTATCACACAGGACATTCCAAGTGCGCATTGGTTCAACACTCTCACGCACACACGTACAAGAGGAGGGTGTGCCACAAGGAAGTGTCTTGAGTGTGACACTCTTTAATATAAAAATAAATAGTCTTTTAAACAGTTTGCCAGTGTCTGTCCATAAAAGTCTGTATGTGGATGATCTGCAAGTTGCCTACCAAGCTCACGATATGCGTACTGTGGAAAGACAATGTCAAGCCGCCGTAAATAACATCTTACGATGGGCAAATGTGAATGGGTACGGGTTTTCCACTCAAAAGACTTGTTGTGTTCATTTCACCAGAAAACGTGGTATCCACTCACCCCCAGAAATCTTTATGGGAGGTGTAAAGATTGCTGTAGTAGAGGAAATAAAATTTCTAGGGGTTTGGTTCGATAAAAAGCTTACTTTCTTGCCCCACATCCAGAAACTGCGAAATAAATGTGAGAAAGCTCTTAACATCTTAAAAGTCCTCTCAAATACTAAATGGGGTGCAGATCTTACTTCCATGCTTCGCATCTACAGAGCTGTTATTCGGTCAAAACTAGATTATGGTTGTTCTGTGTATGGATCAGCACGAACATCAGTGCTAAAAAAGCTTGATCCAATTCACCATAAGGCATTACGTATATGCTCAGGAGCCTTTAGGACATCTCCAGTTCAAAGCATATATGCTGTCTCTAATGAGCCATGTTTACAATTAAGGCGTGAACAGCTGGCACTGAATTATTATTTTCGTATCATGTCCGTACATAACCATCCGTTACAACGTGCATTCCTTGATGATCATTATGATCGACTGTATGACCACAAACCTTCATGCATTCCTATTTTTGGCAAGCGGATACGCAATATAGTAGAAACTACCCCTTTAGTAGAGCTTTATGTTCGAAAAACAAAGTTTTTTGAAACACCTCCATGGTATGTTAACAATTTCACCTTTCTCAACCCTTTTTGTAATTTTACGAAGACTAACACCATTCCGTCTATTTATGTGCAATTGTTTGCTGAACATAGGAATCTGTATAAGGAGTTTACTCCTGTTTTTACAGATGGTTCCAAAGCAGGAGATTACGTTGGTCTAGCTTATGTTTGCAACAATACTATAAAGTCTTATAAACTACATGCATCTTGCTCTATTTTTACAGCTGAGATTATGGCTATTTACCAGTCCCTAATCTTCATCTCTTATCAAAAGTCCAAAAAGCACATTATATATACTGACTCATTGAGTTCATTACAGCTTTTGTCATCGAAGAGAGCTATGAATTACCACATTGCCTCTGATATCCTTAAGTATGAGCATCGTCTGAAGGGGCAAGGATACCATACTAAATTCTGTTGGGTCCCAGGACATGTTGGCATCAAAGGAAATGAGTTAGCAGACATTGCTGCTAAATCAGCTACTCAAACTTTGAATCTGACTATCCCTTTAACTGACATCAAACAATTTGTTCTCAAAAATATTCATGACAAATGGCAGTCGTCCTGGAATCAGCAATCTGATAATAAGTTGCACGAGATAAAACCCTTAGTACAAAAATGGACTAGTTTCCAATGTAGGAAACTGGATGTAATTTTAACTCGTTTGCGTATTGGTCACACTCGTTTTACTCACAGGCATTTACTTTTAGGAGAAATTGAACCCCTTTGTAATGTTTGTCAAACCGCAGCGAGTGTAAAACATATTCTAATTACTTGTCCTGAATATAAACAGTTTCGTTTTAAACATTTTAAAACGTATACTTTAACTTTGACGGAATTGATTGGAGAAAATCCTCATTCAGGGATTTTTCCTTTCTTATTAGACATCGGTTTTTACCATCATATTTAAATTCACTTCCTATCACCTTTTAGACATTTTTCATCTTGTTTCCATCATTATCCTTCTTGCATTGTCTTGTTTTAGTCATACACTCTTTTAGATTATACACTTGTTTTTATTCTTTACATTTATCTGTATTTAATACCATATGTCTGGCGCAGCTTATCCTCTTTGGATCTTGTGCCAAAAATCCTTAATCAACCAATCAGGAAGTCTCCTACCACTGAAAACCTAACTGCATTTAAACATGCAAAAGCTTTTGCTCGCAGGATTCGCAGAAGAAGGCAGAAAGAGTCATGGGAAAAATATGTTAGTGAAATAACATCTTCCACTTCTAGTAAAATTCTATGGGAGAAAGTCAAAAAGTGTACAGGGAATTATAGTGATCACTCCATAGCCATTCTAAATCATAATGGCACAAATATAAGTTCGCCATATGACATTGCAAATGAAATTGCCAAAGAATTTGCAAATATTTCAAATGCATCAAATTACTCTGAACCGTTTTTAAAACACAAACTTCAGTCTGAAAATAAACCTATTGTTTTCCCAGAAGCTAGAAACTTACCTTATAACATGCACTTTACAATGTCAGAGTTGGTGACTGTTTTGTCTCAAACACACAGAACTTGCAGTGGACCTGATAAAATTAGCTATCTCATGCTTAAACACCTCTCCCATTACTCCTTATTGAACCTCTTATACCTGTTTAACAGAATTTGGCATGAACATAAATTCCCTAGGTCATGGCAAAGAGCCATCACAATTCCCATTTTAAAACCAGGTAAGGACCCTCAAAGCCCTTTAAGTTATCGGCCTATAGCTCTCACAAGCTGTGTATGTAAACTTCTAGAAAAAATGGTTAATGCCAGGCTTGTACACTTTTTAGAGAGTAACAAGTTATTCTCACCCCACCAAAGTGGCTTTCGTCGAGGTAGATCTACCATTGATAATCTTACCTCATTAGAATCACAAATTAGGACTGCCTTTCTTAGGAGAAATCATCTAGTCTCAATTTTTTTTGATATTGACAAAGCCTATGATCGAACATGGCGCTACGGTATTATTAAGGACATTTACGATTTTAATCTAAAAGGTAATCTTCCTATTTTTATTCAAAACTTTTTATCACACAGGACATTCCAAGTGCGCATTGGTTCAACACTCTCACGCACACACGTACAAGAGGAGGGTGTGCCACAAGGAAGTGTCTTGAGTGTGACACTCTTTAATATAAAAATAAATAGTCTTTTAAACAGTTTGCCAGTGTCTGTCCATAAAAGTCTGTATGTGGATGATCTGCAAGTTGCCTACCAAGCTCACGATATGCGTACTGTGGAAAGACAATGTCAAGCCACCGTAAATAACATCTTACGATGGGCAAATGTGAATGGGTACGGGTTTTCCACTCAAAAGACTTGTTGTGTTCATTTCACCAGAAAACATGGTATCCACTCACCCCCAGAAATCTTTATGGGAGGTGTAAAGATTGCTGTAGTAGAGGAAATAAAATTTCTAGGGGTTTGGTTCGATAAAAAGCTTACTTTCTTGCCCCACATCCAGAAACTGCGAAATAAATGTGAGAAAGCTCTTAACATCTTAAAAGTCCTCTCAAATACTAAATGGGGTGCAGATCTTACCTCCATGCTTCGCATCTACAGAGCTGTTATTCGGTCAAAACTAGATTATGGTTGTTCTGTGTATGGATCAGCACGAACATCTGTGCTAAAAAAGCTTGATCCAATTCACCATAAGGCATTACGTATATGCTCAGGAGCCTTTAGGACATCTCCAGTTCAAAGCATATATGCTGTCTCTAATGAGCCATGTTTACAATTAAGGCGTGAACAGCTGGCACTGAATTATTATTTTCGTATCATGTCCGTACATAACCATCCGTTACAACGTGCATTCCTTGATGATCATTATGATCGACTGTATGACCACAGACCTTCATGCATTCCTATTTTTGGCAAGCGGATACGCAATATAGTAGAAACTACCCCTTTAGTAGAGCTTTATGTTCGTAAAACAAAGTTTTTTGAAACCCCTCCATGGTATGTTAATAATTTCTCCTTTCTCAATCCTTTTTACAATTTTACAAAGACTAACACCAACCCGGCTATTTATGTGCAATTGTTTGGAGAACATAGGAATCTGTATAAAGAGTTTACTCCTGTTTTTACAGATGGTTCCAAAGCAGGAGATTACGTTGGTTTAGCTTATGTTTGCAACAATACTATAAAGTCTTATAAACTACATGCATCTTGCTCTATTTTTACAGCTGAGATTATGGCTATTTACCAGTCCCTAATCTTCATCTCTTATCAAAAGTCCAAAAAACACATTATATATACTGACTCATTGAGTTCATTACAGATTTTATCATCGAAGAGAGCTATGAATTACCACATTGCCTCTGATATCCTTAAGTATGAGCATCGTCTGAAGGGGCAAGGATACCATACTAAATTCTGTTGGGTCCCAGGACATGTTGGCATCAAAGGAAATGAGTTAGCAGACATTGCTGCTAAATCAGCTACTCAAACTTTGAATCTGACTATCCCTTTAACTGACATCAAACAATTTGTTCTCAAAAATATTCATGACAAATGGCAGTCGTCCTGGAATCAGCAATCTGATAATAAGTTGCACGAGATAAAACCCTTAGTACAAAAATGGACTAGTTTCCAATGTAGGAAACTGGATGTAATTTTAACTCGTTTGCGTATTGGTCACACTCGTTTTACTCACAGGCATTTACTTTTAGGAGAAATTGAACCCCTTTGTAATGTTTGTCAAACCGCAGCGAGTGTAAAACATATTCTAATTACTTGTCCTGAATATAAACAGTTTCGTTTTAAACATTTTAAAACGTATACTTTAACTTTGACGGAATTGATTGGAGAAAATCCTCATTCAGGGATTTTTCCTTTCTTATTAGACATCGGTTTTTACCATCATATTTAAATTCACTTCCTATCACCTTTTAGACATTTTTCATCTTGTTTCCATCATTATCCTTCTTGCATTGTCTTGTTTTAGTCATACACTCTTTTAGATTATACACTTGTTTTTATTCTTTACATTTATCTGTATTTAATACCATATGTCTGGCGCAGCTTATCCTCTTTGGATCTTGTGCCAAAAATCCTTAATCAACCAACCAACCAACCAACCTGATGATAAATCGGCATTTGAGACACTTGTGCCAACGAAATAGATCCCATGACCCTGTTTCTCTGCTGAGGACAGGTAGCAGGATCCACTTGGGGAGCCCGGTGGATATCCTTAAAGTCGCGTTGTAGATGACCTCGATCCTTTTCTTGTCCTTGGCGAAGGTATTGGAATGGATGGTACAGCCATTGTCCTACATGGACCTAATGACCATGGTTAGGATTCTTGAGTGCAAATTTTTGCAAAATTTCTTTCCTATTGCTTGCAATATTAAATCTGTAGTTCAGCAATATTTTAACGTTCCCAATCTTTTAATGTAATAAATATAAACCACTTACCAGTTATTTCTATATCATTTATTCCTTTTCACTCCAAACAAAGTAATTCTGTCGCACAATACACATTTTTACAATGTTCTGAAAAATCAAATTCTGCCTTTTATCAATCAAAAAGTCTTCATACTGACAGAAAGATCTCTCGACCTCCACGCTCACTAGAGGCGCAGACTTGGTCTTTATGCGAATGCCAAGATCTTGGTTCTTGACAAATGCAATGATGTCTGGGTTCTTTCGAAAAGATTTTTCCAGCTTTACCTCGGCAAAGCCATCCAACAAATGGCTTTCCACTTCCTTAAAAATCTCCCACTGCATTTGCTTTCCTAGTATATGTTCTTCAAGCGTCTTGATGCTGTTTACAATGAACTTGTAGTTGTATGCCTCATACAACTCTTTTTCCAAATCTTTACCACCCACGAGACTCTTGATTTTTCCAACTAGAGCACTACTATTTTTTTCACCACTTTGGATCTTGTGCCAAAAAGCAATAATCAACCATCTTCTTCAAGTTAGGCAGTGAAATCCTTGTAGAGTTTAGACAGTAATATACCACAGCACAGATCCAGGTGCCCCACCTGACAGGATCACAGGCTGTGGAGAAGGGCAAGTTGGGTGGTTTGCTGGAACATATTGATTCTTGCTGGGACCTTAAGCAGCACTTTTTCATTAATCCAAAGAACTGGTTTGCAACTTCGTATTTTTCTCTCATGGCTTCACAAACTCTATGCAAGAAGTGCACCAAACAGGTAATGTGGTGTAAGTTGGGATAAAGAGGCTTAAGTAGCGAATATGCCTTCAGCATCTAAGACGCCTGATCTGTGACCACCAACCATACCTTGTCGTAATTAATTTCTGGCCAAAACTTCGAATAAGCATCGTTGAATGCCTGCATTACGATGCAGTTATTTGTTTTCTCCAAATGATACATTTTGAATAACATGAAGCGAGATGGTTCTCCGTTCAAAGGAGCAACAAGAATGGAAAGGACATACCTTTTTTGAGCATTTGCTGTTTCGTCCAGAGTGAATGCTACTGGAGAATCTCCTATAATGCTTTTGATCTTAAGTGAAGTGACGTCATAGTTCATATCCACGTAGTTCTTCAGAGAGCTCATCGGGGATTTTCCTTTGCGTGTATTTTTCCGGAAATTCTTTTAGAGAAAGAAAAATGATTGACTTTAAACAAAGGGATTCCTGGTTCCATTAGACCAGCACCATTATCAACATTAAACAGGTTGACTTCATCGGTTTTCTTAGATACTTGTCGAAAAGCGTCCGTAATGAACGGACATTTTGTACTGCTTTCCTTTGTTTACATTTGAATCTCCTTGTTCTTTTTGTGAGTGACCGATTCGACGTGTCTGTTCAATGTCAGCTTTTGATGTTTATGATCCACGCTGATTTTCTTGTCACAATACCTACAGAAAATCATAGTACCATCAGTTTTAAACCCCTCATTTTGAAAGTCTTTTAGCATACTCATATTTGTTCTGGGTCTGTTTGTTGCTAAAGGAAGAGAAGAAGTAAACTTTCCGCGAGCGGCTACCAAAGAACTTGGACTGCGCTTATTTCATTACGAGGGAGAGAGGAAGTGAAACTACTGCGAACCGAACCGTGCGCGCGCTACTTCCATTCTTATTTTTCTGGTCTTCGCCTATTTCATTGCGGGGGAGAAAAATGCTAGATTAACTGTAAATTTCACATTAAAAAGTACATTGTGCGTTCACTTCTGGTGCAGATATTTTGTTTGCGTGCAAAATTCAAGATTGGATTCAGAAAGGGATTTTACGTGCCTTAGAGCGCGCATAAGGGGTTGTTGAGACCTGGACTCCCGGACCTACCAGAAAGGTGTAAGGTAACTGTTTGGACGGCCGGGAAGTGCCACCCAATTTAGACCGGAACCCAGTGGGGGAGGCTTTCTTGCCCCACATCCAAAGACTGCGAACGAAATGTGAGAAAGCTCTAAATATATGAAAAGTTCTTTCAAATACAAAATGAGGTGCAAATCGGGCTTCCATGCTTCGAATCTATAGAGCTGTTATTCGATCAAAGCTTGACTATGGATGTTCTGTGTACGGATCAGCACGAGCATCTGTGCTCAAGAAGCTTGATCCAATTCTTAATGCTCTTCGTATTTGTTCTGGTGCCTTCAAAACTTCTCCTATTCAAAGCATATACGTTGACTGTAATGAGACATCACTCGAACTCAGGCGAGAACAGCTCTCACTGAATTATCACTTTAGAGTCATGTTCATGTACTACCATCCATTGCAAAAGATCATCCTGGATGTGCAGTACGATCGGCTGTATTCAGCCCGACCCTCCTGTATTCCTTCCTTTGGCATGCGAATGCGCAATAGTGTATCATCAACTCCACTAGAAAACCTCAATGTTAGAAAGAGAAAGGCTTGTGAAATACCTCCATGGCAAGTCCCAAATTTCATTTTTCTCAATTTGATAATTTTTTAAAGAGTAATACAACTGATTCCATTTATGTTCAACTTTATGCAGAACATAGAGATTTATTTAAGGAGTTCAATCTTATTTTTACAGATGGCTCAAAAACAGCAGCACATATCGGATTTGCTTATGTATGTAATGATATAGTTAAGTCTTTTAAGCTTCATACCTCATGTTCCATTTTTACTGCAGAAATCATAGAAATTCACCAGTCATTAATTTTCATCTCCCATCAAAGGGTAAAAAAATACATCATATAAACAGATTCATTAAGTTCTTTGCAATTACTTTCATCCAGAACGGCCATGCTTCATCCCATTGCCTCAGATATCCTCCAACTTGTGCATCGTCTGAAAGCACGAGGACACCATATTCATTTTTGTTGGGTTCCGGGTCATGTTGGTATAAAGGGAAATGTATTGGCTGATACCGCTGCAAAAACAGCTGATCATATTCTGAATCATCCCATTCCTTTATCAGATATAAAAAAAAACTATTAGTAAAATATTATATGATAAATGGCAACATTCATGGAATCAGCAAACTCAAAATAAATTGTATGAGATAAAGCCTTTAATACAAAAGTGGACTAGTTTTCAGTGTAGGAAACTTCATGTTATATTAACTCGTTTGCGCATTGGTCATATTCGTTTTACCCATAGACACTTACTTTTAGGAGAAATTGAACCCTTTTGTAATAGTTGTCAGACGTCAGCAAGTATCAAACATATTTTAATTGAGTGTTCGAAATATAAACAGTTCCGTTTTAAGCACTTCAAGACTTATACTATACATTTGGCAGAATTGATTGGAGAAAATCCTCATTTGGAGCTTTTCCCATTCCTACTGGCCCCTCAGGGGTTCACTTCTATAGTGAATACGAGTGTTGCAATCCCGAGGTACCTTAGCAAGGCTTTTCTTTCCTTTTTTCTTTCTCTCTCTTTCTTTTTCCTTCTCATTTTTTTGTCTATATTCCTTTCCCCTTCTTTTTTCCTTTGTTCTCCTTTTATGTTTTGTATTTCTTGTCCCTCTCAGCTGCTGGTGTCATCAATGCCGAGCCCTTAGTAAACATCACATCTGCTCTATGGGCCCTAGTACCACTCTTCGGCCTCTGCCGTAAGGTACACCGTTTGGGCTCGGGAATGGGTTCATGTGGCTGTGATGCGAAAGGGGTAGAGCTGCGTGCACCAGTAGTTTTGCTTTTAAGAAACGTTTGCAGTAAACGGTTCCAGAGGTGAGTCCCTTGGTTGCGTTGGTTGGATGGTGGAGAGTGTTTCATATCGAGAAATCCCCCGTGGATCCTTGCTGGTCCATGGGTCCTGGGCACCAGGTGCACGTTATGGCCCGCTCTCCATCATCTGGCTTTGCGAATGACTCCGGCGGTTACACTTGGCACGTTAAAAAAGTGTGGGGAAACGGAGCCTGGCGGGGGCTCCGATTGAACTGGAAGGAATCCGTGGTTTTTCAATTAGTGGTTGTACTTCGTATTTTGGTTATTTTTCTTGGATTGTAGTTGGAGGACATGCTAGTTTGCTTATGGTATTTCCTTGATTTTCGGTGAATTCTGACTGTTGGATTGTAAACTTTTATTTGGGGTTTGTGTTTGTTTTTGCCTTTGGTTGGTGCCGCTTCTTTTCTTGTTGCTTTGAGGTGGTATTGGTCCTCTTGGTTTTCTTTCGTTTTTAGTCTATCTGCTTGTTTTTGGGTTGGTAGTTGTTATTTCTGTTCTTGTGTTATTAAGGTGTTTGGAAGGATTGGTTTATTTTTATGTTTATGTAGGTTTTTCCGGAGTATTTGGAGATTTGTTGGCTTTGTTTTTATTTAGGTTGAAGTTTTTGTGTTCCTCGCGTTTGGACGTGGCTGTTAATTTGTTGATTTGTATTTTCTTCCGGAGAGACATTTTTGGCATTTGTTTCATATATATTTGTTTTCTTATTTAGTGGTGGATTGTTTATTTGGTTCTTGGTTTTTCTGCCTCTCTGGTCTCTTCTTTCCTGTTTAATGTGGGAAAACTGAGGATATTTTTACACGGACTTATTCGCGGTGTTTTTGTTCTATTGCTGGGGTAGCTCGTTTCCCGGCCGTGCTTTCCACCCTTTAAACCCTTTGTTGGTAAGGGGCACGGTCTGGGTCGCAAAAAAAAAAAAATTAGTGGTTACAAGCATGGAGAATTCGAGAATGCTTTTGGCCTCGGATTCTTCATGCTTTTCAAGTGAAAATTCTAATGCTTCCTTGCCTTCCAAGGATCTCTTAATTGGGCGTATAGAGTGGATACCTGTAGCGTTTCCGTATCCTTGGGTCATAAAACTAATTATAGTAGTATGAACGTAAATACAGGTATTTTACAAAGAATTAATGAAATAGATAATCATAAAATGACTACAATTGTAGCAAAGTATTTCATTATGAAAAGAATAGATGGATCATTCAATAACGTTTCACCCTTTTTGATTCAAAAAGGAATACTCGGTACTGTTGGGGAAGTGGAAACTATAAAGAAGCTCAGATCTGGTGACTTGTTAGTTAAAGTTTTCTCTACCACACAAGCAAAAAATATACTTCTAATGAAAACCATCGCAAATGTTCCCGTGTCCGTGACTGCCCATAGTACATTAAACTTCTCTCGTAGGGCTATTTCAGAACCAGACCTTACACATATACCTGAAACTGAAATCCTTGACAATCTAAAAGACCAAAAAGTTAGCTCTGTACGACGAATCTCTGTAAGACGAGATGGAACAATGTTTCCAACAAAACATCTTATACTGACTTTTGACACCCCAGTCTTACCTAAATATTTAAAAGTAGCCTACCTCAGATGCCAAGTACGGCCATATGTGCCAAACCCATTAAGATGCTTCCACTGTCAGAGATTTGGACATCCAAAAACTTCCTGTCGTGCTCCTAAAGTGGTGTGTGCACGCTGTGCAGAACACGGACATGACAGTGAGGGATATACATCTACCCCAAAATGTGTTAATTGCGAGGCTCAACATCCATCTTATGCCCGCTCATGTCCAAAATGGGTTTTTGAGAAAGAAATCCAAACTTTAAAAACATCCAGTAATATTACTTACCCAGAAGCCCGTAAACTGATTGAAGCAAGAACACCAAAAATAGGCATATCATACTCAACTGTTGTCAGAAACAGACAAACAAAATCTGCTAGCATACAAACTGAAGTTACATCAGTAGGCACACAAACCGAACCTGACTTAAACTTTATGCAATTAATCCCTAATCAACAAACTAACGAAACAAAACATGTCCCTTCTGTAAACACTGCTGTTTCAAGTACTAAACAAAAGCAAAAAACTTCAATCCCATTAGCCACTATCAGACCTGCTTTCACACAACAAAAAGCTGCAGTAGTAAGTACCAGTGGGAAAAAAAGGAGTTAATACTTTAGAAGAGAAAACAAAGACAAACAAAAAGCATAAATTAAAGAATACTAAAGACAGTCCTTTGGAGAAAAAAATCCATCAAAAAAAAAACATTCATGAAAATCGTAGCCAAGATGATGACGAAGTACAACTGTGTGCTTCCGAGGATGAAGGGATGATAACAGATGTGTCATCCTCTTCCTCTACTCGAAAAAAAGAGAGCACCTCCCATGGGCCCAAGAAAAAAACCTGATTATGGCTTGTTTGCTATCTTGGAATTGCCGTGGGTTGCAGAACAAGTCGGTGGAGATCAAGAATTTAATTAATACTTTCCAACCTATTTGCGTTTGCCTTCAAGAGACTGCTAAAATCTAGCAGTAATTTTAATATTAAAAATTTTAATTGGATCCGTAAGGATTTTAATAGGGGGAGTAGAGTATCTGGGGGAGTTCCTTTGTTAGTCTCTCAAGACTACCCTTCTTCCGTATTACAACTCACCACAAATCTACAAACTGTGGCTGTTCGGATCCATATAAATAGATTGATTACAGTATGCTGTATATACTTACCACCAAATGATCACATAAATTCTAGAGAACTTGATACCCTCAGGGGTTCACGTCTTTAGTGAATACGGGTGTTGCAATCCCGAGGTACCTTAGCAAGGCTTTTCTTTCCTTTTTTCTTTCTCTCTCTTTCTTTTTCCTTCTCTTAAAAAAAAGCTTACTTTCTTGCCCCACATCCAGAAACTGCGAAATAAATGTGAGAAAGCTCTTAACATCTTAAAAGTCCTCTCAAATACTAAATGGGGTGCAGATCTGCTTTCTTGAAACACCTCCATGCCATGTTATGAATTTTACCTTTATCAAACCTTTTTGTAATGTTATTAAGACTAACACTACTCAGGCTATAAATATGCAATTGTTTGCAAAACATAGAAATCTGTATAAGGAGTTTACTCCTATTTTCACACATGGTTCCACAGCAGGTGATTACGTTGGTTTAGCTTATGCTTGTAACAATACTGTAAAGTCTTTTAAACTGCATGCACCTTGCTCTATTTTTACAGCTGAGATTATGGCAATATACCAATCTCTAATCTTCATCTCTTATCAAAATTTCAAAAAGCACATTATATATACTGACTCATTGAGTTCATTACAGATTTTATCATCGAAGAGAGCTATGAATTACCACATTGCCTCTGATATCCTTAAGTATGAGCATCGTCTGAAGGAGCAAAGATACCATACTAAATTCTGTTGGGTCCCAGGACATGTTGGCATCAAAGGAAATAAGTTGGCAGACATTGCTGCTAAATCCGCTACTCAAACTTTAAACTTGAACATCCCTTTAACTGATATCAAGCAATTCGTTTTAAAAAATATACATGATAAATGGCAGTATTCCTGGAATCAGCAATCGCGTAATAATTTGCATGAGATAAAGCCCTTATTACAAAAATGAACTAGTTTCCAATGTAGGAAACCCCTCAGGGGTTCACTTCTTTAGAGAATACGGGTGTTGCAATCCCGAGGTACCTTAGCAAGGCTTTTCTTTTCTTTTTTCTTTCTCTCTCTTTCTTTTTCCTTCTCATTTTTTTGTCTATATTCCTTTCCCCTTCTTTTTTCCTTTGTTCTCCTTTTATGTTTTGTGTTTCTTGTCCCTCTCAGCTGCTGGTGTCATCAATGCCGAGCCCTTAGTAAACATCACATCTGCTCTATGGGCCCTAGTACCACTCTTCGGCCTCTGCCGTAAGGTGCACCGTTTGGGCTCGGGAATGGGTTCATGTGGGTGTGATGCGAAAGGGGTAGAGCTGCGTGCATCAGTAGTTTTGCTTTCGAGAAACGTTTGCAGTAAACGGTTCCAGAGGTGAGTCCCTTGCTTGCGTTGGTTAGATGGTGGAGAGTGTTTCATATCGAGAAATCCCCCATGGATCCTTGCTGGTCCATGGGCCCTGTGCACCAGGTGCACGTTATGGCCCGCTCTCCATCATCTGGCTTTGCGAATGACTCCGGCGGTTACACTTGGCACGTTAGAAAAGTGTGGGGAGACGGAGCCTCCGATCGATCTGGAAGTAAACCGTGGTTTTTTTTATAAGTGGTTACAAGCATGGAGAATTTGAGATTGCTTTCTGTCTCAGGTTCTTCATGCTCTTTTTCAGATGAGAACCATGCTATTCTGCCAAATATATCACGCATTGATTGGGCTGAGATTACTGAATCCTCAAAGTCAAAAGATGTGACTCCCAGAGGCATGGGACCAAGTTGTGTAACATCAGGTAATGCCTCAAAAGCTAGATATTTCATCATAAAGTCTGAAGGAACTTTTGCAAATTGTTCACCTTTTTTGATTCAAAAAAGTATAGCTGCCTATGTAGGTGATGTAAAAAATGTTAAAAAACTAAGATCCGGTGACCTTTTGGTCCAAGTTACCACAAATGCTCAAGCAACAAACATAATGAAAATGACCCATATTGGAAGTTTCAAGATCACAGTAAACTTACATATGTCACTTAATTATTCTAGAGGCGTAATTTCCGAATCAGATCTGATTTATGACAGTGAGGAAGAAATTTTGAACAATTTAATTGACCAAAATGTGTGCGCTGTAAGACGTATCAACATTCGTAGAGAAGGGAAAGTTTTACCAACTAAACACCTCATACTTACCTTTAACTCGCCAGATTTACCAAAAACCATTAAAGCAGCCTATCTGATGTGCAAAGTCCGTCCTTTCGTTCCAAATCCATTAAGGTGCTTTAAGTGCCAAAGATTTGGACATTCTTAAAATTCATGCAAAGGGAAATATGAAACATGTGTCCGGTGGGCTGAGCCCGGACATGAATCTGAAAATTGTTCCAAAAATTTCAGTGTGTTAATTGTAATGGTGAACACCCATCATATGCTCGATCATGCCCTAAATGGAAGATCGAAAAAGAAATACAAACTGTTAAAATCAATAATAATATTTCTTTCCCTGAAGCACGTAAAATAGTAACAACACGTACACCTGAAGGTGTATCCTATGCCACAGTAGCCACTAAATCCTCAACTTCAGTTGCTACGCAATGTGACAAAAGATCTATTGCTACACAAACCGAACCTATCTCTATGCCCGAAGACAGTCCAAATCCTACTAAGCCATCAAGTACTCAATTTAAACCTAAATCTGCCATACCCTTAGCAACTTTTAGACCAGAGTTTTTACAGCCAAATAAACCAAGTACCAGTCGGGATACTGAAACATATACTACAATGAACAAAAAAAAATCCAACCAAAAATCTAAATTAAAAAATGAAAAAGAAGAACTTGCACCTAGAAAATCATTAAAAAGAGTAGATGCAAAAAATGATGCCAATATTGATGATGCAGTACAACTATGTGTTTCGAATGACGAAACAATGTTGACGGATGTGTTGCCACCTTCATCCAATAGGTCCAGGGTGAACAGTTCTCGTTCAACAAAAAAGAAAAACCTACATAATGGGTTCTTTAGTTTCTTGGAACTGCCGTGGTTTGCAGACCAAGTTGTTTGAGGTTAAATCATTAATTAATACTTATCATCCCATTTGTGTATGTCTTCAAGAAACATTTTTAAAATTTAACAATAGTATAAATTTTAAACATTTTACTTGCATTCGCAAAGATTTTGATCAAAACAGTAGGGTTTCTGGGGGAGTAGCCTTGCTAATTTCCCATAACTATCCTACCTCCAATGTACAACTTACCACTAACTTACAAGCTGTTGCTGCTCGTATCCATATTAAGACATTGATTACAATATGTTCTATATATATTCCACCAAATGTTAATATTGATCGCAAGGAACTTGATGATTTGATTGGTCAACTACCTCCGCCATTCGTAATATTGGGTGACTTTAATGGTCACAACCCTCTTTGGGGTAGTTGTGACATGAATCACAGAGGACAGCAAATTGAACAGTGTATTAGTGATCACAGCCTGTGCCTATTAAATAGCAATGAACATACCTACTTTCATCAACCAAGCAAGACATTCCACACTATCGATCTTGCTTTCTGTTCCCCGTCAGTCCTTCCATACTGGTCCTTTTTAGTCGACAAAGATCTACACAATAGCGACCATTTTCCCATTGTTCTCTTTAACAGTCAAATCAGATCACCTGTGAAACCATCGCGATATATCTTTTCGAAAGCTGATTGGTTAACATTTACTTCCCAAGCTGTGATAGCTGATGACGCAGTTCAGAGCTGTGATATTGATACAGCTGTAAACAATATTACAAATCTCTTGATTAAGGCTGCTGATAATACAATCCCTAAGAATTCTGGAAAAACATCTAAGTATCACTTTCCTTGGTGGAATGAAGAATGTCGCGAGGCATACAAAAAATAAAAGAAAGCCTGGGCCAAATTTCGATGGTATCCTACGACTGATAATCTTACTGCATTTAAATATACAAAAGCTGTTGCTCGTAGGATACGCAGACAAAGACAAAGAGAGTCATGGGAGGAGTATGTCAGTGGACTAAACTGTTCCATTTCCAGCAAGAGAGTTTGGGAAAAGGTCAAAAAGTGTTCAGGTGTCTATAATGACCACCTTATATCTGTTATAAATAGTAATGGCTCAATTAATAGCTCTCCCGCAGAAATAGCAAATGAAATAGCCAAAGCCTTTGCAGATGTTTCAAACTTAGCAAGTTATTCAGAACCATTCCTGTCACATAAAATCAGATCAGAAAAGAAACCAATTGTCTTCTCCAAGCCAAACACTTGCCATATAATTCTCCGTTTACAAAGTTTGAACTTCTTACAGCATTGTCACAGACTCAGGGAACCAGCGGTGTGCCAGATGGTGTCCATTATACTATGATGAAACACCTTTCTCACGAGTCTTTATTGAACCTTTTATATCTGTACAACAGGATTTATATGGAACATAAGTTTCCGACATCCTGGCAAAGAGCAATCACCATACCCATTTTAAAACCAGGAAAAGAACCCAAAAGTCCTTCAAGTTACCGACCCATTGCTTTGACAAGCTGTATTTGCAAAATTATGGAAAAAATGGTAAATGCCCGACTTGTTTATTTCCTTGAAACAAATAAACTTTTATCTGCACATCAAAGTGGTTTTAGACGAGGAAGATCTACCTCTGACAATATTATTGCTCTGGAATCCCAGATCAGGACTGCCTACCTTAGGCGAAATCATTTAGTGTCAATATTTTTTGATATTGACAAAGCCTATGATCGCACATGGCGCTATGGTATTATTAAGGACCTTTTTGATTTTAATTTAAAAGGAAATCTTCCCATTTTTATACAAAACTTTTTAGCACATAGGACATTCAAAGTTTGGTACTGTTCTTTCAAATCCTCACGTACAAGAGGAGGGAGTGCCACAAGGAAGTGTATTGAGTGTGACTCTATTTTCCATAAAAATCAACAGTATTTTAAACCATCTACCACCATCAGTTCATAAAAGCCTCTATGTGGATGATTTGCAAGTTTCATACCAAGCACATGATATGCGCACTGTTGAAAGACAGTGTCAAACTGCAGTAAATGGCATTCTGCAATGGGCTAATCTAAATGGATTCAGGTTTTCAATCCAAAAGACTTGTTGCGTTCACTTCACTAGAAAACGAGGTCTACACTTACCTCCAGAGATTTTCATGGAGAATGCTAAAATTGCTGTTGTGGATGAAGTGAAATTTCTTGGAGTCTGGTTCGATAGAAAACTCACCTTCCTACCCCATGTTCAGAAATTGAGAAAGAAATGTGAGAGAGCCATTAACATTTTAAAAGTTCTGTCAAATACGAAATGGGGTGCAGATACAACTTCAATGCTACGTATATATAGGGCCATTATTCGTTCCAAGATTGATTATGGATGCAATGTTCATGGGAGTGCACGAACATCTGTTCTTCAGAAACTGGACACAATACATAATAAGGCATTACGTATATGTTCAGGTGCCTTTAGAACATCTCCTATTCAAAGCTTATATGTGTACTGCAATGAGCCACCTCTAGAATTCAGGAGTGAACAGTTGATGCTGAATTATTACTATCGGGTCATGTCCTTACAGAACCACCCTCTGCAACGACTAATACTAGATGAGCATTATGATCGACTCTACGACCACAGACCCTCATGCATTCCTTCTTTTGGCAAGCGGATACGAAATATATTATCAATAACCCCACAAGTAGATGTAAATATAAGGAAAACAAGGTGTTTTGAAACACCTCCATGGCATGTTCCAGATTTTATATATCTCAACCCATTTAGTAATTTTACTAAGAGAAACACAGATCAGACTATTTATCTGCAACTGTTTGCTGAACATAGAAATCTCTACAACGAGTTTACTCCTATTTTCACAGATGGTTCAAAAGCTGGCAATTACGTAGGGTTGGCTTATGTATCTAAAAATACTATAAAGTCTTTTAAACTGCATGCATCTTGCTCTATTTTGTACTGCTGAGATTATGGCAATATACCAGAGTCTTATATTCATATCGCATCAAATTTCCAAGAAGCACATCATTTATACCGATTCATTGAGTTCGCTACAACTTTTATCATCTAGGACTGCTATGAATTGCCCTATTGCCTCTGATATTCTTAAGTATGAACATCGTCTAAAGGTACAGGGATACCATACTGAATTTTGTTGGGTGCCAGGACATGTTGGTATCAGAGGAAATGAGTTGGCAGATATTGCTGCTAAATCAGCTACTCAAAATTTAAACCTGACAATCCCTTTAACTGACATCAAACCATTCATTTTGAAAAATATTTATGACAAATGGCAGTATTCCTGGAACCAGCAGTCTCGTAATAAGTTGTATGAAGTAAAGCCCGTAGTACAAAAGTGGACTAGTTTCCAATGTAGGAAACTTGAGGTACTTTTAACACGTTTGCGAATTGGTCATACTCGTTTTACCCACAGACACTTACTTTTAGGAGAAGTTGAACCCTATTGTAATAGTTGTCAGACCTCAGCAAGTATCAAACATATTTTAATTGAGTGTACTAAATATAAACAGTTTCGTTTCAAGCATTTTAAGACTTATACATTAAATTTGGCAGAATTGATTGGAGAAACTCGTCAATTGGAGCTTTTCCCATTCCTATTGGACATTGGTTTTTTCCATCATTTTTAACATCACCTTTTATAACCTTTTAGCCATTTTTCATATCATTTGCATTGTTGCACATGTTCCATAGTATTTTCACACATTATCACTATTTTAAATTATACACGTGTTATCAATACTATTTTATGTATCTCGGTACCATACATCTGGCGCAGCATATCCTCTTTGGATCTTGTGCCATTAAACCATAATCAACCTCAACTTCACACAACAAAAAGCTGCAGTAGTAAGTACCAGTGGAAAAAAAGGAGTTAATACTTTAGAAGAGAAAACAAAGACAAACAAAAAGCATAAATTAAAGAATACTAAAGACAGTCCTTTGGAGAAAAAATCCATCAAAAAAACAAACATTCATGAAAATCATAGCCAAGATGATGACGAAGTACAACTGTGTGCTTCCGAGGATGAAGGGATGATAACAGATGTGTCATCCTCTTCCTCTTCGTCTACTCGAAAAAAAGAGACCACCTCCCATGGGCCCAAGAAAAAACCTGATTATGGCTTGTTTGTTATCTTGGAATTGCCGTGGGTTGCAGAACAAGTCGGTGGAGATCAAGAATTTAATTAATACTTTCCAACCTATTTGTGTTTGCCTTCAAGAGACTGCTAAAATCTAGCAGTAATTTTAATATTAAAAATTTTAATTGGATCCGTAAGGATTTTAATATGGACAGTAGAGTATCTGGGGGAGTTCCTTTGTTAGTCTCTCAAGACTACCCCTCTTCCGTCGGAAGCCCAGACCATTCGGCTCGTCCAAGGACTTAGAGCAGCAAATTGAATGGCCTGGAGAGTTTTGAGTAGCGGAGTCCGACCCCCACAGTTACGGTCCCCGGTCAGAGCAGCCAGTCATTTATTTAAAATCTTAAAATTTGTTTACAAACTGCAGCGTAACATAGCTGGAAACTATTTCTCTATTTTTTAAAACACATAACAAACAGGCCACAACAAGGATACGAACAAAACACATGAAATCAACAAGCATGGAGTCAAACAAGTTTAGAAATGAGGTAAAGGGGTTAAATAAAATAATTTTTATTTCTTTTCTTATTTATATTAAATTTTGAAAACTTAAAAAATTTTCTATAAGTATTAATTATTAAATTTAAAGAGGAAGTTAAGGACCACAAAACACCAACGAAGGCCAAAAAGAGTAAAAACCCGTAGCAGGTAAAAACGGGATTCCAAATGAAAAATAGATCCCAAAGTCGTTGGGTAAAGAGTTAAGTCAATAAGGCAGATATCAATGATTATATCTTAAATCAATTCATAAATTTGAGTTTAAAATTAAAGAATTTTTCCATTTCCTTTTTCTTTTTACCCAAGCCAAAAGAAAGATAAAAAGACAAAATGCCAGAATTTCAAGGTCAGAATAGGAAAGGGGAAAAGTGAGAACTCCAAAAAAAGGGGGACAATAATATGTACATACAAATGATTAATCAAAACATTGTTTAACATGATAAAGGTTCAACAAATATCATTTTGTTATTGTATATTTACAATGGATGTCGATTTTAAAGTGGTCGTATGCTCTCAATAGATCAACATTTGTAGCATATGTAGATTCATACGTAGAATGCACACTGAAGCACTATTTTTCGGTTAAATGTTCCGTGGAGCATTATATATCTAATTTTAAGCATTGAGACACCACAAAAAGTTTTATGCGTTCAGAGGCACTGTTTTTCAGTTATTTGTACACAGGAGCATCACAGGTGTCAAGATTAAATGCATTCGGAAGTAATACCAACGAGTCTCAAGAATTGTTATATACACAGAGAAGTAGCACTGAGGAGGCACAAAGAATCGGTTGTAGCACATAGAAGAATTTCTGAAGTAAATCTGAAGTAATGTTGGTTGAGGATTATTTAAGAGTCTTCCATCTTTTTGGTAAGGATAACTTTATCCCTCAGTCAAGTGGATAGAGAGATGAGGAATATATATATTTTAAATTTCCGAAGTATAAGAGTGTGTGAGTCCTAATCATCAGTATTGGAGATAATCTCTTTAAAGTTTGTATAGTATTTCTCCAAGATAATCGAGGGTCGGACCTGCCAAAACGTGTAATTCCAGTTTGTGTTGGACATTTATATAAGTTGAAGAGATGATTATATAAGGTATGTTTATGGTATTCACAGGTGAGCCAGGTCGAACACTCAGTAGAATATCACAATTTTAAGTTGATGAACAAGTTCAGCAAGATAACGGTATAAAGTGTGGATGAAAAGCGACTGCGTATTATAGTATTCAGAAGTATCAGGATGAGCAACATCGGTTTCACTATTTAATGTGAAGAGAATCAGGTACGTTAGGAATAGAGTGCAACCGGTATAAGAGATAATTTTTATCAACGAAACACGTGGTGCTCAGAAGTACAAAACAGTTTTGTGACGAAGTGTACTATGTAGATGATGAAAATAAAATCAATAGTTCTCAGTGTAGAATAAGAGAGACAATGGTATTAGATTTACTGTAAAAGTCCACAATAAATAGTTCGTATGGATAAGTTCTGTAGGTATACGTAAAGATCAGTTTCGATCAGAAGATCCAAGTTCTATATTTAATGAGCTATAAAAGGATAATAAAGGGGGCACAATAGGGGAGTCTCACAACCAAAGGGAACTTCCCAGGAGCAGGAAAGCAAAAAAACATAGAGAAGAGCAATAAGTAAAAAAAATAAAATGCACTATTAAAAATTCAAAACACAATGTATAAGTTACAATAATATAAAAACGTATAAACATATGATATGAAGGGTGACAAGAAATTCAAAGAGTTTTTTGAAGATCTTTAATTCGATGCAGTTCTTTTTTTAGGGACGAACATTTGGTTCTGTCTCTAGTATTATGGTCTGTGGGCCAGGCAAGAGTACCGTCCTTAGCATTGGCAGTCACGCAGTTGACACATTTAGGTGTTTTATTCTTGCAGGTTTTGAAGGTGTGGTCAGCACTAGAACATTGGCTGCAGTGGCTGGTTTCGTTACGACAATATGCAGCAGAATGTCCATAACCCTGACATCGGAAGCAAGTCTGAATGGTAACAAATTTCTTAATGAGAATTAATTTGAAGTGGTAATAATATTTTCTTTTCTTAGTCAGTAGTTTCCCAGTATCCTCATCCACCAGGATGACCCAGTTGGTATGGAATTCACGGGTGGAGAATGTCTTGAGGGTCTTGAACTCATTCCTGTCAAATGATGGCCGGCATTCCCAAATCAGGCGTTTAACGTGAATTTCCTCGAAGCTGTTAGGTATATTAAATAATATAATGGCCATCTTTTTCTTAGGAGGTTGGGTGATTTTAAATTTTTTGCCAATTTCTGAGTTTGCCAGCTTCGGGAGAAGAGTGTCCACCTCTTCCTCGGTGCAAGTGATTTTTAAGGTCCCGTTGTTGAAAGAAGAGATGTTGTGGATTTTAATATCCGGCGGTCGGGAGAGCTTTTGAAGGTTCTGTTTAAGCTGGTTACAGTCACTGGGCTGGTCAATGCCTTGCAGTAAGACACTAGCGTAAGATGGCCGCGGTGTTGGAGGAGTCAGGAGGTTAGAAGCAGAGAGATTTCGTGTAACCGCCGTCTCAATCAGTGATGGTAACTCCTGGGTCAGGTTCTTTGAAAAGTTTTCAAGGTCAGAAGCAATCGATTCCTTAAGAAGGCCCAGTTCTTCAGAGGAGGATTTATTTGGATTCTGGATAGTTAAGGAGGTTTCAGGTTGAACAGGGTTTATGATTTCTTGAATTTGTGATTCGAAAGTCAGGCAGGCTCTTTGGATGGAGTCAAATTTATTATCTAAGTATTTTTTTGTGTCTGGTTGGTGCGGACATGGCGGGAGATATAGCCTTTCATCAGATTACAAAATCTCTGTACCTTCAGAAGAAAAAGGTTGCAAGGATCCGAATTTTCCTCCATAAGGTCATCGGAGGCGACAGAGAGTGGGTCATCACCACCAACTAAGGAGTGGGATAAATCAGAGCAGCTGTGTTCTTGTAGAGTGTCCTGCACAAGATCCCCCTCGGCAGACCCACAAGGGGGGAGCGTAGGAGAAGAACGAGCAGCAGCAGGAGGATTAGAAAATACAGTGAAAACAGGTTTAGTCACATCAAAAGCAGGCAGTTTCAGAGGTTCAGTCTGAGTACGGGATAAGGCTGAAGAGTAGGAGTGTAAGGATGAAGTTTGTAGATTTTCCAGAAGGACTGATGCATTCCTTCATTTGGCAAGCGGATACGAAATATATTATCAATAACCCCACAAGTAGATGTAAATATAAGGAAAACAAAGTGTTTTGAAACACCTCCATGGCATGTTCCAGATTTTATATATCTCAACCCATTTAGTAATTTTACTAAGAGAAACACAGATCAGACTATTTATCTGCAACTGTTTGCTGAACATAGAAATCTCTACAACGAGTTTACTCCTATTTTCACAGATGGTTCAAAAGCTGGCAATTACGTAGGGTTGGCTTATGTATCTAAAAATACTATAAAATCTTTTAAACTGCATGCATCTTGCTCTATTTTTACTGCTGAGATTATGGCAATATACCAGAGTCTTATATTCATATCGCATCAAATTTCCAAAAAGCACATCATTTATACCGATTCATTGAGTTCACTACAACTTTTATCATCTAGGACTGCTATGAATTACCCTATTGCCTCTGATATTCTTAAGTATGAACATCGTCTAAAGGTACAGGGATACCATACTGAATTTTGTTGGGTGCCAGGACATGTTGGTATCAGAGGAAATGAGTTGGCAGATATTGCTGCTAAATCAGCTACTCAAAATTTAAATCTGACAATCCCTTTAACTGACATCAAACCATTCATTTTGAAAAATATTTATGACAAATGGCAGTATTCCTGGAACCAGCAGTCTCGTAATAAGTTGTATGAAGTAAAGCCCGTAATACAAAAGTGGACTAGTTTCCAATGTAGGAAACTTGAGGTACTTTTAACAAGTTTGCGAATTGGTCATACTCGTTTTACCCACAGACACTTACTTTTAGGAGAAGTTGAACCCTTTTGTAATAGTTGTCAGACCTCAGCAAGTATCAAACATATTTTAATTGAGTGTACTAAATATAAACAGTTTCGTTTCAAGCATTTTAAGACTTATACATTAAATTTGGCAGAATTGATTGGAGAAAATCCTCATTTGGAGCTTTTCCCATTCCTATTGGACATTGGTTTTTTCCATCATTTTTAACATCACCTTTTATAATCTTTTAGCCATTTTTCATATCATTTGCATTGTTGCACATGTTCCATAGTATTTTCACACATTATCACTATTTTAAATTATACACGTGTTATCAATACTATTTTATGTATCTCAGTACCATATGTCTGGCGCAGCATATCCTCTTTGGATCTTGTGCCATTAAACCATAATCAACCAACCAATCCAGAAGGACTGTTGGTTGTAACGAGGTATTTACAGGTGGAATCACTGGAGAGACAGTTTTACGGGCAAGGAGATCCGAGCCAGGGTTAGTTGTTTTCTCTTCAGACACAGATTTCAACGGTGAAGAGTCAGGTGGAGAAGAAAGGCCGGGAAACATACGATTGTACGAAGAGGTGAATTTATAATTGTCAGCCATGGCAAAAAGTAGAAAACAGTCGAGCAGGTCTAAAGTTATGTTAATTTGCTGAATATTTACACTGAGTATACACTATATATAAATTCAAATTGAAAAAGGTACATTTTTATACACAAAAGAGCAAGGGAAGGAAAAGGAAAGAAGAAAAAAAGGGAGGAAGGTGAGACAGAGCGAGCAGAGGGATAAGAAAAGGTCAGAAAGTAAATTCCAAGGAAGGGGGAAAAAAACCAGATCAAAATCGACCAAAGGAAGCCAAGGAGAGCCAAAAGAGTAAAGTTAAGTCAAAAAGTAGAAGTGTTGCCACTAAAGATAATCTGAATGCGAAGTGCCAGAGGTTAACAAAAAATATTTGGGACTGAGGAAGGCAAACGGGCTCTAAGTGCCGAAGGAAAAGTGTTTATAACCAGTAGATAAAACCTTAGTGTTGCCACTAAAGAAAACTGAAACTAACAGGCCTATGCCTTACAAAGTTAAAAGGTGGGGATGAAGAGGGCAAACAAACTCTATGTACCGAGGGAAAAAGGAATTCAACCATTTAAAAAATTTTAAAGTTTTTAAGAGATTTTTCAAAATTTTTATAAAAATTTTGGAATAAATGTTATTATCCAACTATAAACTGAAACAAGGTAGGATATTAAAAAGTCTAAACTCAGAGGGGGCCCGAAAAGTTGTTGGTCAACGTTGTCAAAGTTGTTGGTCAAAAGTTGTTGGTCAAAAGTTGTTGGCCGACCAGCAACAAACTGTTGCTGGTCGGATCCATATAAATAGATTGATTACAGTATGCTGTATATACTTACCACCAAATGATCACATAAATTCTAGAGAACTTGATACCCTCAGGGGTTCACGTCTTTAGTGAATACGGGTGTTGCAATCCCGAGGTACCTTAGCAAGGCTTTTCTTTCCTTTTTTCTTTCTCTCTCTTTCTTTTTCCTTCTCTTAAAAAAAAGCTTACTTTCTTGCCCCACATCCAGAAACTGCGAAATAAATGTGAGAAAGCTCTTAACATCTTAAAAGTCCTCTCAAATACTAAATGGGGTGCAGATCTTACTTCCATGCTTCGCATCTACAGAGCTGTTATTCGGTCAAAACTAGATTATGGTTGTTCTGTGTATGGATCAGCACGAACATCACTGCTAAAAAAGCTTGATCCAATTCGCCATAAGGCATTACGTATATGCTCAGGAGCCTTTAGGACATCTCCTGTTCAAAGCTTATATGCTGTCTCTAATGAGTCATGTTTACAATTAAGGCGTGAACAGCTGGCACTGAATTATTATTTCCGTATCATGTCCTTACATAACCATCCGTTACAACGTTCATTCCTTGATGATCATTATGATCGACTGTATGACCACAGACCTATATGCATTCCTACTTTTGGCAAGCGGATACGCAATACAGTAGAAGCTACCCCTTTAGTAGAGCTTTATGTTCGAAACACAAAGTTTTGAAACACCTCCATTGTATGTTAACAATTTCGTCTTTCTCAACCCTTTTTGTAATTTTACGAAGACTAACACCACTCCGGCTATTTATGTGCAATTGATTGCAGAACATAGGAATCTGTATAAGGAGTTTACTCCTGTTTTTACAGATGGTTCAAAAGCAGGAGATTACGTTGGTCTAGCTTATGTTTGTAACAATACTATAAAGTCTTATAAACTACATGCATCTTGCTCTATTTTTACAGCTGAGATTATGGCTATTTACCAGTCCCTAATCTTCATCTCTTATCAAAAGTCCAAAAAGCACATTATATATACTGACTCATTGAGTTCGTTACAGCTTTTATCATCGAAGAGAGCTATGGATTACCACATTGCCTCTGATATCCTTAAGTATGAGCATCGTCTGAAGGAGCAAGGATACCATACTAAATTCTGTTGGGTCCCAGGACATGTTGGCATCAAAGGAAATGATTTAGCAGACATTGCTGCTAAATCAGCTACTCAAACTTTGAATCTGACTGTCCCTTTGACTGACATCAAACAATTTGTTCTAAAAAATATTCATGACAAATGGCAGTATTCCTGGAATCAGCAAGCTGATAGTAAGTTGCTCGAGATAAAGCCCTTAGTACAAAAATGGACTAGTTTCCAATGTATTAAACTGGATGTAATTTTAACTCGTTTGCGCATTGGTCACACTCGTTTTACTCACAGACATTTACTTATAGGAGAAATTGAACCCCTTTGTAATGTTTGTCAAACCGCAGCGAGTGTAAAACATATTCTAATTACTTGTCCTAAAAATAAACAGTTTCGTTTTAAACATTTTAAAACGTATACTATAACTTTGATGGAATTGATTGGAGAAAACCCTCATTCAGGGATTTTTACATTCTTATTAGACACTGGTTTTTACCATCATATTTAAATTCACTTCCTATCACCTTTTAAACTTTTTTCATCTTGTTTCCATCATTATCCCTCTTGCATTGTCTTGTTTTAGTCATACAACTTTTTAGATTATACACTTGTTTTTATTCTTTACATTTATCTGTATTTTAGTACCATATGTCTGGCGCAGCATATCCTCTTTGGATCTTGTGCCAAAAATCCTAAATCAACCAACCAACCCCCTTTCCCAATGGCGGCCATCGTGGTTGACGGCCATTTCCGCAGGCATTTTGGTTTTGTGCAAAGAGTTGTTAATAAGCTTCGAAGTGATGTTTTTCTTATAGATTTAAAGATTCTAAACGGGTTGTGAGTGTTTATTTTGATCTGAAGTGTTCTAGTAGTCTAGAAAAATCTCTCGGAAAATCGCTGTTTTGGATGTGATCCGGTCCTCGACTTGTGTGCTTCTTCAAAAGTAGTCCCATCTGTCTTTATTTCTCATCGTGAAATTCCAGTATGAATTTCTCTGTGTTTTCAAAACTCATCTAGTACATCGATTATTGACCATCCATTGAAGCACACGCCCCTGGGCCTTGTAAAGGCAACCAACATGTATCAATTGTATCCTCAGTAACCAGGGCGCAAATACGAAGTATAATGTTAAGCACTCATGTGTAGACGAGGAATGTCCCAGCTACAAACGTCAAATCGGGCTTATAGCTAGATCTACTGACTATGGGTCTTATATTCTTACAGATCAATGTTAATCACTTCCTTGTTGCCTTTAGTCATACGTTGATGACAGCTGCTGATGACAATTTCGATCTTATTCTTCAAGACCCTCCCCTCCCCGGCGGCAGGGTTCCTCCCCCCTTCTAGTTTTGTTCAGTTTTCCTCTAAATATTTTGGCGCCCTCATTATTTGTAATTCTTCCATAAACTGTCAATTTAAATTTAACACTCTGTTCTCTGTATTCATAGATATTTTATTGAATGGTGAGCAAATGATCTGTGTTTCTAGTACCTGTTTGCGCCCACATGATGATATAGATTCCCAGATTGACGAATATTTCCAGGTCAATTTTGGGAGCCTTGATTGCATCATGGCGGGTGATTTCAATTCTAGATCTTTGCTTTGGGGGTATAATTTTGAGGACTGCCGCGGCAGGAGGGTGAATGAGTTCTGCTTTGTGAACGACCTGGTTATTTGTAACGACGCCGGGTGCGGCCCGACCTTCGTCTCCCATTTGGGGACGGGTTGGCCTGACCTGACGCTCGTGGGTTCTCGCATCTATTCTTTAATTACAGACTGGAAGATTCTTGACTCTGAGTCCCTCAGTGATCATAAGTTTATATCATTTAATATTGGGGTTGAAAGCAGTTCCTCCGGAGATTTCCATTTCAAAACTAGATTTGGCGTCGGTAGGCTCGTTCACAGGTTTAAAAGACATCTTAACTCCTTGAAAAAGGACTTGGCTGATATAATGAATTGCGAACAACTGGAGCAATTTACAATTAAACTCTGTAAATTTGTAGGGGAATGTGCACAATCTACTCTCCGTAAAAGACGGAATCATAGATCTCTGAAACTATCTTGGTGGACTAGTGAACTAGCGACTAAGCGAAATTACGTATCTGCTCTCTCTCGCCGGATACGATCCTTAAGAAATTCGGATAGTGATCCTCTTGTAATTAACAAAACTCTAGTTAAATACAAGATGCACCGTGCTGAATATAGATATTTAATTAGCAAATCTCGCAACGACAGCTGGAAAATTTCTTGTACGAAATATGATAAACTTTTTGGGGCCACCTTTAAGGTGGCTATAGGTAAACCCAAGTCTGACCCTGGCCTGCTTTTGCAATTTGAGAATGAACCGGACTTGCCTTTAGATGTCAAGGTGCAACGGTTCCTATCCCATTGTTTCCCGGATGATTCTTCCTTTGCCGGCTTTCCGGATGCTCAGACTACCTTTCCTGAATTCGTGGCCTCCGATATTGAAGTGTTGGCAGTTATGAAGAACTTGAGCCGGGGCAAGGTCCCTGGTCTCGACCGCATAGATTACGATGTTTGTAAGGGCCTTTTCAGTCAAAATCTAGTTTTCTTTAAAACCTTTATAAATCATTGCTTAATTTTCGGATATTTTCCCCGGCTTCTTAGTTGCGCGAAAGTTATCTTTCTCAGGAAGGAAGGACGATACCCTGGGTATTGCGGTTCCTATCGTCCTATATGCCTACTGCCACCCTGGGGAAGATAATTAAGCGCATCTTTGTTAATAAACTAAACCATTGGACAACATCAAATAATATTTTGCATGAGTATCAGTTTGGCTTCAGAGAACTTAGAAGTACTGAAGACGCTTGCTTCAACCTTCTTGAATATGTTAAATCATTTCGTGGGGCTCGGCACAGTGCGGTTATCCTTATAGATATTAAATCAGCCTTTGACAACTTGAACTGGTCTGTTTTGCAGGAGATCTTCGCCCAAATTAACTTACCTGTCTTTTATTGTAATTTTATATATTTTTACTTATCTCAACGCACTGTTACTTATCTTTCTGGTAGCTCGTCTTTCTCGAAGGGGTTCAGTATGGGATGTCCCCAGGGACCCATCCTGGCCCCCTTCTTGTGGAACTTATATTTCGATGGGGTCCTTCGCCTGGGGGGAGGGGACTGCCTTCTTCAGGCCTTCGCCGACGACCTCGCAGTAGTTGCTACAAGTAGTCGTCCGCAAAGGCCTGCAATCTGCAGTTGTCAGTACCTACAGACAAAACCCTATTAAAATAAAGATTCCAAAGGAGGGCAACCACAGAACCTTGAGGGCAACCCATGGCAACCTCCCTAACCACCAGGTCACCACCGACCCGATGTGCAACTGTGCGGTCTTGCAGATAGGAAAATATAAAACTTTTAAAGAAAAGAGGAATATTATATTCCTCAAACACCCCTTTAAAATATTCCAGTCCATGTTGTCAAAAGCCGCACGAGCATCAAGAAAAGCTACTGCTGTATGCATGACACCCTTATAACTACCAATTACCCTTAAAAGATCAACACAGGCATCTTCTGTGCTATGTAATTCACGAGATCCATATTGTCTATTACTAATTATCTTATTGACAGAAAGCCAACATTTAAACTTATTAATGAAGATTCGCTCAACAATTTTTCCAAAGGAGGGCAATAAAAAGATAGGTCGATAGGAACAACAGGACGTCGGGTCCCTTCCAGCTCTAAGCAGGAAGAAGACCCGAGCATTTCTGCAGGCCCTAGGGAAATATCCAAAGGCAAAATATTTATTAAAAAGATCAATAAATTTTTTTTTGTTAAATTTAAGCAAAATCTTCCAAACCCTGTAATCTATTTTATCTAGACCAGGCGCTTTACCCCCCTTCCAACTTTTAAAAACAAAATCTAGATCATAAACATTAACCTTTTCTGGATTACCTAATTCTTGAAAACCATAATTAAATCTTCTAAAAAAGGGACAGGGAGGAAAGCTATATTCAAGTAATTTTAAAAATTTTTCTTTATATTCTAACAAAGGGTTATCAGAAAAGTAAACTTGGATATCGTTCGGAACAGCACTCTTACTGGTTGCAGTTCTAAAGTAGCCCCAAATTTAGAGTCATACCCTTCGCAATATTTCCTCCAAGCAGCTAGTTTAGCCTCTTTCATACTTTTTCTAAAAATTGCTCTATTTTTAGAGTAACATATTCTGACCCTCTCAATAATATCCGAACTAGCTCCATTAATTTTGAGACTTTTAAGTCTCCGAGAAAGGGCAGTCACAAGGTTTCGCATACCTGCCAGTCGTCCAGTCCACCAACAAAGTCCTCTATTCAAGTTACAACTTTTTTTCCTAAATGCAATTCTTACCTTTTGGCCGACGGTGTCCTGGAGGCCTAGGCCACTCGACTGGCCCTAAGACTTTCAGCAGTTTTTTGAGTGGCCGGGAGAGAGATCAGCCTAGGCCGACCTCTGCGACAGGGTCACCGCTCCGACATCTTTTATTAAAAACTAATAATGTACATTATACATTGGAGAGAGATTGTTATACAAGCAGTTTACAGGCAGTTTTACAAGCAGATTGCGGCGAGAAGGGTGGGCCAGAAGGTAAAAATATTGACATAAGATTTTTTCTTTTGAATAACATTATCAAAGGTTGAAACCAAAAGGCCAAAGAGCAACCGCGAGGAGCACAAAACATATGGGATGAGCAGGAAAAGATAAGTGGCAGATAAAAGTGAAAAATATATACATATATACAGGGAACAAGATACTGCGGCAGGAAATATAGAAAGAGAAAAGTATACAAAATATACACCTGGAACAGCTGAAAAGTCATTGACCGAGGGAGAAAAAAGGCATTGGGCACAAACTTGTCACTCAGGTTGATCAGAAATTTCACTCACGATGAGAACACAGTTTTTCAGCATATTTGTCAAGATCTTATTTTTCCTAACACCCGAGAACCAAGTCGCGCGGAGGTGGTCGGGGGGGGGGCGAGTTAAATGAAATGTTGAGGTAAAGGGACTGGAGAAGGCGTAATGATCAACATCTCCGTAAGAGTTATAGGGGCAGTTGGAAGGTTTTTTGCGTTTGAAATAGTATAGGTAGTCTTTATTATATTTATTAGTCTACATTTATTATAAATTTGGAAGTTGGGATTAACTTTAGGGAGGTAATTTGAAATCCTGGTGGGGTCATGGGTCCAGGGAGAGATATAATTATTAAGGAAAGTTTGTCAGTTACTTAAGAGGAAGGATTTACAATGGTTAATTAGGTAACTCTAATAAGAATTCCGACCCACCCGAAGGTATACGGGAAAGATACTCAATCGCTGCAATAGCTCTCCCAGGACACCAGGCCGGGGTCAAGCCACGGCGTTCCACCCCATCCGCACGCCGCCAAAAACAACCGCGCGGGCATGAGGCACAAGACACCAAAAGCAAGCCCGGGCAACCACGGACCACCATCTGCTAAGAGTCATCCTCTGAATGATCCAACACACTTTATTTAAATATTTACATTTTGACAAAAAACCCTTCATTTAGGGTTAAACATAAAATTTCCTTCATTCTTAAGGAATAACTTAAAATACAAAGAGTCTTAACAAATAATGGACTATAACAATTTTTACAACTTTTTATCAAACATATTTCACTTTATCACATTGCATCTCAAATAGAATAGAATTCACAATAAAATTCATAATTCAATTCACAATAGAATTCACAATTCAATTCATATAATATAATAATCATACTTAAAGACATTTTATACCGTCACAACCATTTTACAACATCTTAATAAATCAACATTCTAAACATTATCAAAAAACACATACTATTTACACAACTATTTACAAGTCTATATACATCAAGCCATTTCAATAGACAAAATTTTCTTCATAATTTCTTTTATTCCATTTCTGCTCTTGAAATTCAGACACAGGTTATATAAACAAACATTTTTAAAATAACAAGGAAAATAATTATCTCGAATTCCATCCCATAAATCACAATCGTATATCGTATGATAGACTGTTCCTCTCGCTTTTCCACAATGACACTTTGCATCTTTGCCAAAGAATCTGGACTGGTAATCTCTAAAAGCTCCATGTCCGGTAAGAACCTGATTAATGTAGAAATCTCCATAAAGCCTTGTTAAGGATACTTTTTCTATCTCGTTGTGTAAGTTCTTTCCTGTACAGATCAGGTCCCACCTTTCTTGCCATTCCATGATTACCTCTTTTCGAATTTTCATCTTTAATTGATCCTTACTCCACTTAAAATGGCAATCAATAATTCCTTTCTTTGTTGCTCCTTTTGCTAATTCATCGGCTTTTTCATTGCCTATAATTCCTATATGGGCTTTTACCCAATGTAATTTAATTAATTCTTTCTTGAGGATCAATTTTTCCTTAAGTTGATTTATATGTATATTATCGTTCTCATAGGCACTAAGTGCCTGTAGCACTGATCTTGAATCTGTACATATATGAGAAACTTTAATATTATTTTGTATGTATTCATTTGCATTACTAATTGCAAAAAGCTCAGCATTATACACAGTTGTGTCGTCATTCAATCTGTACTGTTCATGATACACCATGTTACCATCTTGGTATACTACAAATGAACTACCAACTTTTCCGTTGATTTTAGAACCATCAGTGAAAATAATTCTATCTCCATTTTCAGGTACTTTGTCGTCTCATTCTAATAACTTTTCTTCCCATAGAGATTTCCTAGTATAATTTGGTTTTTCTATAGTTGATTGATAAATTATTTCACTACGTAATTGTAGGTTCTCCATTCCACGGGTACTTTTATATAATTTGGTATCGCCTTTCAACTTTAAGTCAAGAGGTAAACAACCTGCAAGTACTTGTAGGTCCATATTTGAGGTCGTTCTATAGCTTTTAGTGATTGAAAGTAAAGCTATTATTTGTGTTTGGTTAACTTTGTCATTGGTTCTTCTTATGTCACGATACCAAATTTCAGCACCATAAGATATATATTTTTCTACCGCTTTAAGATAGATCTCTTTTCTAATTTCGGGTTTTAAACCCCAGGTTGCTCTAACAAATCGATTTAGCTTGCCTTGAAATTTTATTACCTTATTCTTAATTTCATTTAAGTGTGGTATCCAGGTCATTTTGCAATCAAAATGTAATCCTAGATATCTTGAGTTTTTATCGTAACTAATCCTCTTATTGTACATTTTAATGTTAGGAATGCACGTTATATTTTTCTTAAAAGGGAACATAATAAACTTGGACTTTTCAACACTGAACCTAAGTCCATATTTATCTGCCCACTGTTCCAATTCCTTAATGATGTTAGTACCTATCTCTCCAAAGAGATAGGATGCACTGGCGCTCGTCATTATAGCGATATCGTCCGCAAACGCTTGTACACTAATATCTCTATTATTAAAATCAATCTTCAAAACTTCATCCACTATCATCAGCCACAATATAGGCGCTAAACTGGAACCCTGAGGTATTCCAACATTATAATCAATATATAATCCAGATTCTTCTATAAGTACTTTACTCTTATTGAGAAAGTCGTTAACAATATTCTTTAACTCAACCGGTAAAGAAAATTTGTTCATTAGACTTCGTACATCTTTCCACTTAACCGAGTTAAATTAATTTTTAATATCACGTGATATTAAGCACATAATTTTATTTTTATTTTTGTTTTCGTATCTATTTTCCACAATTACCTTCAATGCATCAATTGTGCTTTTATGTTTTCTGAACCCGTATTGTTTCTCACTCAATTGATTGCTTAGGCAAAAACTCATCCTGTAAGTAATCATCTTATCAAGTATCTTTCCCCACACTGGTAACAAACAGATTGGTCTATATGAGCTCGGCTCTTTTCTATCTTTTCCTTCTTTGGGAAATAAAATTACTTTTGCTATTTTCCAAGTATCAGGAAATATAGCATATTCCATACACTTATTAAAAATCTTTAAAAACCATTTTTTATCTACACTATACAGTTCTTTAATAATTTCCAAAGTAAGTCCGTTGTGACTTGGTGCTTTATTTGGGTTCATACTATTCATAGCTCTGCACACTTCGAAATCTGTAAAATAGGTATATGTCCTACTTTCTTCTTCTAATTCTTCTTCTTCTTCCAAATCAGAAGGAATAGTCCTCTGTCTCATGAATCCTCTAGGGACACCTTCATCCGATCCAGAAGGGTGTGTCGCGGGGGTGACGCCCAGTACTGGGCCAATTCCCCGGGACCCCTGTTCCGGATCGAAAGAGCACTCCGTACTAGAAGGATATTCACCTACCGAGAATTCCTCTCTTCTGAAATGAAATTGTATAATTTCTGTTATAGCTTCAATAGGGGAGCTAGTCTCTTCACCATTATCTTTTCTAATGCTTTCATCAATACTAATTCTTTTATACTTTTCTTTTGCAATTTTGTAGTGCGAGCCAAATGAGTTGTTACTCGTTATTCCACTTAAATAATTTCTAAAGCTTTCTTTCTTTGCACTCGATATTTCTTTTTTGTAGATTGCAAACATATTACTAAACCGTGATTTTTTTATTTGCCTAAGGTTCGTATCAGTTTCTTTTTGAAATAACCTCCTGAGTGCTCTGGTTTTACTCCTCATAGTATTCAATTTTTCGTTCCACCAAACAGCATTTCTCTTATTTTCTCTATTATTCCTCTTACGATTTCTATAACAAATTACTTCAATTCCTCTTCTACTTTTCCAATAATTTCATCTAGGTTATTCCTTGTAATCTCTATGTTTCTCATCTCATTTACTAAATCACATATTTCTATCTTAACTTTTCCCCATTTCAAATTTTTAATTCTCCATTTTCGACTCTTTTTCCTCTTACTAGTAGAGTCGTCTTTAATCACAAACCTAATCTCATTGTGATCACTAAGTGTTATCATATCCGTAACTTTCCAATCTTCTATTTTATTTTCAAAATTCTTAGTTAATGTCAAATCAATCCAACTATCGCCTTTAGTGGCCGAATAAGTTGGTATACTATTACTATTATTTTCAATGTTCAGACCATAACTTTCTATGAATTCCATTAGGATTTCTCCTCTTGTGTCTATATTTCTAGGACTCCAAGCTGGAGATTTCGCATTGAAGTCTCCGCCTATAATAACTTGAAAGTTCTTTCAAATACAAAGTGGGGTGCAGATCGGATTTCCATGCTTCGAATCTATAGAGCTGTTATTCGGTCAAAGCTTGACTATGGATGTTCTGTGTATGGATCAGCACGAACATCTGTGCTTAAGAAGCTCGATCCAATTCATAATAATGCTCTTCGTATTTGTTCTGGTGCCTTCAAAACTTCTCCTATTCAAAGCATATACGTTGACTGTAATGAGACATCACTCGAACTCAGGCGAGAACAGCTCTCACTGAATTATCACTTTAGAGTCATGTCCATGAACTACCATCCTTTGCAACGAATCATCCTGGATGTGCAGTATGATCGGCTGTATTCAGCCCGATCCTCCTGTATTCCTTCCTTTGGCATGCGAATGCGCAATAGTGTATCATCAACTCCACTAGAAAATCTCAATGTTAGAATGAGAAAGGCGTGTGAAATACCTCCATGGCAAGTCCCAAACTTCATTTTTCTAAATCCTTTTGATAATTTTTTAAAGAGTAGTACACCTGATTCCATTTATGTTCAACTTTTTGCAGAACACAGAGATTTATTTAAGGAGTTCACTCCCATTTTTACAGATGGCTCCAAAACAGCAGCACATGTCGGATTTGCTTATGTATGTAATGATATAGTTAAGTCTTTTAAACTTCATACCTCATGCTCCATTTTTACTGCAGAAATCACAGCAATTCACCAGTCAATAATTTTCATCACCCATCAAAGTGTAAAAAAATACATCATATATACAGATTCATTAAGTTCTTTGCGATTACTTTCATCCAGAATTGCCATGCTTCATCCCATTGCCTCAGATATTCTCCAACTTGTGCATCGTCTGAAGGCACAAGGACACCATATTCAATTTTGTTGGGTACCTGGACGTGTTGGTATAAAGGGAAATGAATTGGCTGATACTGCTGCAAAAACAGCTAATCGTATTATGAATCATCCCATTCCTTTGACAGATATTAAAAAAACTATTAGTAAAATATTATATGATAAATGGCAACATTCATGGAATCAGCAAACTGAAAATAAATTGTATGAGATAAAGCCTTTAATACAAAAGTGGACTAGTTTTCAGTGTAGGAAACTTGATGTTATAGTAACGCGTTTGCGCATTGGTCATACTCGTTTTACCCATAGACACTTACTTTTAGGAGAAATTGAACCCTTTTGTAATAGCTGTCAGACGTCAGCAAGTATCAAACATATTTTAATTGAGTGTTCGAAATATAAACAGTTCCGTTTTAAGCATTTCAAGACTTATACTTTACATTTGGCAGAATTGATTGGAGAAAATCCTCATTTAGAGCTTTTCCCATTCCTACTGGACATTGGTTTTTTCCATCATTTTTAACTTCACTTTTTATAACCTTTTAGTCATTTTTCATCTCGTTTTCATTGTTGTACATGTTCCATAGTCATGGTTTTTTCACACATTATCACTCTTTTAAATTATACACGTGTTTTAATCCATACCAATTTATGTATTTTGGTACCATATGTCTGGCGCAGCATATCCTCTTAGGATCTTGTGCCATTAAACCATAATCAACCAACCAACCAACCGCCTATAATAATTTTCTTGTCAATGATCATGTTAATCACTCGTTCCAAGTCACTTATATTTTTATCAATTTCCTCAGAAGGTGAGCAATATACTGATATAATAAAATATTCTTCTTTATCAATTTCCACTTGAAGGGCAATAATGTCTCGCTCAATAACAATTTTTGTTATTCCATAATCTGGATTACAAACTATTATTCCAGTTCTTGGTTTACCAACTTCATAATAAACTTTAAAATTGTTAGGAAAACCAACAACATTTTTGTCCCAAAAGTATGTTTCATTAATTATGCACAAGTCCACTTTATTATGTATAAGATCTTGAGCAAGTTGTAAATTAGCCGACTTAGCATGATTAAGATTAATCGACGTACAGAGAATATCTTTCTTTTTACTCTCCATAGTCAGTTTTAAGTCTGATGAATTCAACTTCTTTTTGGTAGATAGGACAATTATAGTCCGTACAACTATGGCCAGTTATAAATTTTGATCCAAATTTATTATTGTGTACTTCACAATTTTTGCAGTTTATTTGGCTATTACAGTCAGTTTGTTTATGTGTAGAGTCTCCACACTTTCTACAACAGCTTTCACTTTTGCAAAATTTTGCTATATGTCCAAATTTCAAACACTTGTAACAAATAGTAGGTCTAATGTACTCTTTTAAGTCCACTCTACTCCAACCTAGGAATAGTTTCTTCTTTTCAATTAATAATTTGAAAGTAACTGGATCCAGAGCAATTATCCAATTTTGTCCTCTTCTTCCCTTGAAATTGTATTTCACTTCAATTTCCGACTCTTCTGTTATTTCTATATTTTGTTCTTTTATCGTTTCCTTAAACGATTCTTTTGTGAATTCGCTGTCTACATTGTAGACAATTTTTTGAGGTTTTCTCTTTATGGGTTTCTGGATCTCAAAACTTTTCTTAAGTTTATCGTTCTCCCTAAAACTTCCAATCAACTTATCTATATCCTCCTCTTTACTAGTTTCAACTAGTATACCACCTCTTCCTATCTTTTTCACCCCTGTTACTCTTATTTCCAGTTTTCTCGGGTCGATAAGATCCTGAATTTCTTTCTTAGTATTTTCCGAAGATTTAATTTCTTTCTGATAAATACTAACCAAATGCGATTTAACTCTACTCTTGGATCTAACTCTAGATCCACTCTTTGCTTTCGTCCCCTCTCTTACTTTCTGAGCGTAAGTCGTTTTTGCTCTTCCCCTCTCTACTTCTCGATCTTGTTGTACAGTAATTATCTTTTGTTGCTCAATGATAATTCTTAGCAACTTACTGATCTCTTCTCTGATTTTAAGTTGAGGTCCCACATTAACTTTTGTGGAAACCAAGGTAGTAATAATACCTTCTTGTGCTTCTAAAGCTTGAGTAATAAAGTTATTACAGTCTCTGATTGTTTGATCAATCACTATTTCCGTACTAGGATAATCCTCTTCCATCCCCGTCATTATACAAAAGTTTATGACTATAACGTGCAATTATCACAATGTCCGTGATAAAAGTAGGAACGTGAGCCCTGATGGGCGCTAATCTGAAGTCGAATTCGCCCCTCAGATATGATTTCTGAGGGGAGCCCCCCGACCACGCCAAGGATCGACTTCCGGACCAGACTTAAGAAATTTTTCACGAAGAAAGAGAAAAATAAATAATTTTTCGCAGGTTAATACTCAATTTTCACAATTTTATAACAAATATAATAATTTTCACTGGTCCCCGGGGGGTAATTAATTAGGTAAGAGTAAGGGAAAGGAATAAGAAGAGGGGTGCCAGAAATGGTTGGCTGCTTTGTCTGCGACTTCGTTACCTTGGATGTTAGCGTGCGCTTTGAGCCAAGAGAGGTTGATTAGCGGTTTTGAAGCGAGGGTTGAGGATTTAATTTTGGATAGGAGTTTAGTTTTATTATTGGGAGATTTTAAGGCCGAAACAGATGATAGGCTGTCCGAGAAAATATTGATTTTGGATTTGTTTTTAGCAGCCCAGAAGATGGCTTGGTTGATGGCTTCAAGTTCTGCTTGAAAAACTGGTTTCTCAGTTTGTAAGTGAATGGCTCGATGAGCCGTTCACGCTCGAAGACGCAAACAGAGAGACCGACATTGTCGTCCAGTTTGGAGCCGTCAGTATAAATGTTTATGTGCGAGACCGAAGAGGTGTTTGAAGAGGGAAGGTTAATAATCCGAAGGGGAGGAGGGATGCCGGAAGTAGCGCAAACCGTATCAAACTGGTTAGCAGAAGGGAGGGAGGGGTCTGGGAAGAAATTTATTTTTTGTTTCCAAAAGTGGTATTTGTTGAAAAGGGTTTTGATAACTAGATGAATTGGTGGGATGTCAGTAAGTGAGTAAAGAGAGATGTTTGAAGTTGTCCGGTAGTCCGCAGAGATTTTGAGTAGAAAGATTCTCTGGAGTGAAAGAAGTTTTGAGATTTGGACCTGAGTTAGATTTTTGCCCCAGACCCCCGAACCGTAGACAATGAATTTTTCTATGACCACAAGGTATCAAATTTTAAGTAGGGATTTATTGACTCCCCAGTTGTTACCTGCGATTTGTGCAAAGGTTGAGGACAACTTAAAGCATTTCTCTTTCAGGTAAAAGATGTGAGGACTCCAATTTAATTTATCATCGATGATGATGCCTAGGTATTTTAAATTTTTGGCGATTTTGATTCGTTTGTTATTAATATTTAAGGTGGAATTGCGAGCGCGTTTAGTTTTAGATTTGTTTATGACGATGCAACTTGCTTTATCGTGGGAGATCGAAAGTTTAAGGGAATTTAGGGATTCGGAAGGGAGGGCGAGAACTTGATTGGTATTTTGTGCAGTTTTATCGATATAATTGCCAGAAGTGACCACGGCCAGATCGTCTGCGAAGGCCTGCAGGTAGAAAAGGTCATTGTTAAGTTTTAGAATATTGTTGAAATAGATGCTCCATAGGATCGGAGAGATAACCGAATCCTGGGGAGCGCCCATGGAGATTGATTTGGAGATGGATATATTGTTACCGATAAAATAAAACCGAACTGGCCTAAAGGTAGGAGTAGATAAAGGAACGAAAGGGAAGGGGAAGACCGATGTGTCAAGGAAGGGATGTTCCAGTTTAGATTATCGAAGGCCCCGCCGATGTCCACCGTGATAAGGGTGACGTGCTGACCAGGCGAACGAAGAGATTCGATGCAAGTGACAAGTCTGTGCGCAGCGTCCTCACAGCTGTGTAGCTCCCGCGAAATCCGAATTGAAGGGGATGGAGAGCATTTTCCGTGTTCAACCAAAAATCTAATTTAATGATGAAGAGTTTTTGGATAATTTTGCCAAAGGTGGGAAACAGACTAATTGGGCGATAGAAATTACAGAGGGCTGGATTTTTTACCAGGTTTGCTGATGAAGAGGATTTTGGAGTTTTTTAAAGGGGTGGGGAAGTGGCATAGTTTGAAGATTTTGTTGGTAATTTTGAAGATAAGGGAAGGGAAAGATTTAAAAACTTTTTTCCATATGTTATAGTCCAGATTATCCATGTCTGGTGCTTTCCCATTAGGGAGGTGGTTGAACACAAGAAGGAGCTCCTCATCCGAGATAGGCCCCAGCCCGTCAGGGGAGATATTTAGCGGCGGGAAAGAAGTAAAGTCTGGGTCGTCGTGAAAGCAGTGGTCCAACAAGCGTTTCACCTTTTTATGGTAATTCAGGTTGATGGTATCGTTGAATTGGAGTTGGATATTATTAAATTTTTTGTTCTTTTGGAAGGTGTATTTGAAGATAGAGCCGAATTTGGAGGAGCAGTTAGAGCAATAACTTTTCCAAGATTTAGTCTTAGCTTTACTAATCATTATTTTATATTTTGCTCTATTGAGCTTATATTTGATTCGAGCTTCGGATATAGTTTCAGGGGGCGCTGAGGCCCTCTCGAACGATTTGACTCTTTTATATAGGGCGTTAACGAAGTTGCGGATTTTGCCAATTCAGGGTTCCACCACCTGAAGTTAAAGTTTTTCGTTGATTTCTTTTTTCTTATGAATTTGTAGGCACATTCCTGGGTTTTATTAATGAAAAGTTCAATAAAGGAGTCTTGGGAGGATGAATCGTTACTGGAATTGATTGCAGATGTGAAATTTGGAATAAGGAATTTAAAATTGAAGAGAAATTCCCTTAAACTGTAGTTGGTTTTAAGAATGAATGAGTTATCAAAGGAAGTAATATTAGATTAATTTTTCTCAAATTAGAATTTGAGGGAAAAGGATATATATTTGTGGTCACTTAGAGTGTCGTCCGAGAGGATCTCCCAGTTTTGTATTTTATCAAAGAGGCCGAAAGAAACTAGGGTTAAGTCGGGGAAGCCCTTGCCAGAGTGCGAAACGAAAGTGGGACCACGCTTAGGATCATTTACAACAATGAGGTTGTTTTCGAGGCAGAAGTCTATCACACAGTACCCCCGACGGTCAATGAAGCCGTAGCCCCACATCTGAGCCCTGGAGTTAAAGTCACCGATTACTATGTAGTCAGATGAGAGAAGTTGTAGTTCTGAGAATTCTGAAAGTCAGGCTGCAATGTCGTCGCGAGGCGGGAAGTACGTTGAAGCCAGATTTAAAGATACACCCCCAGGGAGCACCAATTCGATCAGAAGAAAGGATTCGGATTGAAATTTGAGGTGAGCCGTGAGGGCGGGGTTGAGTATAACAATTGCAGCTTTTTGGGATTTGGAGTGGAATTGCTGAAGTCCGAAAGGGGAGCAGAGAATATTATTTTTAAGGAGGTAGGGTTCCTGAATACAGGTAATGTCATATTTTTGGTCCAAAGCAAATTGGAAGAGGTTATTGTGGGCTGGTAAGGAGTCGTTTACATTAACCTGGATGACTTTCAGAACCATTTCAGAGAGAGTACGTCCAGGGCACAGAGAAGGGCAAACACAATATTAAGACAGTAAAGTGAACAGTGAACAGAGAACAGACTGTGCACAATAAGATATTGGATAATAGCAAAATAGACAGGGTAAAGAGTCAGCGGGAATGGATTGCTGACCAATACCATCATCATTGTTCATTCTGCAGTTCCTTGATCTTTGCAATTGCACACTTATAAGAATTGCAAGAAGCATGGTCGCGTGCACTGATAAAAGTTCCAATTAAGGGATTTGTCGGCGTGAATGGCAGTGCAGCAATTAACACATTTAGGCAAATAAAGCTTTGCAGTCTCTGTGGGTGTGGTCGCTGCTGGTGCAGCGGCTACAGTTTCCAGACGAGTAAACACAGTAATTTGCCGTATGGCCATAATCTTGGCACTTGTAGCAGATCTTGAGGCTTGTGTACCTTTTGATCTGGTAGTGCGAGAAGTTGTGGAAGAGTGTTTTGGCGCCCAGCAACTGTTTGGCTGTGGGAGCGTTCAGCAGGATTACCCAGTTGAGGTTTCCCCTCCGGTTCGCAAAGTTGCGGGCGATGCTTAGTTCATCAGGTTTGATGGTGGGGAAGTTGTTAGTGATGAGCAACTTCACGTCGTCCTCCTGGAAGGTGGGGGAACGTTGAAGAGAATGAGGGATTGCTTCCTAGGAGGTTCCTTCTGGATTGTGAACTTTTCGCTGATAGCAGAGTTAGTGAACAGTGGAAGCAGGTTTTCATTTTTCTCATTGCGGCAGGTTAATTTTAGGGTTCCATTGGGTAGAGCAGAAATGTTTTTGAGATTAACTTCCTTCGGGCATGGAAAGGAGATGAGATCTTGTTTTAGCTGGAAGTTGTTTTTCGTTCTGTTCTTACCCTGGAGGAAAATGCTGGAGTAGCTAGGCTTAGATCTGGTGGGGGAAGAAGCAGCAGCTTGTGTCTGAGGAAGGAGAGAAGGAAGCGTTACTGACAGCTGGTCTTTGACAGTCTTGTTGATCAGTTCAGAGAGACTATCGCTTAGGCATTTTGTAAAAGATTCGAGATTGCTGGATATAGAGTTTTTTAATTGGAGAGTTCCTCGTTCATTGTGGTTTTGAGTTCGTCTAAGGAGGCATCAGAGGCTGGCAGCACGGACGGAGAGGCGACTTTAGCATGGCAAACGAAGTTAGATGTAGCGTCTTTGATTTCTGAGAACTTTTGTTCGAGGTATGCTTTCTGGGTAAGGTTAGGTTTCATGTGTCGACTTATGTAGTTATGGATCAGGCCGATCTGCTTTTGTAGTGATAATATGAACTCGGTGCAATGTTCGTTCTCCTCGAGGGTTTCGACGGGAATGGTGGAAATGTAATTATTCTCAGAGCCAGCTGTAGAGTAAACAGGGGAGGAAACTGGAGACATTCTGTTAAATAAAGCAGAGATACCGGCTGAAGTCGGGCTGATATTGCCAGCGGTGTCGAAAAAGGAGCCTTGAGAGAGGGAACCGGAAGGCAAACCGTAGGCAGCTCTAGAACGTGCAGATCTGTTGGCGGTGGAGTATGTAGGTCTGAGAGAAGCTGTAATTTTACTGTCTTTGATGTTGATGAGTTTTAGTTGATGATGGTATATGGCAGAGGGGCTGGAGTCACCAGCAGGAATCATACCGGAAGCTTCAGAAGAAGCAGGGGGGAGTAGACAGGCGGGGAGAGAGAAGGGGGAATTTGAGTCTGACAGAGCTACAGTATCGTTTGCAGACATAATTAATTAAAAGGACTAAAGATATATAGAAAAACAATAATAAATACCTTAAAAACACATAAAATATATCACATTAAACAAAATAAGGGGGGGAGGGAGTCCGACAAAATTACAGCGCCATAAGGTGACATTATTAAAGTACAGTAAATAGTTAGTAAAACAAAATAGAACACCATTAGGATACATATAATATAAGTATTAAACAAAGGCAAAACACTAAAAGCACAAGAAAAGGGCAAAAAGAAAACAGCCGAAGCTGAGCAACGTACAAGTGTAGGCGCTTTAAAAAAGACCGGTAATCGCAGAGCACTGCGAAATCAAAACACGGGAAGGCATGTACGGGGAAGGAGAGGGGAGAGGTCCAAGATGAAAAGAGGGGTGACTCGCACATCCGAGGAGTGGCAAACGGAAAACAAGCATTATAAAAACGAGTAATACACTTATAAAGATTGTTCCAGGATGTAAATTAAATATCATTTAGTAATGAGTACACTATAAAGCAGTATATAGCACAAAAAAGAATCAAAAACAGCAAGGATTAGACTAATTCACAGATGAACAAAAGGGCCAAATTGGACACTTTTGGAGGACATTTCCCATTAAAATAGCGATACGATGCAGCGTGGTATGAAAATAAATAATTTTAAGAAACATATAAGTGGATATCTCACCAACCGACCTGAAATACAGATACCAATGCTAAAGGAACGGTGCACACAACAACACAAAACACAAATATGAACACACAGAAATCAAGCGCACAGTGTGCAAGAAAAAGGAGCACATAAAATACGACCGAACAGGAGCTCTGGCCGATACCTTCCGGCCGACGGTTTCCAAAAATTTATTTGTAAACAGATCAATATCATCACTACTTTTAACCAATAGAAGATCATTTTCAAGACAAGGGAAAATTTTTCTACAACTAGCTCTGAGCCTACAAGCGCGCCATATTGCGTTTTAAAATAGAAATCTCTATGAGGTTCGTCGACGCGATCCCTTCCGATTGAATAATAAACGTACCGATGGTCGCTTAAGGACTCATCGGTAGCTACCCCCTCCCCTTAATTAATTTAATAACCCGTGGAGTGGCAATTGTGAGGTCGGGCTAACCCTCCCCAGTATGGGAAACAAATGACGGGCCCGCACCCAGAGCATTAGCCACTCCAAGCCCCATTTCAATACAAAAAATCTAAAACACGTTTCCCCCTGACGTCCTCGTGCGCGTACCCCCAGTGACCAGATCTTGCATTAAAGTCCCCCTGCACGAGAAAATCCGCATTCCCATAGTCCACTGAATATAGTTCGCCTATTTGGGAGCCGATGTCCCCATACGGGGGGAAATACACACAAGTAATATTAAAATCCCTAAAATCATCAGTTTGGATACCAGCGGTCACAGTGGAATCAGTCTTATACTTTAAATACGCATTAATTCCAGATTTACAAATAAATACTGCAGCATTATTTAAACCAGAAAAGAAAAAAGGAAGTTTCAGGGGGAAGAAAGAAAACCAGAACTAAGGGCGGGAGGATTTTGGAAACAAATAATATCAATACAATGTGATGCAGCATAAACAAAGACAAGATCAAAAGGAGGGAAAGAGTGGTTAAAATTAAGTTGAAAAACTTAACAACCATAATCTATTGATCTGGTTACTAGAACAATCTGGCGCCTGTAGGTCGGGCAAACACGATCAAAGCATGAGTGAGCTATATTAAATCTAGTACCCCTAGTTTGATTATTTTCAATGCAATTAATACAAGAAACAGGGGTTTTACAAATCCCACTTTCGTGAGAACCCCCACATTTAATACAATTCTTCCTATCACCACGCTTGGAAGACGTGTGGCCCAAACGTCCACACAATTTGCAATGGCATACACTTAGGAACTCCTTTGCCAAAACTTTAGACCATCCCACATAAAAATGTCCATTGGTATGCATATAATGAAAAACACCAGGAGAAACCGACAGAATCCAATGAGTTCCCGTTTTACCCCTACTGGAGTATTCAACAGTCAAATTATCCTGCGCCAGCACAGAGTTCAACTTAACCAGAGACCAAAGTCACCCTATCAAAATCCCCCATAACATTTGTCAAAATAACTCTAGGCCGCTTCCCCTTTGGCCGCACAAAATCAAAATCCCGATGAATTTCCTCTATGGACCGCAATTTCTCCACCATGAGATCCAAGTCTGCACCCCTCCTAGCCTCAATGGCAAGACCACCGAAAGGAGTACCTCTAATTTTTTCTATTTTAAATCCACTCTTAACAAGATCAAAAGAGGGACAAATCCTTTTCTGATTGTCCTTGAAGTTACCATCGGATTTTGGCCTCACCAAGAGAACCTCATTAGTCCCAGCGATAGGAGGGGGACCTCCAGGATTAGTAACATTTCCAACAGCTGTGATATAAGATGCCGGTGGGGCAACAATAGCTCCACCTACACCTGCTTCAAGCACAGTAATCGCAATCGCTCTGCTCTTGAAATTCTTAAAATTTTCTTTAAAGGATTCATGAACCCGCTTCAGCTCATCATACTGGCCAATAATTACGGAGTTATCCAAACTGAGCTGAATCAACTAAAGCTCTTTAGCCCTATTGTCGCTCTCACTCACCCCCGCCGGGAGACGCAAACCACTGGCCAGAGCAGCCCCGATATCACATGACTCCTTCATCGACAAGAGTTCCCGATCCAATTCCTCAATCCTGTGCTTCAAAACAGCAATTTCCCTCACTAAGTTATCAGAAAAGTGTTCGATTTGCAAGAGCTCATATTTCTCCTTGACCCTATTTAATTCAATCTTTAAAAGATCAATGTCCCTAGTATTATCCTCCCCATGATCAGGATCCGTTTGAACACCACAGTTCACTAAGATAGCAGCCGGTTCAATGCCCGCAAACGAGCTATCAGAAGATAAACCAGAGGCAGATAAGGACCGCGTACCTCTAGCTTCAGACTGTGATCTTAACACCAATCTTAACACCGTGTTCCGAAAGAAATTGGAACACCGTCCTCTCCAAAATTTGAAATCTCACATCAGGAACCGGACGGAACAACCGGGTCCGCGATCCTCTAGTCAGCGAGTCACCAAAGGCGCGCCAGTCCGAACAAACCGGAACAGCAGTGAATAGGGGGCAGGCGCCGATAGCGGCTCGCCGTCTAGGGCAGCACCATCTGCTACCTCATTTTCGAGCCATCCTCATCTCCGAAACCATCTGCTACCTCATTTCCAGGGATGCCGATTTGGGCCTTAACCCACCTGAGATCAGGAAGCCCCAAAACAGGAATAATGCCATCTTTCACCTCATGTAAAAAGCGGGAGTTGCTATCAATGGACTCCAGACCGGCGATAGAAGAGAGGCTATCCGTAAATATAACTGCTCTCTTACGATCTTGCAGGACCCAGTTGCACGAAAACTTAACCGCCAGAATCTCGGCCTGAAAAACAGAATTAAAAGGAGAAAGTTTCCAGGAGATAACGTGGATCAGAGTACCACAGTAAAAGACACAAATCGCAAAGCCAACGTTCCCGTCAATCTTGGAGCCATCGGTGTAGATGTGTACACCAAGGGGTCCAAGAACCTCCGGGAACGTGGCAATGCGGCGAGAAGGAGGAATGTCATAGAAAGCCTGCCGGTCATCAAACTCTTCAGGAAGCGGAAGAGAAGGGTCCAAAAAGGACTCCTGTCTCCTCCTTCAAAAGAGAAACTTCAATTTTAGATCCCAAGAACTATATGAAGAGGCGGGATGCCAAGGAGGACAAATAACGCTCCGTAGGGAGAAGTCCTATAGGCACCGTCGATCCTCAACAGAAAAGGTCTCTGGAGGATCATGAGCTTCCGGACCTGATCTTGGTTCAGGTCCCTCCCATACACCGGCGCAGTAGGTTACAATCTTCTCCACTACGGAGAGATACCAGATCTTAAGGAAACTCCTACTGGCACCCCACCCCGGGCAAAGCCAGTGGCAATACCCATACACTTTACCTGCTAGGAGGCAATATGGGCAGACCAGGACCTATTACAGGAAATATTCAAGCCCAAATATTTAGCTTCCTTAACAACCCTGATCCGATTCCCACCAATAACGAAACTAGGAAGGCGCGCTAGGACACCGGTCTTACCAAAAACTGAGGCCTGGCTCTTAGCGGCCGAAACCTCAAGGCCGAGATCTTGCAAAGCGGCAGAAACAGCCTGTAGTGTGGAGCACATAGTCACCTCCAGGTCCCTGAGGGTTCTACCTGTCACAAAAACAGCAAGGTCAACCGCAAAGGCCTGCAGGCGACGGCCAGCTCCACACACAGACAACACCCGATTAAAGTAAATCAGCCACAGGAGGGGAGAAAGTACGGTGCCTTGAGGGCATCCCATAGCCACTCCCCTCACCACCAAGTCACCATCAACCTGATGGGCAACAGTCCGGTCCTGCAGATAGGAGAAAACGAAAGTTTTATAAAAAGATAGGACAGAATAGTCCTCAAAAACCCTTTTTAGAATAAGCCAATCCATACTACCAAAAGTCGCCCTAACGTCCAGAAAGGCCACAACAGAATGGCACACCCCCTTAACCTCGTTGATCTCTTCCATGAGGTCAAAACAAGTATCCTCCGTGCTCAACAGTTCCCTAAAACCATATTGTAAAGGGGAGATAATCCGCGAGGAGGACAACTAGGACTTGAACCGGTTGGAGAAGATCCGTCCCAAAATCTTACCAAATGTTGGTAGTAAACAAATGGGCCTATAGGACCTGCAGGATGACGGATCCTTACCGGCCTTAAGCAAGGAAAAGACCCGAGCATTCCTGCAAACCCGAGGAAAATAACCATAAGAAAACACTTTATTAAAGAGGTCAAGAAAAAACCTTTTATTAAAATTATAAAGATCAATTCAAATACGATAGTCCAACCGGTCCATCCCTGGGGCCTTTCCTCCCTTCAACCCCCTAAATACAAGATCCAATTCTGCAATTTCCAATTCCCGAAAATTATCAATTTTACCAAAATTGAAATTAAAGCTTTCGAAGGAAGGGCAACTGGGAAAGCACTGGAGGAGCAAACGATCAATACGACTCCGGAGCGAGAGGACAGGGTCATCCGGAAAATAAGCCAATAGATTTCCACCAAGGGAACCAACCTTCCCGGTGGCCACTTTAAAGGTGGCCCCAAATTTGTCGTGATAGTTACTACAAAACCTCCGCCAGGAAGTCATTTTAGCTAATTTAATCTTTTTCCGATAAATAGCACAATGTTTCGAGTAACGAAGTTTAGTTTCAGTAATCAACTCCGGGTTAGCTACCCTCTCTATCAAACTCCGAAGTCTCCTGGAACAGGTAGTCACAAAGTTTCGCAGTTTGGCCAGCTCTCCGGTCCACGACGAAATCTTCTTATCAGCATCTATCTGCTTACGTCTGAAGGCTGTGAGGACACCACCCTTTACCATATCTGGAAGCCCTTCGATGAACACAACGAGTTCGTCGATTCCATTAATGAGGAGAATCCTCTCATGATGGAGGGATCCTCTCATACCGTCAGGGAGAAGTCTCCTAATAACGACCTTAAACCTACAGGCGCCAAAATGAGATTTTAGAAAGACATTTCTTTGAAGCCCGTCCACGTGTCTGTTCTCCACTTTATAAATAATATACTTATGGTCACTCAATGTTTCTTCCGAAGAAACCCCCCAACCCGTAATTAAATTTATCACCCTAGGGCTGGCAAGCATCAGGTCAGGCCACCCCTTTCCAGTGTGAGATACGAAAGAAGGGTCCGACCCGATAGTATTGCCAACCCCAAAACCATGTTCAATACAAAAATCAATAATTCTTCTACCCCCGACGTATTCGAATCCGTAACCCCAGTTTTTAGATCTAGCATTAAAATCCCCCTGCAAGATGAATTCCACCCCTCAAAGTTGACTCCATTAAGCTTGTCAACAAGGAGGTCGATATTACGAGGGGGAAAGTAGAGACTAGTTACATTCAAATCTAGAAAACCATCAACATTTATACTAATAGTTACTGTCGAAGGGGTACAAAATGTATCAGTAAAGGATATATTTAAATTACAAATAAAAACATGGTCTTATTGGCCTTAGATGAAAAAATGGTAAATTAACAGGGGGGAAGGAATAGTATTGCGTACCAGTGGGAGGGACGGTTCCAAGAACGGCGACGTTCCCCACCTACAGAAGTTTACTATTTTTTCTAAAAGTGTGCCTGGCCAGGGCAATTACAAAAGGCCTACAGGAACCTCCGTAACATTTTCACGGGAAAATAATAAACATAAACTAAGAAAGCAAACAAAAACAAAATGAGAAGGCCAATATTATAACAAGAGAAAATATACATACACGACTATAATTTATAGAATAACAACATTATTTGCCCAGCCTGCACAAAAATAAGGAGGAATCCCCTAAACAACACATAAAAGAGATCCCCAACAAAGGCACAAAATAGCAACTAAACAAATCCCCAAATGAACATAAAATCCAAAAATCACCTGAACCAACAAAAGAACACAACACATTTACGTTAAAAACAAATAGCATAAATACACATAACTTCTAAATCAACAAATCAGAAAACGGTCCGCCAAACAAAAAACTAGGAATCAAATAAAAATGTCCCCTTGGCCGCCGCTCCCCTCCGAAAGCAGACCCCAGGGCGTCAGTTAAAAACTAACAAACAAAAATAAGGAACAAAAACCAAAGCTCCTTCAAATACCAAAACCACGAAAAGCCCAAAATTATAAATCTAGAAAGCGGAAAAATAAATGGAGCTGATTCATTCGACCAAAAAGGAGGTGAAAACACACACACCAAAGGGAACCTATACATACAATACCATCCAATTCAAGAGTATACCAAAAATACTAAAGACAAGATAGCAACTATCAGCAAATGAAACCGCAATAAAGTCCAAGTGTACCAATTTGTATAACAACCATACAAACAAGAGAGGTCCAACAACTAGAGGAGTTCCACAAAAGTAACCCTATAATCAATAAAACTAATATATATAAACTCCATCTATCACCAATCCAAAATAGACCACCACAAAAAACCCTTTACAATTTATAACTTCCTAAAAATTTAAAATCCCGAAAACCCTAATCAACGAAAAGGTCCATAATATTCCTTAAATTCTTCTAAACAAAATTCCATGATCAATATGCCTTTGATACCTTGCCAGCTTGGATTTAAAAGCTGGATAATCATGGTTTCTACAAGAATGGTCCGTAGACACCTTCGATTTTTGGGCATCATTCAGGGCAATACAATTTGTAAACTTATAGATGGCCGCACAGGTGGAAAAGGGGTGATCCTCCATGCATTTCAAACACCGGAGTCCAATGGTGCAATGGGTATTAGTGTGGCCAAGGCCTCCACATTTAAGACATTGCAATATGCTATAAAATTCTCGGACCCAAAGTCGTCGCCATCCCAAATATACCACCCCTCAGGGGTTGACTTCTTTAGTGAATACGGGTGTTGAAATCCCGAGGTACCTTAGCAATCTTTTTCTTTCCATTTTCTTTCTCTCTGTTCCCTTTTCTTTCTTCTTTGACTATCTTCCTTTCCCCTTCTTTTTTTTCTTTTGTTCTCCTGTGTTTTGTGTTTCATGTCCCTCTCAGCTGCTGGTATCATCAATGTCGAGCCCTTAGTAAACATCGCATCCGCTCTGTGGGCCCTAGTACCACTCTTCGGCCTCTGCCGTAAGGTACATCGTTTGAGCTCGGGAATGGGTTCATGTGAGTGTCATGCGAAAGGGGTAGAGCTGCGTGCATCAGTAATTTTGCTTTTGAGAAACGTTTACAGTAAATTGTTCCAGAGGTGAGTCCCTTGGTTGCGTTGGTTGGATGGTGGAGAGTGTTTCATATCGGGAAATCCCCCTTGGATTTTTGCTGGTCCTTGGGCCCTGTGCACCAGGTGCACGTTATGGTCCACTCTCCATCATCTAGCTTTGCAAATAACTCCGGCGGTTACACTTGGCACGTTAGAAAAGTGTGGGGAGACGGATCCTGGCGGGGGCTCCGATCGATCTGGAAGTAAACCGTGTTTTTTTTTATAAGTGGTTACAAGCATGGAGAATTTCAAAACGATCTTTAAATATCTACGGTCGTGGATCCCAGCAATGGCGCTAAACTAGAAGGTTGTGCTTTTTGAGCTAAGAATTGAATTTGTTATAATTAATGTTGTGTGGTATGTATAGAGCTAAAAAGTTATGTGGAAGATCCCCAGTGAGTTGTGGCGTAGAAGGATATAAGTTGTTCGTTATACAGAGTTTTAATTAGTATAATATCAGTGTTTTTAGATTTTAAAGATTGCCCATGTTAAGTGAATTTGCAATGTAACGTTAAGTTGGAAAAATGGCCGCTCTTATGTTACGCAGTATATAAACTTTGGAATTTTTCTCAAAATTTCTGACGTCTTGCTTTTCGAATATCTCTGGAGGTAATATGCTGAGACGACCTTGAGTTATGTTAAAAAATTATAAATATTGTGTATTATATGTTGGTGTCAAGAGTTGTGAAAATTACCCACCGGTTTCAATGTTATTGAGACTCAAGTGATATTCTGCGGGACAGCTTTTTGAGTTACTGGCGAGCTGGACTATATAAAATTATACAATATATATGCTTGATTTCCTACTTATATAAATGCTATATCCCAAGTTTGGTAATATTTAATACAGTGACAAATTTATTATTTAAATAAACAATATTAGTGACGTATCGTCACCCATACTTCAAGGCTGCTGCGGATTGTCTTGATTCTTGCTCGGAGGCGGCATTATCAGTTTCGATATTTTTCTTCAATTTTACATGGTGTTATATTGAAAATATTTTTTGTAATAATAATCGAAGACGTCTACGAGATATGTTTAAAAACTGAAAATATTATTGCCTTTATATTGATGACAAGGATTGTGTTTTTCCTACATCGGTTTCAATGTTATTGGGATTTGTGTGATATTCTGCGGGGCAGCTTTTTCAGTTACTGGTGAACTAGACTATATAAAATCATGTAATATATGCGACTGGTCTCCTTGTTATATATAGACGTTATATCTCAAGTTTGGTCATATTTAATACAGTGATAAATTTATTATTTAAATAAACAGTATTAGTGACGTATTATCACCCATTGATTACTTGAGTGGTATAATTATTATTTATATATAAAACTTTGATGACGTGATCTCTGTGAGTTGTATGCTATAACAGCCTTGTTTACCTGATTTCTGTACTCTTAGTGTTTTACCTGGACGGTGACGTGTGCCCTTGGAGATCGAATACTTCTACGCTTTGCCCGAACTGGCCTATTGGTTACTTGAACTTTTGTACTGTTTGATTGGAGTTAAGCTTCTTCCCTTCAAACTTTGTCAACTCTTTTGCCTCATACTTGATTATTGGATTGCACCTGTGTCTGCCCGCTGCCTGTCTCACTTTGTGCTGCTGGTGTGGTCTTTGGAATCGCCTTGTCTGCTCGTAGCCGGGTTCAACCTGAGTATCTTCTCGATTGGACCATTTCCTGCTGCCTTGTGCCTGCTGTTTTGCTATTGTATAGACTATTTTAAAATACTATTTATACCTTTGTACTTGAATAATTCCATGTGATATGTACTTAATTCTTGCTAAATTGTAGTATTACTTGAAATTTCTTTCGGTCCGTTTGGATTGTTTGATAACTGATTTTAAATTGCTATAGTTATTTTGTGTACAATATTTAATCATGTCTACTACGGAATACCCTCCTGAGCTTGATTGGGTCATAGAGAATATTTCCGAGGAAGATCTCTTATTTACGTTCCCTTGGGAAAGGTAAGGATATTCGTCCTTGTATTCAAACTAAGGACCTCTTGCTTAAGTTGGCTAGCCTTATGACCAATAGAAAAGAACTCAAAGCTTCCAAATCCTTGCAAAAGGATCTTGTTAAGAAGATTATGCGTCCGTTGGTCGAAATAGTTTTGACGACCTCTCGCTCTTTGAGAGTTTCGGAGATGGCCCTGTCAGTTTGTAGGGAGGAACGTGGTTTCATTGCGACGAACGTGGTTCCAGTGCGATAGCTTTGAGGTGTTTGGGAAAGAGAAAGGTCCTGTCCTGAGCGATTTAACCGCATCCAAAGTCAGACTAGAAGAGTATCGTACTTCCCTTGATTCTGTTAAGGAAACTATGAGTCAGCAATGCGGGACGTTGGTTGAGTTCGCAGCTGAGCTAAAGGGTTCTTTGGTTGTGTTGAGTGATGCTGTGGCATCTCTTTCCCTTAGAGACTTTGGTAACTCCCCATCGTGTCTTCACCGCTGAGATGGCTTCTTCCCCTTTTGTGTAAGGTACACCGTTTGGGCTCGGGAATGGGTTCATGTGGGTGTGATGCGAAAGGGGTAGAGCTGCGTGCATGAGTAGTTTTGCTTTTAAGAAACGTTTGCAGTAAACGGTTCCAGAGGCGAGTCCCTTGGTTGCGTTGGTTAGATGGTGGAGAGTGTTTCATATCGAGAAATCCCCCATGGATCTTTGTTGGTCCTTGGGCCCTGTGCACCAGGTGCACGTTATGGCCCGCTCTCCATCATCTAGCTTTGCGAATGACTCCGGCGGTTACACTTGGCACGTTAGAAAAGTGTGGGGAGACGGAGCCTGGCAGGGGCTCCGATCGATCTGGAAGTAAACCGTGGTTTTTTTATAAGTGGTTACAAGCATGGAGAATTTGAGATTGCTTTCTGTCTCAGGTTCTTCATGCTCTTTTTCAGATGAGAACAATGCTGTTCTGCCAAATATATCACGCATGGATTGGGCTGAGAGGGTTGAGATTACTGAATCCTCAAAGCCAAAAGATGTGACTCCCAGAGGCATGGGACAAAATTGTGTAACATCAGGTAATGCCTCAAAAGCTAGATATTTCATCATAAAGAAGTCCGAAGGAACTTTTGCAAATTGTTCACCTTTTTGATTCAAAAAAGTATAGCTGCCTATGTAGGTGATGTAAAAAATGTTAAAAAACTGAGATCCGGTGACCTTTTGGTCCAAGTTACCACAAATGCTCAAGCAACAATCATAATGAAAATGACCCATATTGGTAGTTTCAAGATCACTGTAAACCTACATATGTCACTTAATTATTCTAGAGGCGTAATTTCCGAATCAGATCTGATTTATGACAGTGAGGAAGAAATTTTGAACAATTTAATTGACCAAAATGTGTGCGCTGTAAGACGTATCAACATTCGTAGAGAAGGGAAAGTCTTACCAACTAAACACCTCATACTTACCTTTAACTCGCCAGATTTACCAAAAACCATTAAAGCAGCCTATCTGATGTGCAAAGTCCGTCCTTTCGTTCCAAATCCATTAAGGTGCTTTAAGTGCCAAAGATTTGGACATTCTAAAAATTCATGCAAAGGGAAATATGAAACATGTGCCCGGAGTGCTGAGCCCGGACATGAAACTGAAAATTGTTCAAAAAAATTTCAGTGTGTTAATTGTAATGGTGAACACCCATCATATGCTCGATCATGCCCTAAATGGAAGATCGAAAAAGAAATACAAACTGTTAAAATCAATAATAATATTTCTTTCCCTGAAGCACGTAAATAGTAACATCACGTACACCTGAAGGTGTATCCTATGCCACAGTAACCACTAAATCCTCAACTTCAGTTGCCACGCAATGTGAGAAAAGATCCATTGCTACACAAACCGAACCTATCTCTGTGCCCGAAGACAGTCCAAATTCTACTAACCCATCAAGTACTCAATTTAAACCTAAATCTGCCATACCCTTAGCAACTTTTAGACCAGAGTTTTCACAGCCAAATAAACCAAGTATCAGTGGGGATACTGAAACACATACTACAATGAACAAAAAAAATCCAACCAAAAATCTAAATTAAAAAATGAAAAAGTCGAACTTGCACCTAGAAAATCATTAAAAAGAGTAGATACAAAAAATGATGCCAATATTGATGATGCAGTACAACTATGTGTTTCGGATGACGAAACAATGTTGACGGATGTGTTGCCACCTTCATCCAATAGGTCCAGGGTGAACAGTTCTCGTTCACCAAAAAATAAAAAACCTACATAATGGGTTCTTTAGTTTCTTGGAACTGCCGTGGTTTGCAGACCAAGTTGTTTGAGGTTAAATCATTAATTAATACTTATCATCCCATTTGTGTCTGTCTTCAAGAAACATTTTTAAAATTTAACAATTATATAAATTTTAAACATTTTACTTGCATTCGCAAAGATTTTGATCAAAACAGTAGGGTTTCTGGGGGAGTAGCTTTGCTAATTTCCCATAACTATCCTACCTCTAATGTACAACTTACCACTAACTTACAAGCTGTTGCTGCTCGTATCCATATTAAGACATTGATTACAATATGCTGTATATATATTCCACCAAATGATAATATTGATCGCAAGGAACTTGATGATTTGATTGGTCAACTACCTCCGCCATTCGTAATATTGGGTGACTTTAATGGTCACAACCCTCTTTGGGGTAGTTGTGACATGAATCACAGAGGACAGCAAATTGAACAGTGTATTAGTGATCACAGCCTGTGCCTATTAAACAACAATGAACATACCTACTTTCATCAACCAAGCAAGACATTCCACACTATCGATCTTGCTTTCTGTTCCCCATCAGTCCTTCCATACTGGTCCTTTTTAGTCGACAAAGATCTACACAATAGCGACCATTTTCCCATTGTTCTCTTTAACAGTCAAATCAGATCACCTGTGAAACCATCGCGATATATCTTTTCGAAAGCTGATTGGTTAACATTTACTTCCCAAGCTGTGATAGCTGATGACGCAGTTCAGAGCTGTGACATTGATACAGCTGTAAACAATATTACAAATCTCTTGATTAAGGCTGCTGATAATACAATCCCTAAGAATTCTGGAAAAACATCTAAGTATCACTTTCCTTGGTGGAATGAAGAATGTCGCGAGGCATACAAAAAACAAAAGAAAGCCTGGGACAAATTTCGAAGGTATCATACGACTGATAATCTTACTGCATTTAAATATACAAAAGCTGTTGCTCGTAGGATACGCAGACAAAGACAAAGAGAGTCATGGGAGGAGTATGTCAGTGGACTAAACTGTTCCATTTCCAGCAAGAAAGTATGGGAAAAGGTCAAAAAGTGTTCAGGTGTCTATAATGACCACCTTATATCTGTTATAAATAGTAATGGCTCAATTAATAGCTCTCCCGCAGAAATAGCAAATGAAATAGCCAAAGCCTTTGCAGATGTTTCAAACTCAGCAAGTTATTCAGAACCATTCCTGTCACATAAAATCAGATCAGAAAAGAAACCAATTGTCTTCTCACAAGCCAAACACTTGCCATACAATTCTCCGTTTACAGAGTTTGAACTTCTTACAGCATTGTCACAGACTCAGGGAACCAGCAGTGGGCCAGATGGTGTCCATTATACTATGCTGAAACACCTTTCACACGAGTCTTTATTGAACCTTTTATATCTGTACAACAGGATTTATATGGAACATAAGTTTCCGACATCCTGGCAAAGAGCAATCACCATACGCATTATAAAACCAGGAAAGGACCCTAAAAGTCCTTCAAGTTACCGACCCATTGCCTTGACAAGCTGTATTTGCAAAAAATGGTAAATGCCCGACTTGTTTATTTCCTTGAAACAAATAAACTTTTATCTCCACATCAAAGTGGTTTTAGACGAGGAAGATCTACCTCTGACAATATTATTGCTCTGGAATACCAGATCAGGACTGCCTACCTTAGGCGAAATCATTTAGTGTCAATATTTTTTGATATTGACAAAGCCTATGATCACACATGGCGCTATGGTATTATTAAGGACCTTTTTGATTTTAATTTAAAAGGAAATCTTCCCATTTTTACACAAAACTTTTTAGCACATAGGACATTCAAAGTTCGTATTGGTACTGTTCTTTCAAATCCTCACGTACAAGAGGAGGGAGTGCCACAAGGAAGTGTATTGAGTGTGACTCTATTTTCCATAAAAATCAACAGTATTTTAAACCATCTACCACCATCAGTTCATAAAAGCCTCTATGTGGATGATTTGCAAGTTTCATACCAAGCACATGATATGCGCACTGTTGAAAGACAGTGTCAAACTGCAGTAAATGGCATTCTGCAATGGGCTAATCTAAATGGATTCAGGTTTTCAATCCAAAAGACTTGTTGCGTTCACTTCACCAGAAAACGAGGTCTACACTTACCTCCAGAGATTTTCATGGAAAATGCTAAAATTGCTGTTGTGGATGAAGTGAAATTTCTTGGAGTCTGGTTCGATAGAAAACTCACCTTCCTACCCCATGTTCAGAAATTGAGAAAAAAATGTGAGAGAGCCATTAACATTTTAAAAGTTCTGTCAAATACGAAATGGGGTGCAGATACAACTTCAATGCTACGTATATATAGGGCCATTATTCGTTCCAAGATTGATTATGGATGTAATGTTTATGGGAGTGCACGAACATCTGTTCTTCAGAAACTGGACACAATACATAATAAGGCATTACGTATATGTTCAGGTGCCTTTAGAATATCTCCTATTCAAAGCTTATATGTGTACTGCAATGAGCCACCTCTAGAATTCAGGCGTGAACAGTTGATGCTGAATTATTACTATTGGATCATGTCCTTACAGAACCACCCTCTGCAACGACTAATACTAGATGAGCATTATGATAGACTCTACGACCACAGACCCTCATGCATTCCTTCTTTTGGCAAGCGGATACGAAATATATTATCAATAACCCCACAAGTAGATGTAAATATAAGGAAAACAAAGTGTTTTGAAACACCTCCATGGCATGTTCCAGATTTTATATATCTCAACCCATTTAGTAATTTTACTAAGAGAAACACAGATCAGACTATTTATCTGCAACTGTTTGCTGAACATAGAAATCTCTACAACGAGTTTACTCCTATTTTCACAGATGGTTCAAAAGCTGGCAATTACGTAGGGTTGGCTTATGTATCTAAAAATACTATAGAGTCTTTTAAACTGCATGCATCTTGCTCTATTTTTACTGCTGAGATTATGGCAATATACCAGAGTCTTATATTCATATCGCATCAAATTTCCAAAAAGCACATCATTTATACCGATTCATTGAGTTCGCTACAACTTTTATCATCTAGGACTGCTATGAATTACCCTATTGCCTCTGATATTCTTAAGTATGAACATCGTCTAAAGGTACAGGAATACCATACTGAATTTTGTTGGGTGCCAGGACATGTTGGTATCAGAGGAAATGAGTTGGCAGATATTGCTGCTAAATCAGCTACTCAAAATTTAAACCTGACAATCCCTTTAACTGACATCAAACCATTCATTTTGAAAAATATTTATGACAAATGGCAGTATTCCTGGAACCAGCAGTCTCGTAATAAGTTGTATGAAGTAAAGCCCGTAATACAAAAGTGGACTAGTTTCCAATGTAGGAAACTTGAGGTACTTTTAACACGTTTGCGAATTGGTCATACCCGTTTTACCCACAGACACTTACTTTTAGGAGAAGTTGAACCCTTTTGTAATAGTTGTCAGACCTCAGCAAGTATCAAACATATTTTAATTGAGTGTACTAAATATAAACAGTTTCGTTTCAAGCATTTTAAGACTTATACATTAAATTTGGCAGAATTAATTGGAGAAAATCCTCATTTGGAGCTTTTCCCATTCCTATTGGACATTGGTTTTTTCCATCATTTTTAACATCACCTTTTATAACCTTTTAGCCATTTTTCATATCATTTGCATTGTTGCACATGTTCCATAGTATTTTCACACATTATCACTATTTTAAATTATACACGTGTTATCAATACTATTTTATGTATCTCGGTACCATATGTCTGGCGCAGCATATCGTCTTTGGATCTTGTGCCATTAAACCATAATCAACCAACCAACCAACCAATCTTCCCCTTTTGTGTCCTCCGGACCCCGTGCCCTTTGCTGGTCTCTTGAAGTCTCGAACTTTGCTTGTTTCCCCGCTAGTGAAATCTTCCTGACCGTGATACTCTTAAATTTATTAGGAACGGGCTTTCTTGGAGACTAGTGTTGGCGTTGTCAACTTCTTTAGTGCTTCCAAGGGAGGTCTTGTTATTGAGATTAGGGATCAGGTGGGTATGGGCGAGTTAAGGGAGGATCTGCTTAATATACCGGGATTTGAGGCTAATTATACTATGAGTGACTTTGTTCGTCGGTGGCCCCGGATGATTGCTTTTGGAGTTGACGAAGATTGAGTAAGCTCGAGGTCCACGAGGGCATTTACAATCAAAATGGTTATTTTGGGGAGAGAGATTGTTTGAGAATGTGTTTTAGTATCAAGGCCCGCCGCGGCAGACATTGGGTATTCGAGGTAAATCCTAGTATCTTCGGCGATCTCGTGAGTTCTGGTTGGGTCTATTGTCAGTTTGGTCTTTTTCCGATTCGTGAATTCGACAATGTATTGTTGTGTTTAAAGTGCGGTAGACTAGGTCACATGAGCTCTCGTTGTGCTGAGGACCCTAGGTGCTTGAAATGCAGTGCTAGTCGTGATGGTGGAGACTGCGGGAGTGTGGAAAGGTGCATAAATTGCATTGAGGCAAATAACAAATTTGGTTTAGAGCTGGAAGTAAAGCACTCCTGTCGTTCCCGGGCCTGTCCCCTCTTCCTTAGAAGTGTGAAGACGTCTAAGAACTATATTGATTATGGTTAATGGATCTGCTTTTGGAGTGTCTTACTTGTATATAGCATTTTTCTAGTTTCCCACCTTTTGTTGAGGATCTTTTAATTTTGTTGCCTCTCGGGTTGGGGTCTGTGGCTTTGGCGCTTTTGTGCCTATTTTCTGCTTTGGCTAGTTTTTCTTTTTGGTTGTCTTTATAGGTTCTGTGTTTTTGCGGGTCGATTCTTGTTCGTATTCTGGTGTTTTTGTTTGATGGGTCTGTAATTTTTTTTTGTTTTTATGGCTTTTCGGTATGTATCTCCTCCTTCTATAGTACAGTAGAGGATTTGTATTTTAGATTAGGTTTTTAGCTTATTTGTTTTGTAGTTTGATATTAGGTTTTATAGGCGCTCCCTGGGACATCTTTATTGTTGGTTTTTTTGTTTATTACAGTTGTTTTTATGTATGTTGGAAAAGTTTGGTTTGGTGTGGTCCTTGGATGTTGATGGCGACGCTTTTTCTCGTTTGTTTGCTGTAGGGGAGGATTGTACTTTGTATTTTGGTTATTTTTCTTGGATTGTAGTTGGAGGACATGCTAGTTTGCTTATGGTATTTACTTGAGTTTCGGTAAATTCTGACTGTTGGATTGTAAACTTTTATTTGGAGTTTGTGTTTGTTTTTGCTTTCCGTTGGTGCCGCTTCTTTTCTTGTTGCTTTGAGGTGGTATTGGTCCTCTTGGTTTTCTTTCGTTTTTGGTCTTTCTGCTTGTTTTTTGGCTTGTTAGTTGTTATTTCTGTTCTTGTGTTATTAAGGTGTTTGGAAGGATTGGTTTATTTTTATGTTTATGTAGGTTTTTCCGGAGTATTTGGAGATTTGTTGGTTTTGTTTTTATTTAGGTTGAAGTTTTTGTTCTCCCCGCGTCGTGGCTGTTGTTTTGTTGATTCATATTTTCTTCCGGAGAAACATTTTTGGCAAATGTTTCATATATATTTGTTTTCTTATTTAGTGGTGGATTGTTTATTTGGTTCTTGGTTTTTCTGCCTCTCTGGTCTCTTCTTTCCTGTTTAATGTGGGAAAACTGAGGATATTTTTACACGGACTTATTCACGATATTTTTGTTTTAATGCTGGGGTAGCACTTTTCCCGGCCGTGCTTTTCACCCTTTAAACCCTTTGTTGGTAAGGGGTACGGTCTAGGTAGCAAAAAAAAAAAAAAAGCATGGAGAATTTGGGATTGCTTTCTTTCTCGAGTTCTTCATGCTCTTTTTCAGGTGAGAATAATGCTGTTCTGCCAAATATATCACGTATGGATTGGGCTGAGAGCGTTGAGGTCTCTGAATCCTGAAAGCCAAAAGATGTGACTCCCAGAGATATAGGACAAAGTTGTGTAACATCATGTAACACATCAAAAGCTAGATATTTCATTGTAAAGAAGTCTGAAGGAACTTTTGTAAATGTTTCACCATTTTTTATTCAAAAAAGTATAGCTGCCTATGTAGGTGATGCAAAAAATGTTAGAAAGCTAAGATCCGGTGGCCTTTTGGTCCAAGTTACCACAAATGCTCAAGCAACAAACATAATGAAAATGACTCATATTGGAAATTTCAAGATCACAGTAAACTTACATATGTCACTTAATTATTCTAGAGGCGTAATTTCCGAATCAGATCTGATTTATGACAGTGAGGAAGAAATTTTGAACAATTTAATTGACCAAAATGTGTGCGCTGTAAGACGTATCAACATTCGTAGAGATGGGAAAGTCTTACCCACCAAACACCTCATACATTTAACTCACCAGATTTATCAAAAACCATTAAAGCAACCTATCTGATGTGAAAAGTTCGTCCTTTCATTCAAATCCATTAAGGTGCTTTAAGTGCCAAAGATGCGGACATTCTAAAAATTCATGCCGAGAGAAATATGAAACATGTGCCGGTGTGCTGAGCCTGGACATGAATTTGAAAATTGTACAAAAAAATTTCAATGTGTTAATTGCGATGGTGAACACCCATCATATGCTCTATCATGCCCTAAATGAAATATCGAAAAGGAAATACCAACTGTTAAAATCCATAATAATATTCCTTTCCCTGAATCACGTAAAATAAAAACAGCATGTACACCTAAAGGTGTATCCTATGCCACTGTAGCCACTAAATCCTCAACTTCTGTTGCCACGCAATGTGAGAAAAGATCTATTGCTACACAAACCGAAGCTATCTCTGTGCCCGAAGATAGTCCAAATTCTACTAACACATTAAGTACTGAATTTAAACCTAAATCTGCCATTACCTTAGCAATTTTTAGACCAGAGTTTTCACAGCCAAATAAACCAAGTACCAGTGGGGATAATGAAACATATACTACAATGAACAAAAAAAAATCCAACCAAAAATCTAAATTAAAAAATGAGAAAGACAAACTTGCACCTACAAAATCATTAAAAAGAGTAGATGCAAAAAATGATGCCAATATTGATAACGCAGTACAACTATGTGTTTCGGTTGACGAAACAATGTTGACGGATGTGTTGCCACCTTCGTCCAATAGGTCCAGGGTGAACAGTTCTCGTTCACCAAAAAAGAAAAACCTACATAATGGCTTCTTTGGTTTCTTGGAACTGCCGTGGTTTGTAGACCAAGTTGTTTGAGGTAAAATTCTTATTTAATACTTACCATCCCATTTGTGTCTGTATTCAAGAAACTTTTTTATAGTCTAAGAATAACATAAATATTAAACATTTTACTTGCATTCGCAAAAATTTTGATCAAAACAGCATTGTTTCTCGGGGAGTAGCCTTGCTAATTTCCCAAGACTATCCTATCTCCCAAGATCTACATTATTTACAATTTAAGTCAAGCAAAGCAAGTCATTGTTCTCATGGATGGCTTGCAGTCATGACTCACCAGGAAGAACGAATCAGGTTTTCCGGAACTGCCAAGGCAGTTCCAAAGTGAAATGGGTCACGGTCTACCGCCGCCCGGCGGGCAAGATATACTACGTCCTTCCTCGGACGTAGTATATCTGGGAAGCTTCCACGGAGGCACCGAAGACCGGAAAGAAGGTGTCTAGGTCTTCTTTTCCTGAGATAGAAAGGTGTTGAAGGCCCAGACCATCCGACTCGTCCAAAGACTTAGATCACTTTTGTGGATGGCCGGGAAAAATTTTGAATAGCGGAGTCCGACCTCCGCAGTCACGTCCCCGGTCAGAGCAGCCAGTAGTTTATTTAATTTCAAAAAATTTATACATAATACAGGATTCAGCAGCATGAGCTGAAAATAATTTTTCCACAAGACAGACGGGTGGCAGACCAAGACATCAAACACAACATCGAAAAACACACAAAATCCAAAACAAATAACAAAACGTACAAAGAAAAGCAACATATAAACAGGGAGTAGAAGAATGGAGTCAGGCAATTTTAACCTCCAAAGAGGGAAAGAAGGTTCATTAAGAGAAAAATTGCTTAATATTAATCCTTCTTTTTTCTTTAACGCTTAAGCAAGCAAAAGTAAAGTAAGAAGTGTCTCCAGAGGAATCAGACAGTACGAGAATTATATTTTAAATCAGTTATCATATTTAAAGTTTTTCCTTTTTCTTTCTTTTCTTTTTTTTTTATAAATTAGCAAAGTTATAAGTCAAATCCGTTAATTCAATAAAAGGAAATGAATGAGTAAGGTTAGTTTTTACTCAATGAAATTTTATTATTAACTTTTTAATTTTCTCTAAGAAAAATGTTGAATTGAAATTGTTGAGATAGAAAGGTGTGGAAGTGTCGTAGCTACTATCTACTTTTCTCAGGCAGGGTTTGCTAGTGTTTCTCCTGAAAAAATTTCGCGAAGTTTTCCGAATATGCCCAGTAATGTCTCGAACTCTGAGATCGTGGTGAGTAACCTCGTTCTGGACAAACCAGGGTGTATTTACAATGCAGTGTAATACTTTATTTTGGAAAACTAGCAGTTTCTCTATGTGCGCTTTTGCAGCCGACCCCCAGACGGGGCAAGCGTACAAAAAGGCCTGTGCTATGATTTGTTTGTAGATGATCAGTTTATTGTAGAGGGACAGATGGGATTTTCTACCGGAAAATGGGAGGAAGGCTTTAAAGGTTTTATTTACAGATTCAACTTTGTTAGAGATATGCTGTGCGAAATTCATTTAGTGTCCAATGTGACGCCCAAATACTTTGCGGAGAGTGAAAAGGGGATCAGATCATTGGAGATTTTAAGGGAGAAGTTATGACTAAGTTCTCGGTAGTTCGGACGAAAAATGACGACTGCACTCTTGGTCGGATTGATTTTGATTCTCCAGGTCGCGGGCCAGTTTTCAGGGCTATTCTCTATGTAGCTTTGGACTGTATTAATAGCGTTGTGTGGTGAACATCTTCTAGAAATCAGGTCGTGAGGCTTATAAAAAGCAAAAGAAAGCTTGGTCAATTTTCAGGAGGTCTACCAATGAACACCTAACTGCATTTAAACATGCAAAAGCGTTTGCTCGCAGGATACGCCGAAGAAGGAAGAAAGAGTCATGGGGAAAATATGTTAGTGAAATAACATCCTCCACTTCTAGTAAAATTGTATGGGAGAAAAGTGTACAGGGAATTATAGTGATCACTCCATAGGCATTCTAAATCATAATGGCACAACTATAAGTTCCCTATATGACATTGCAAATGAAATTGCCAAAGAATTTGCAAATATTTCAAATGCATCAAATTACTCTGAACCGTTTTTAAAACACAAACTTCAGTCTGAAAATAAACCTATTGTTTTCCCAGAAGCTAGAAACTTACCTTATAACATGCACTTTACAATGTCAGAGTTCGTGACTGTTTTGCCCCAAACACACAGAACTTGCAGTGGACCTGATAAAATTAACTGTATCATGCTTAAACACCTCTCCCATTACTCCTTATTGAACCTCTTATACCTGTTTAACAGAATTTGGCATGAACATAAATTCCCTAGGTCATGGCAAAGAGCCATCACAATTCCCATTTTAAAACCGGGTAAGGACCCTCAAAGCCCTTTAAGTTATCGCCCTATAGCTCTCACAAGCTGTGTATGTAACTTCTTGAAAAAATGCTTAATGCCCGGCTTGTACACTTTTTAGAGAGTAACAAGTTATTCTCACCCCACCAAAGTGGCTTTCGTCGAGGTAGATCTACCATTGATAATCTTATTAGAATCACAAATTAGGACCGCCTGTTTTAGGATAAATCATTTAGTCTCAATTTTTTTTATATTGACAAAGCCTATGATCGAATATGGCGCTATGGTATTATTAAGGACATTTACGATTTTAATCTAAAAGGTAATCTTCCTATTTTTATTCAAAACTTTTCATCACACAGGACATTCCAAGTGCGCATTAGTTCAACTCTCTCACGCAAACAGGTACAAGAGGAGGGTGTGCCACAAGGAAGTGTCTTGAGTGTGAAACTCTTTAATATAAAAATAAATAGCCTTTTAAATGGTTTGCCAGTGTCTGTCCACAAAAGTCTGTATGTGGATGATCTGCAAGTTTCCTACCAAGCTCACGATATGCGTACTGTGGAAAGACAATGCCAAGCCGCCGTAAATAACATCTTACGATGGGCAAATGTGAATGGGTACGGGTTTTCTACTCAAAAGACTTGTTGTGTTCATTTCACCAGAGAACGTGGTATACACTCACCCCCAGAAATCTTTATGAGAGGTGCAAAGATTGCTGTAGTAGAGGAAATAAAATTTCTCGGGGTTTGACTCGAGAAAAAGCTTACGTTCTTGCCCCACATTCAGAAACTGCGAAATAAATGTGAGGAAGCTCTTAACATCTTAAAAGTCCTCTCAAATACCAAATTGGGTGCAGATCTTACTTCCATGCTTCGCATCTAAAGAGCTGTTATTCGGCCAAAACTAGATTATGGTTGTTCTGTGTATGAATCAGCACGTACATCAGTGCTAAAAAAGCTTGATCCAATTCACCATAAGGTATTACGTATATGCTCAGGAGCCTTTAGGACATCTCCTGTTCAAAGCTTATATGCTGTCTCTAATGAGTCATGCTTACAATTAAGGCGTGAACAGCTGGCACTGAATTATTATTTCCGTATCATGTCCTTACATAACCATCCGTTACAACGTTCATTCCTTGATGATCATTATGATCGACTGTATGACCACAGACCTTCATGCATTCCTACTTTTGGCAAGCGGATATGCAATGTAGTAGAAGCTACCCCTTTAGTAGAGCTTTATGTTCGAAAAACAAAGTTTTTTGAAACACCTCCATTGTATGTTAACAATTTCGTCTTTCTCAACCCTTTTTGTAATTTTACGAAGACTAACACCACTCCGGCTATTTATGTGCAATTGTTTGCAGAACATAGGAATCTGTATAAGGAGTTTACTCCTGTTTTTACAGATGGTTCCAAAGCAGGAGATTACGTTGGTCTAGCTTATGTTTGCAACAATACTATAAAGTCTTATAAACTACATGCATCTTGCTCTATTTTTACAGCTGGGATTATGGCTATTTACCAGTCCCTAATCTTCATCTCTTATCAAAAGTCCAAAAAACACATTATATATACTGACTCATTGAGTTCATTACAGATTTTATCATCGAAGAGAGCTATGAATTACCACATTGCCTCTGATATCCTTAAGTATGAGCATCGTCTGAAGGAGCAAGGATACCATACTAAATTCTGTTGGGTCCCAGGACATGTTGGCATCAAAGGAAATGATTTAGCAGACATTGCTGCTAAATCAGCTATTCAAACTTTGAGTCTGACTATCCCTTTGACCGACATCAAACAATTTGTTCTAAAAAATATTCATGACAAATGGCAGTATTCCTGGAATCAGCAAGCTGATTATAAGTTGCTCGAGATAAAGCCCTTAGTACAAAAATGGACTAGTTTCCAATGTAGGAAACTGGATGTAATTTTAACTCGTTTGCGCCTTGGTCACACTCGTTGTACTCACAGACATTTACTTTTAGGAGAAATTGAACCCCTTTGTAATGTTTGTCAAACCGCAGCGAGTGTAAAACATATTCTAATTACTTGTCCTAAATATAAACAGTTTCGTTTTAAACATTTTAAAACGTATACTATAACTTTGACGGAATTGATTGGAGAAAACCCTCATTCAGGGATTTTTCCATTCTTATTAGACATTGGGTTTTACCATCATATTTAAATTCATTTCCTATCACCTTTTAAACTTTTTTCATCTTGTTTCCATCATTATCCCTCTTGCATTGTCTTGTTTTAGTCATACAACTTTTTAGATTATACACTTGTTTTTATTTTTTACCTTTATCTGTATTTTAGTACCATATGTCCGGCGCAGCATATCTTCTTTGGATCTTGTGCCAAAAATCCTAAATCAACCAACCAACCATTGAGTTCATTACAGCTTTTATCATCGAAGAGAGCTATGAATTACCACATTGCCTCTGATATCCTTAAGTATGAACATCGTCTGAAGGAGCAAGGATACCATACTAAATTCTGTTGGGTCCCAGGACATGTTAGCATCAAAGGAAATGATTTAGCAAACATTGCTGCTAAATTAGCTTCTCAAACTTTGAATCTGACTATCCCTTTAACTGACATCAAACAATTTATTCTAAAAAATATCCATGACAAATGTCAGTATTCCTGGAATTAGCAAGCTGATAATAAGTTGCACGAGATAAAGCCCTTTGTACAAAATGTACTAGTTTCCAATGTAGGAAACTGGATGTAATTTTAACTCGTTTGCGCATTGGTCACACTCGTTTTACTCACAGGCATTTACTTTTAGGAGAAATTGAACCCCTTCGTAATGTTTGTCAAACCGCAGCGAGTGTAAAACATATTCTAATTACTTGTCCTAAATATAAACAGTTTCGTTTTAAACATTTTAAAACGTATACTATAACTTTAACGGAATTGATTGGAGAAAATCCTCATTCAGGGATTTTTCCATTTTTATTAGACATCGGTTTTTACCATCATTTAAATTCACTTCCTATCACCTTTTAGGCTTTTTTCATCTTGTTTCCATCATTATCCCTCTTGCATTGTCTTGTTTTAGTCATACACCTTTTTAGATTATACACTTGTTTTTATTCTTTACATTTATCTGTATTTTAGTACCATATGTCTGGTGCAGCATATCCTCTTTGGATCTTGTGCCAAAAATCCTTAATCAACCAACCATCTAGAAATCAGGGCTGTGTCACCTGCAAAGATGGCCAGCTGTACTTGCGAGGTCCTGAGTATGTCGTTAATGAAGGTGTTAAACAGGAGCGGACTCTGATTTCCGTCCTGGGGAACCCCGGCCCTGATTGGCCGAAGAGAGGAGAAAGATTGACCAACTCGCACGCGGAAAGAACGATTAGCAATATACGAGTTTATGAGAGCCAAATGTTGTGTCGAAATACCAAGTCGGGCCAGCTTGGTTAACAGACTCGAAATAAACGTTTTATCAAAATCCTTGCTTATATGGAAAAATACAATGCTGGTATACTGCTTGTTGGTAGATTTTTTGTGAATGGCTTCCACTACACGCATGAGTTGGGAATGCGTGGAAAAATCAGATCGAAAGCCGTGCTGTTCAGGAAATCTTTCGATCTGCTGAAACTAGTCAAACGTCTAAGCAACACTAACTCAAAAATTTTGGAAAGGCTTGATAGAAGACTAATTGGTCTGTAACTTTCTGCTAAATTAGGATTTTGATTAATTTTCATCAGAGGGATGACATTAGCAGTTCCAACTCTGGGGAAAGTATCGATGATCCAACATATGATTTAATAGCACGGTGAGCCAGCACACATAAGACAAGGGGAGGTTCTTAAGCATCCTATTGCTGATCTTATTAGGTCTGGGTGATTTCTTTACCTTGAAGCTTTGTATAGTGTTGAAGACCTAGACCGTCCGACTCGTCCTGTGCATTTGAGCATCTATTTGGACGGCCGGAAGAGAGTTAGCAGATGCCAACTCACAAGGCCAACGTCCGACGGTCCATAGCAACGTTTATTGAAAAACTAAATATTTACAAGGTGTTACATATCAAAAGGTATATACAATGATTCTGTTGACAGAAGTTAAGTAGAGATGACAGGCTTCTTCATATATTGATTATGATGCATTAAATAATATCTTGATAAATGTATTAAAGTATTAGATAAATGAACACAAAAATATGCACGAACAAAAGAAGGTAGCTTCTAGCAACCAAGAACACCTAAAAACAACAAAAGGACAAGAACGGCAAAACAACAAAAAGCAACAAGACAACAACAAACAGCGACACTTCCGAGGAAGAACAAAAACAAGCAAGGGGGGTTCACCAACCAGTGAAAAAGTTTAAAGCAGCAAGGCTCTCAGGCTAATCAAGGGATTCTGTTGGATATATCTCTCGCTATGAGAACACAGTTTTTTATTTTGTTGATTGAAGATTTATTATAGCTGTGGACTCTCGAGAACCAGGCCGCAGAGTTAATGGATGAAGGTTTAGTAAGGTGGAAAGGTTTTGAGTGGGGGCAGGAAAAAACATAATGGTCTGCATCTCCGAAAGATCCGCAGGTGCAGCAAGAGATTGATTTAAATTTAAAATAGTGGAGATAGTCTAAAAAAGGGCCATGGCCTGTAATAAAGTAGATAAGATATTTATTTGTTATATGAGTATTAAAGTTTACATTGGGTAAAAAATTTAGAATTCTGGCCGGGTCGTGAGTGCGGGGGGAAATATAATTGTTAAGATAGGATTGCCAGGCATTTAGAGTGTCTAATTTACAATGTTTTTTAAAAGGGGAAATGGAATGGAGGTAGGGGAACCAGAAGAAGTAGCCAATTTTGCATTCTCATCAGCGGCCTCGGTGCCTGAGATGTCAGAGTGGGCTTTAACCCAACTGAGGTTAATTAAATGTTTGTTTGAATTAGAATCAAGTTTAATTTTGGAAAGATGGTCAGATTTGTTTCTAATGGAGTTAAGGGCCGAAATGGAGGATTGAATATCTGAAAAGATATTAATTTTAGAATTGTTAGAAGATGCCCAGTTGATAGCAAAATGAATTGCTGCAATTTCAGCTTGAAAAACTGTGTTCCCAAGGTTGAGTTTGAAAGTGTTAAGTGTTAAGGAATTTATCCCCCCTGTAAATGCAAATGGCGTATCCAACTTTGTCTTCAATGGCGGAGCCATCAGTGTAGACGTTTGTGTTTGAAAAAAGGGTGGGTGTGAAAGGTGAAAAGTTAGCAATACGTTGGGAGGGGGGGGGGAAGTGAGAGGATGGGCGATTAAAATCAAAGTTGGTGTGGGGGGGGGAAGAGCAGGGTTTGAAAAATGGTTGATTCTAAGTTTCCCAAAGGCATGTTTTTAAAAAGTGTATTAATAACTAAATGAATAGGGGGGATTCCAGTTAATGAATAAAGAGAAATGCTGGAAGTAGTCCGACAACCAGAAGAAATTTTTAAAAGAAAAATCTTTTGGAGAGATAAAAGTTTTTTGACCTGAGCCCCAGTCAAAGCTTGTCCCCAAATTCCAGCGCCGAAAGTGATAATCTTTTCGATGACCGAAAAATGCCAAATTTTTAAAAAGGATTTATCTATGCCCCAATTATTACCAGACACCCTCCTATTCATGACAAATGGCAGTCGTCCTGGAATCAGCAATCTGATAATAAGTTGCACGAGATAAAGCCCTTAGTACAAAAATGGACTAGTTTCCAATGTAGGAAACTGGATGTAATTTTAACTCGTTTGCGTATTGGTCACACTCGTTTTACTCACAGGCATTTACTTTTAGGAGAAATTGAACCCCTTTGTAATGTTTGTCAAACCGCAGCGAGTGTAAAACATATTTTAATTACTTGTCCTGAATATAAACAGTTTCGTTTTAAACATTTTAAAACGTATACTTTAACTTTGACGGAATTGATTGGAGAAAATCCTCATTCAGGGATTTTTCCATTCTTATTAGACATTGGTTTTTACCATCATATTTAAATTCACTTCCTATCACCTTTTAGACATTTTTCATCTTGTTTCCATCATTATCCTTCTTGCATTGTCTTGTTTTAGTCATATACTCTTTTAGATTATACACTTGTTTTTATTCTTTACATTTATCTGTATTTAATACCATATGTCTGGCGCAGCTTATCCTCTTTGGATCTTGTGCCAAAAATCCTTAATCAACCAACCAACCAACCCTTGGTCAGGGATGACTTGCTCGGATTCTTCGAGCAACCGCGCCAATTTGCAGCGTGCTGGCCGCTGCAATTGCAGCAGAGCAGGTAGTCTGCTTTGAAATCCTTGGCGGCATGGGGTCCGGCACACTTGATGCAACACAGACGTAGGTTACATGCTGGACTGCTATGAAAATATCCATTACAGCCGTAACATTAGCTAGCAAAAATTTTGCTTCCGGTGGTCGGCTCCAGTTTCACTTCCGTACCCAAGAGCCTATTGATTTCATATAAATCTTCCGGGTTAGTCCGGGGTGCTTCCTGAAGGTAATAGAGGGGGATGTGCTATTTGCTCCCTTTCTTAGTCAGCCTAAAGTTATTAATAATGGTAAAGCCCAGTGCTTCCATTGATTTAGTAATTAACTTTATGTCCGTCACCACGAAAAGCCTTCGTATGACAACCCTGACTGGTTGCTCTTCCCTCAAAGTATAAGTGTTAAACTGCATGCCACTTTTCTTGAGATGATTCGCGCAGTTACGAAATTCGACTTCAATTTTGACATGCACCTTAAAGAATTGTCGTTCAAGGACCGGAACAATCTTGGGTGCAAATCTTCTCAAGTTGTGCAAGATGAAGGGCCAGTCAGTCTGTGATGCACTGATAACAGCGGAGGCGTGGTCGGACGGAGGTATTCGGCACTGTCGCCGAGGGGCCGTCCTTTCCGGGTCCGGTTTCGTGAGTTGTTTTTTAATTGTCCGGTTCAGAATCTATAGTTGGCACAATATTACTTGAAGATCTAGAGGTCTTGGGGACCTTGTGGATGAATCCTTCATCATCCATAAAGGTGCGTGGAGTATAAGTTCCACTTACCGTTCGTTTTTTGTTGATTTCACTGTTTTCTTTAGGTTTAGCTTTAGTTAGATCAATACGATTTAACGATTCTATTTGTTTAGATGCCTCAAGGGCGGCCTGGTCAAATTTGGTTTTCAGCTTGAGAGCTTTAGTTTTAGATAATTTCTCAGAATTGTTTCTAGATACACTATCCGTGACTTTAGTAGCCGGTTCCTCAGCAGATTCCTCAACAGAGGGAGGGGGGAGTTAAACTATGCTTACTGCCTCAACCTAGCAAGTCAGCCATCCTCTGTAGTACCTCGTCCATATAGTCAAGCTTGGTTCTCATCTCAGCGTACTCGACCTTCTGTGCCTGAGATTTCTTGACCTTCTGTGCCTGAGATTTCTTGACCTTCTGTGCCTTGAGATTTCATCTGCCTAATAATCAACTCGTTTTCAAGCTCAATCATATGATTTCGTAAATCTACAACTTCTTGTGCAGTCGGTATCCTCTCAGAAGCAGACCCGGTACTCGCTATTACCTCCATCGCATCAACACTCGTGCTCAAAAACTCCGGCGCTACCGGAATCTCACACTCCGCCATTTTGACTGGGGAGCTCTCACACTTACGTCCTACTAGCTCAAAAGCCATTCTCCGAATCTCAGGAGGATGAATCGTTTCTCAAAGTGATCTATATGAATCAGTGAATGATGACGTTTCCCACAGAATTTACATTTTTTCTCATTTGTGCATTGGGTTACTTTATGAGGTTTAAGGCAATTGTGACAGAATTGTTTCCTTTTGATTTCATTAGTTCTCTCTGGCACAGATAATCCGTGAAACATTTTGCACTTATACATTGGATGGTTATCCTTACATATTGGGCAGTTAAATTTAATGTTTGTTTTTATCATTAAGCTTTTATGTCTAGGAGAGAATTCAACCTTTGATTTTGTAGCAAAGGGAACACGTGAGATTTTTTCTAATACTTGACTTCTTTTTTGCAAAAAATGTATAAATTCTTCCCAATCTGGGAACTCTGTTGTTTTTAACGACATCTCGTATTGTTTACGAGTTTCGCGATCTAGCTTGGAAGTATTGACGTTTATTAACATCATCTCAGTTAATTTGTTCATTTCAAGGTTGAGAAACTTTAGCCCTCGGTAGATAATTCAATATTGTATCAACGAACTTATGTAATTGTTTTCCCGATTCATGAGTAATTTTCTCTAAATTCAAGATTGCATTTCCCCTCAGGGGTTCATTTCTTTAGTGAATACGGGTGTTGCAATCCCGAGGCACCTTAGCAAGGCTTTTCTTTCCTATTTTCTTACTCTCTCTTTCTTTTTCCTTCTTATTTTTTGTCTATCCTCCTTTCCCCTTCTTTTTGTTTTGCTCTCCTTTTGTGTTTTGTGTTTCTTGTCCCTCTCAGCTGCTGGTGTCATCAATGCCGAGCCCTTAGTAAACATCACATCTGCTCTATGGGCCCTAGTACCACTCTTCGGCCTCTGCCGTAAGGTACACCGTTTGGGCTCGGGAATGGGTTCATGTGGGTGTGATGCGAAAGGGGTAGAGCTGCGTGCATCAGTAGTTTTGCTTTTAAGAAACGTTTGCAGTAAACGGTTCCAGAGGGGAGTCCCTTGGTTGCGTTGGTTAGATGGTGGAGAGTGTTTCATATCGAGAAATCCCCCATGGATCTTTGTTGGTCCTTGGGCCCTGTGCACCAGGTGCACGTTATGGCCCGCTCTCCATCATCTAGCTTTGCGAATGACTCCGGCGGTTACACTTGGCACGTTAGAAAAGTGTGGGGAGACGGAGCCTAGCGGGGGCTCCGATCGATCTGGAAGTAAACCGTGGTTTTTTTATAAGTGGTTACAAGCATGGAGAATTTGAGATTGCTTTCTGTCTCAGGTTCTTCATGCTCTTTTTCAGATGAGAACAATGCTGTTCTGCCTAATATATCACGCATGGATTGGGCTGAGAGGGTTGAGATTACTGAATCCTCAAAGCCAAAAGATGTGACTCCCAGAGGATTGGGACAAAGCTGTGTAACATCAGGTAATGCCTCAAAAGCTAGATATTTCATCATAAAGAAGTCTGAAGGAACTTTTGCAAATTGTTCACCTTTTTTGATTCAAAAAAGTATAGCTGCCTATGTAGGTGATGTAAAAAATGTTAAAAAACTAAGATCCGGTGACCTTTTGGTCCAAGTTACCACAAATGCTCAAGCAACAAACATAATGAAAATGACCCATATTGGAAGTTTCAAGATCACAGTAAACTTACATATGTCACTTAATTATTCTAGAGGCGTAATTTCCGAATCAGATCTGATTTATGACAGTGAGGAAGAAATTTTGAACAATTTAATTGACCAGAATGTGTGCGCTGTAAGACGTATCAACATTCGTAGAGAAGGGAAAGTCTTACCAACTAAACACCTCATACTTACCTTTAACGCGCCAGATTTACCAAAAACCATTAAAGCAGCCTATCTGATGTGCAAAGTCCGTCCTTTCGATCCAAATCCATAAAGGTGCTTTAAGTGCCAAAGATTTGGACACTCTAAAAATGCATGCAGAGGGAAATGTGAAACATGTGCCCGGTGTGCTGAGCCCGGACATGAATCTGAAAATTGTTCCAAAAAATTTCAGTGTGTTAATTGTAATGGTGAACACCCATCATATGCTCGATCATGCCCTAAATGGAAGATCGAAAAAGAAATACAAACTGTTGAAATCAATAATAATATTTCTTTCCCTGAAGCACGTAAAATAGTAACAGCACGTACACCTGAAGGTGTATCCTATGCCACAGTAGCCACTAAATCCTCAACTTCAGTTGCCACGCAATGTGACAAAAGATCTATTGCTACACAAACCGAACCTATCTCTGTGGCCGAAGACAGTCCAAATCCTACTAACCCATCAAGTACTCAATTTAAACCTAAATCTGCCATACCCTTAGCAACTTTTAGACCAGAGTTTTCACAGCCAAATAAGCCAAGTACCAGTCGGGATACTGAAACATATACTACAATGAACAAAAAAAAATCCAACCAAAAATCTAAATTAAAAAATGAAAAAGACGAACTTGCACCTAGAAAATCATTAAAAAAGTAGATGCAAAAAATGATGCCAATATTGGTGATGCAGTACAACTATGTGTTTCGGATGACGAAACAATGTTGACGGATGTGTTGCCACCTTCATCCAATAGGTCCAGGGTGAACAGTTCTCGTTCACCAAAAAATAAAAAACCTACATAATGGGTTCTTTAGTTTCTTGGAACTGCCGTGGTTTGCAGACCAAGTTGTTTGAGGTTAAATCATTAATTAATACTTATCATCCCATTTGTGTCTGTCTTCAAGAAACATTTTTAAAATTTAACATTAGTATAAATGTTAAACATTTTACTTGCATTCGCAAAGATTTTGATCAAAACAGTAGGGTTTCTGGGGGGAGTAGCCTTGCTAATTTCCCATAACTATCCTACCTCCAATGTACAACTTACCACTAACTTACAAGCTGTTGCTGCTCGTATCCATATTAAGACATTGATTACAATATGCTGTATATTTATTCCACCAAATGATAATATTGATCGCAAGGAACTTGATAATTTGATTGGCCAACTTCCTCCGCCATTCGTAATATTGGGTGACTTTAATGGTCACAACCCTCTTTGGGGTAGTTGTGACATGAATCACAGAGGACAGCAAATTGAACAGTGTATTAGTGATCACAGCCTGTGCCTATTAAATAGCAATGAACATACCTACTTTCATCAACCAAGCAAGACATTCCACACTATCGATCTTGCTTTCTGTTCCCCGTCAGTCCTTCCATACTGGTCCTTTTTATTCGACAAAGATCTACACAATAGCGACCATTTTCCCATTGTTCTCTTTAACAGTCAAATCAGATCACCTGTGAAACCATTGCGATATATCTTTTCGAGAGCTGATTGGTTGACATTGACTTCCCAAGCTGTGATAGCCGATGACGCAGTTCAGAGCTGTGACATCGATACAGCTGTAAATAAAATTACAAATCTCTTGAATAAGGCTGCTGATACTACAATCCCTAAGAGTTCTGGAAAAACATCTAAGTATCACTTTCCTTGGTGGAATGAAGAATGTCGCGAGGCATACAAAAAATAAAAGAAAGCCTGGGCCAAATTTCGAAGGTATCCTACGACTGATAATCTTACTGCATTTAAATATACAAAAGCTGTTGCTCGTAGGATACGCAGACAAAGACAAAGAGAGTCATGGGAGGAGTATGTCAGTGGACTAAACTGTTCCATTTCCAGCAAGAGAGTTTGGGAAAAGGTCAAAAAGTGTTCAGGTGTCTATAATGACCACCTTATATCTGTTATAAATAGTAATGGCTCAATTATTAGCTCTTCCGCAGAAATAGCAAATGAAATAGCCAAAGCCTTTGCAGATGTTTCAAACTCAGCAAGTTATTCAGAACCATTCCTGTCACATAAAATCAGATCAGAAAAGAAACCAATTGTCTTCTCACAAGCCAAACACTTGCCATACAATTCTCCGTTTACAAAGTTTGAACTTCTTACAGCATTGTCACAGACTCAGGGAACCAGCAGTGGGCCAGATGGTGTCCATTATACTATGCTGAAACACCTTTCTGACGAGTCTTTATTGAACCTTTTATATCTGTACAACAGGATTTATATGGAACATAAGTTTCCGACATCCTGGCAAAGAGCAATCACCATACCCATTATAAAACTAGGAAAATACCCCAAAAGTCCTTCAAGTTACCGACCCATTGCCTTGACAAGCTGTATTTGCAAAATTATGGAAAAAATGGTAAATGCCCGACTTGTTTATTTCCTTGAAACAAATAAACTTTTATCTCCACATCAAAGTGGTTTTAGACGCGGAAGATCTACCTCTGACAATATTATTGCTCTGGAATCTCAGATCAGGACTGCCTATCTTAGGCGAAATCATTTAGTGTCAATATTTTTTGATATTGACAAAGCCTATGATCGCACATGGCGCTATGGTATTATTGAGGACCTTTTTGATTTTAATTTAAAAGGAAATCTTCCCATTTTTATACAAAACTTTTTAGCACACAGGACATTCAAAGTTCGTATTTGTACTGTTCTTTCAAATTCTCACGTACAAGAGGAGGGAGTGCCACAAGGAAGTGTATTGAGTGTGACTCTATTTTCCATAAATATCAATAGTATTTTAAACCATCTACCACCAGCAGTTCATAAAAGCCTCTATGTGGATGATTTGCAAGTTTCATACCAAGCACATGATATGCGCACTGTTGAAAGACAGTGTCAAACTGCAGTAAATGGCATTCTGCAATGGGCTAATCTAAATGGATTCAGGTTTTCAATCCAAAAGACTTGTTGCGTTCACTTCACCAGAAAACGAGGTCTACACTTACCTCCAGAGATTTTCATGGAGAATGCTAAAATTGCTGTTGTTGATGAAGTGAAATTTCTTGGAGTCTGGTTCGATAGAAAACTCACCTTCCTACCCCATGTTCAGAAATTGAGAAAGAAATGTGAGAGAGCCATTAACATTTTAAAAGTTCTGTCAAATACGAAATGGGATGCAGATACAACTTCAATGCTACGTATATATAGGGCCATTATTCGTTCCAAGATCGATTATGGATGCAATGTTTATGGGAGTGCACGAACATCTGTTCTTCAGAAACTGGACACAATACATAATAAGGCATTACGTATATGTTCAGGTGCCTTTAGAACATCTCCTGTTCAAAGCTTATATGTGTACTGCAATGAGCCGCCTCTAGAATTCAGGCGTGAACAGTTGATGCTGAATTATTACTATCGGGTCATGTCCTTACAGAACCACCCTCTGCAACGACTAATTCTAGATGAGCATTATGATCGACTCTACGACCCCAGACCCTCATGCATTCCTTCTTTTGGCAAGCGGATACGAAATATATTATCAATAACCCCACAAGTAGATGTAAATATAAGGAAAACAAAGTGTTTTGAAACACCTCCATGGCATGTTCCAGATTTTATATATCTCAACCCATTTAGTAATTTTACTAAGAGAAACACAGATCAGACTATTTATCTGCAACTGTTTGCTGAACACAGAAATCTCTACAATGAGTTTACTCCTATTTTCACAGATGGTTCAAAAGCTTTCAATTACGTAGGGTTGGCTTATGTATCTAAAAATACTATAAAGTCTTTTAAACTGCATGCATCTTGCTCTATTTTTACTGCTGAGATTATGGCAATATATCAGAGTCTTATATTCATATCGCATCAAATTTCCAAAAAGCACATCATTTATACCGATTCATTGAGTGCGCTACAACTTTTATCATCTAGGACTGCTATGAATTACCCTATTGCCTCTGATATTCTTAAGTATGAACATCGTCTAAAGTTACAGGGATACCATACTGAATTTTGTTGGGTGCCAGGACATGTTGGTATCAGAGGAAATGAGTTGGCAGATATTGCTGCTAAATCAGCTACTCAAAATTTAAACCTGACAATCCCTTTAACTGACATCAAACCATTCCTTTTGAAAAATATATATGACAAATGACAGTATTCCTGGAACCAGCAGTCTCGTAATAAGTTGTATGAAGTAAAGCCCGCAATACAAAAGTGGACTAGTTTCCAATGTAGGAAACTTGAGGTACTTTTAACACGTTTGCGAATTGGTCATACTCGTTTTACCCACAGACACTTACTTTTAGGAGAAGTTGAACCCTTTTGTAATAGTTGTCAGACCTCAGCAAGTATCAAACATATTTTAATTGAGTGTACTAAATATAAACAGTTTCGTTTCAAGCATTTTAAGGCTTATACATTAAATTTGGCAGAATTGATTGGAGAAAATCCTCATTTGGAGCTTTTCCCATTCCTATTGGACATTGGTTTTTTCCATCATTTTTACCCCTCAGGGGTTCACTTCTTTAGTGAATACGGGTGTTGCAATCCCGAGGCACCTTAGCAAGGCTTTTCTTTCCTTTTTTCTTACTCTCTCTTTCTTTTTCCTTCTTATTTTTTGTCTATCCTCCTTTCCCCTTCTTTTTGTTTTGTTCTCCTTTTGTGTTTTGTGCTTCTTGTCCCTCTCAGCTGCTGGTGTCATCAATGCCGAGCCCTTAGTAAACATCACATCTGCTCTATGGGCCCTAGTACCACTCTTCGGCCTCTGCCGTAAGGTACACCGTTTGGGCTCGGGAATGGGTTCATGTGGGTGTGATGCGAAAGGGGTAGAGCTGCGTGCATCAGTAGTTTTGCTTTTAAGAAACGTTTGCAGTAAACGGTTCCAGAGGTGAGTCCCTTGGTTGCGTTGGTTAGATGGTGGAGAGTGTTTCATATCGAGAAATCCCCCATGGATCTTTGTTGGTCCTTGGGCCCTGTGCACCAGGTGCACGTTATGGCCCGCTCTCCATCATCTAGCTTTGCGAATGACTCCGGCGGTTACACTTGGCACGTTAGAAAAGTGTGGGGAGACGGAGCCTAGCGGGGGCTCCGATCGATCTGGAAGTAAACCGTGGTTTTTTTATAAGTGGTTACAAGCATGGAGAATTTGAGATTGCTTTCTGTCTCAGGTTCTTCATGCTCTTTTTCAGATGAGAACAATGCTGTTCTGCCTAATATATCACGCATGGATTGGGCTGAGAGGGTTGAGATTACTGAATCCTCAAAGCCAAAAGATGTGACTCCCAGAGGATTGGGACAAAGCTGTGTAACATCAGGTAATGCCTCAAAAGCTAGATATTTCATCATAAAGAAGTCTGAAGGAACTTTTGCAAATTGTTCACCTTTTTTGATTCAAAAAAGTATAGCTGCCTATGTAGGTGATGTAAAAAATGTTAAAAAACTAAGATCCGGTGACCTTTTGGTCGAAGTTACCACAAATGCTCAAGCAACGAACATAATGAAAATGACCCATATTGGAAATTTCAAGATCACAGTAAACTTACATATGTCACTTAATTATTCTAGAGGCGTAATTTCCGAATCAGATCTGATTTATGACAGTGAGGAAGAAATTTTGAACAATTTAATTGACCAGAATGTGTGCGCTGTAAGACGTATCAACATTCGTAGAGAAGGGAAAGTCTTACCAACTAAACACCTCATACTTACCTTTAACTCGCCAGATTTACCAAAAACCATTAAAGCAGCCTATCTGATGTGCAAAGTCCGTCCTTTCGTTCCAAATCCATTAAGGTGCTTTAAGTGCCAAAGATTTGGACACTCTAAAAATGCATGCAGAGGGAAATGTGAAACATGTGCCCGGTGTGCTGAGCCCGGACATGAATCTGAAAATTGTTCCAAAAAATTTCAGTGTGTTAATTGTAATGGTGAACACCCATCATATGCTCGATCATGCCCTAAATGGAAGATTGAAAAAGAAATACAAACTGTTAAAATCAATAATAATATTTCTTTCCCTGAAGCACGTAAAATAGTAACAGCACGTACACCTGAAGGTGTATCCTATGCCACAGTAGCCACTAAATCCTCAACTTCAGTTGCCACGCAATGTGACAAAAGATCAATTGCTACACAAACCGAACCTATCTCTGTGGCCGAAGACAGTCCAAATCCTACTAACCCATCAAGTACTCAATGTAAACCTAAATCTGCCATACCCTTAGCAACTTTTAGACCAGAGTTTTCACAGCCAAATAAACCAAGTACCAGTCGGGATACTGAAACATATGCTACAATAAACAAAAAAAAATCCAACCAAAAATCTAAATTAAAAAATGAAAAAGACGAACTTGCACCTAGAAAATCATTAAAAAGAGTAGATGCAAAAAATGATGCCAATATTGATGATGCAGTACAACTATGTGTTTCGGATGACGAAACAATGTTGACGGATGTGTTGCCACCTTCATCCAATAGGTCCAGGGTGAACAGTTCTCGTTCACCAAAAAAGAAAAAACCTACATAATGGGTTCTTTAGTTTCTTGGAACTGCCGTGGTTTGCAGACCAAGTTGTTTGAGGTTAAATCATTAATTAATACTTATCACCCCATTTGTGTCTGTCTTCAAGAAACATTTTTAAAAGTTAACAATAGTATAAATGTTAAACATTTTACTTGCATTCGCAAAGATTTTGATCAAAACAGTAGGGTTTCTGGGGGAGTAGCCTTGCTAATTTCCCATAACTATCCTACCTCCAATGTACAACTTACCACTAACTTACAAGCTGTTGCTGCTCGTATCCATATTAAGACATTGATTACAATATGCTGTATATATATTCCACCAAATGATAATATTGATCGCAAGGAACTTGATGATTTGATTGGTCAACTACCTCCGCCATTCGTAATATTGGGCGACTTTAATGGTCACAACCCTCTTTGGGGTAGTTGTGACATGAATCACAGAGGACAGCAAGTTGAACAGTGTATTAGTGATCACAGCCTGTGCCTATTAAATAGCAATGAACATACCTACTTTCATCAACCAAGCAAGACATTCCACACTATCGATCTTGCTTTCTGTTCCCCGTCAGTCCTTCCATACTGGTCCTTTTTAGTCGACAAAGATCTACACAGTAGCGACCATTTTCCCATTGTTCTCTTTAACAGTCAAATCAGATCACCTGTGAAACCATCGCGATATATCTTTTCGAAAGCTGATTGGTTAACATTTACTTCCCAAGCTGTGATAGCTGATGACGCAGTTCAGAGCTGTGACATTGATACAGCTGTAAACAATATTACAAATCTCTTGATTAAGGCTGCTGATAATACAATCCCTAAGAATTCTGGAAAAACATCCAAATATCACTTTCCTTGGTGGAATGAAGAATGTCGTGAGGCATACAAAAAACAAAAGAAAGCCTGGGCCAATTTTCGAAGGTATCCTACGACTGATAATCTTACTGTATTTAAATATACAAAAGCGGTTGCTCGTAGGATACGCAGACAAAGACAAAGAGAGTCATGGGAGGAGTATGTCAGTGGACTAAACTGTTCCATTTCCAGCAAGAAAGTATGGGAAAAGGTCAAAAAGTGTTCAGGTGTCTATAATGACCACCTTATATCTGCTATACATAGTAATGGCTCAATTATTAGCTCTCCCGCAGAAATAGCAAATGAAATAGCCAAAGCCTTTGCAGATGTTTCAAACTCAGCAAGTTATTCAGAACCATTCCTGTCACATAAAATCAGATCAGAAAAGAAACCAATTGTCTTCTCACAAGCCAAACACTTGCCATACAATTCTCCGTTTACAAAGTTTGAACTTCTTACAGCATTGTCACAGACTCAGGGAACCAGCAGTGGGCCAGATGGTGTCCATTATACTATGCTGAAACACCTTTCTGACGAGTCTTTATTGAACCTTTTATATCTGTACAACAGGATTTATATGGAACTTAAGTTTCCGACATCCTGGCAAAGAGCAATCACCATACCCATTATAAAACCAGGAAAAGACCCCAAAAGTCCTTCAAGTTACCGACCCATTGCCTTGACAAGCTGTATGTGCAAAATTATGGAAAAAATGGTAAATGCCCGACTTGTTTATTTCCTTGAAACAAATAAACTTTTGTCTCCACATCAAAGTGGTTTTAGACGAGGAAGATCTACCTCTGACAATATTATTGCTCTGGAATCCCAGATCAGGACTGCCTACCTTAGGCGAAATCATTTAGTGTCAATATTTTTTGATATTGACAAAGCCTATGATCGCACATGGCGCTATGGTATTATTAAGGACCTTTTTGATTTTAATTTAAAAGGAAATCTTCCCATTTTTATACAAAACTTTTTAGCACATAGGACATTCAAAGTTCGTATTGGTACTGTTCTTTCAAATCCTCACGTACAAGAGGAGGGAGTGCCACAAGGAAGTGTATTGAGTGTGACTCTATTTTCCATAAAAATCAATAGTATTTTAAACCATCTACCACCATCAGTTCATAAAAGCCTCTATGTGGATGATTTGCAAGTTTCATACCAAGCACATGATATGCGCACTGTTGAAAGACAGTGTCAAACTGCAGTAAATGGCATTCTGCAATGGGCTAATCTAAATGGATTCAGGTTTTCAATCCAAAAGACTTGTTGCGTTCACTTCACCAGAAAACGAGGTCTACACTTACCTCCAGAGATTTTCATGGAGAATACTAAAATTTCTGTTGTTGATGAAGTGAAATTTCTTGGAGTCTGGTTCGATAGAAAACTCACCTTCCTACCCCATGTTCAGAAATTGAGAAAGAAATGTGAGAGAGCCATTAACATTTTAAAAGTTCTGTCAAATACGAAATGGGGTGCAGATACAACTTCAATGCTACGTATATATAGGGCCATTATTCGTTCCAAGATCGATTATGGATGCAATGTTTATGGGAGTGCACGAACATCTGTTCTTCAGAAACTGGACACAATACATAATAAGGCATTACGTATATGTTCAGGTGCCTTTAGAACATCTCCTGTTCAAAGCTTATATGTGTACTGCAATGAGCCGCCTCTAGAATTCAGGCGTGAACAGTTGATGCTGAATTATTACTATCGGGTCATGTCCTTACAGAACCACCCTCTGCAACGACTAATTCTAGATGAGCATTATGATCGACTCTACGACCACAGACCCTCATGCATTCCTTCATTTGGCAAGCGGATACGAAATATATTATCAATAACCCCACAAGTAGATGTAAATATAAGGAAAACAAAGTGTTTTGAAACACCTCCATGGCATGTTCCAGATTTTATATATCTCAACCCATTTAGTAATTTTACTAAGAGAAACACAGATCAGACTATTTATCTGCAACTGTTTGCTGAACATAGAAATCTCTACAACGAGTTTACTCCTATTTTCACAGATGGTTCAAAAGCTGGCAATTACGTAGGGTTGGCTTATGTATCTAAAAATACTATAAAATCTTTTAAACTGCATGCATCTTGCTCTATTTTTACTGCTGAGATTATGGCAATATACCAGAGTCTTATATTCATATCGCATCAAATTTCCAAAAAGCACATCATTTATACCGATTCATTGAGTTCGCTACAACTTTTATCATCTAGGACTGCTATGAATTACCCTATTGCCTCTGATATTCTTAAGTATGAACATCGTCTAAAGGTACAGGGATACCATACTGAATTTTGTTGGGTGCCAGGACATGTTGGTATCAGAGGAAATGAGTTGGCAGATATTGCTGCTAAATCAGCTACTCAAAATTTAAACCTGACAATCCCTTTAACTGACATCAAACCATTCATTTTGAAAAATATATATGACAAATGGCAGTATTCCTGGAACCAGCAGTCTCGTAATAAGTTGTATGAAGTAAAGCCCGTAATACAAAAGTGGACTAGTTTCCAATGTAGGAAACTTGAGGTACTTTTAACACGTTTGCGAATTGGTCATACTCGTTTTACCCACAGACACTTACTTTTAGGAGAAGTTGAACCCTTTTGTAATAGTTGTCAGACCTCAGCAAGTATCAAACATATTTTAATTGAGTGTACTAAATATAAACAGTTTCGTTTCAAGCATTTTAAGACTTATACATTAAATTTGGCAGAATTGATTGGAGAAAATCCTCATTTGGAGCTTTTCCCATTCCTATTGGACATTGGTTTTTTCCATCATTTTTAACATCACCTTTTATAATCTTTTAGCCATTTTTCATATCATTTGCATTGTTGCACATGTTCCATAGTATTTTCACACATTATCACTATTTTAAATTATACACGTGTTATCAATACTATTTTATGTATCTCAGTACCATATGTCTGGCGCAGCATATCCTCTTTGGATCTTGTGCCATTAAACCATAATCAACCAACCAACCAACCATCCATCATTTTTAACATCACCTTTTATAACCTTTTAGCCATTTTTCATATCATTTGCATTGTTGCACATGTTCCATAGTATTTTCACACATTATCACTATTTTAAATTATACACGTGTTATCAATACTATTTTATGTATCTCGGTACCATATGTCTGACGCAGCATATCCTCTTTGGATCTTGTGCCATTAAACCATAATCAACCAACCAACCAATCAAGATTGCATTTATATGAGTGTGCGATAAATCGTTTATTTTCATATCGTTGCTCCAATTCCTTGAACAGTGATTCAAACTTATCGTCTGCCGTCTATACTTGTTTCTCTTCTCCTTTAAGCGGCGCTTGAAGATAGTGAAGTTTTTGTTGCTCATTTAAACGTTTATTCGTTGCAATTAAACTATTAAACTGCTTTTTGAAGTTACTCCAATCTTCATAACTGCCTGCAACATTAGTCAATGGTATCTCTGGCAGCTTAATAAAAGAATTTGACTTATTTACTTTTGCTTCTGCTTCGATAGGAACTTTCGAAAGTAGGTAGTTTACACGTACCTCTAAAATATCCAGTGAGGATTCGAGTTTTTGTAGCTGCTCGAGCCCATCCCGACCTCTACATCGTTAGGTAAAGCGCGGTATCTCGTTTCTAACTCTTCTATCGAAGATTTAATAGAACGAACCTTTGCAGATTGATTATCTAAGACAAACTTCGCATCCTCTCGATCAGAATCGTAACTGATGAGGGAGTCTTGTACTCTCGTAACTCTTGATCTTAACGTACCACGTGTACAGTTTAGTGCCACGAGGTTCATTTCGATTTCAATTTATTATCCTCCGGCTCGACCGACCATAAAACTGTTGGGGCCTACGAACTCCAGGCGAGTTACTATAGGTGACTCTAAGTGGGCTGTATTAACTCAAATCTGGAAACTTAACAACTTTTATTTACATCATTTTTAAAGGATGACGGAAGGGCCGTCGTACATACATGCATACATACAACGCTTTTCAATTCAAGCCTTTTATAATGCTTCCGGCGCTTGCGCACTGAATACGGTTAGTAGCTACGCCCCTTAGCGATGTGCCGGTTACGTAACATTCACAAAAGGCTGCCGGTCATCAAAGTCACCGGGAGAAGGAAGGGAAGAACCAAAATAACTCTCCCGCCTCCTCCTCCAAAAGAGAAGCTTCCGCAGTCCAGATCCGAGGGCTCATCAAATAGGCCGAGCATCTAAAATCTCAGACCGAGAAAATTTTACGACCCCCAGCAAGAAACAGGTTCAACGAGCCACACGACCACGCCGGACAGAGAAAACCGTCGACTCCATCATGCAACGAACGCACCACCCTGGACACCACAGGAAACAGCAGACCCACGCCCCATCAGGCGAGGCCAATCGCCACCAGTCCCTGCAGGGAACGCCGAAGAAGATGACCGGAGCCCCCACCCAGCAGACCAAAGTCCCGTCCGCAAAGGGACCAACCAGACAACACGGGCCACCACAGAACGGCGACACCCAACACCCACAGAATATTTATTAAAAGGTAGGAAATCAACATGGCTCTACAGGGAAGACTTGTACAAAAACATCCCCTACCAATCGGGGGGATAAACCATAAAATGGTTGTCAAAACCATTCATATAATCTCTATAATATTAACAGGTCAAAATTACAAAATTTAGAAAGACAATATAACCTATACATAATATAAAACAATATAATATAATATATACTCATTATATACAATCATAAATCAGATCTCGTAAACAATCAAAATATCCACCCAAAATTATCCGCAATTTAAATAAAAATAAAATCGATGCAAAATATAAAAATATAAAAACCCGCCAATTCTGAAATATAAAATTCCAAATTAAAAGGCAACCCATTCTAAATGTAAGACTAAATAACACCACTCAATCCAAAAAAAAAATAGTATTCGATCCAATATAGGTCCACAAGTAACGCTCACCGGATCAAATACTCAAACCAATATACCTATTCAATATAACCCGATTCCTGCACACACATAAATCCACTATTAAGCCACAACAAAACTACAACCACAAACCTAATAACTCCAGCCGAACATCAACAATATAGTGTATAACCATTGCCTACAAACATAAACCAAGTCTCAAAACTAAAACATACTAAAAATACTTCCAATGCCCAATTAAAATAAAATGATCAAAAAATCAAAAATAGTAACCTCCACCAATATATCACATATTTTAACTTATCTCAATTATAAATCCCAAAACCCAAAATCAATATTCAACAAAACCAATTAATCAACAAAAGAAAGACATCCCACGATCCATGCCGAACAAAATAAAACTAGATAAAACAAAACCTGGTTGATCCCACAGCCAATGACTCCAACTTGCCTAAAGAACTATTGTCCAAAGTCAATAAAATTTCATGTGTTTTCCAAGCTCCGAATAAACCTAGGACAATCACGGGACCTACAAGAATGGGCAACATCAAGTTTCAGTCCATAGTTTTTATTATCCTCAGTACAATTTATCCATTTATTTTCCTTTATACACGTCGTCCCAGCATGTGTATCTCCACATTTCAGGCACCTAAAATCATCTTTACAACGTGTACTGGAATGACCGAGCCTACCACAATTCATACAATGTAGAACACTTGTAAATTCTCTTAACAAATGTCTACCAAATTAACAATAAAGTACCCCAGTATTTACAATACCCTCGTATAAATGAGGGGCAACCTCAAAAACCCAATGTCTCCCCTTTTATACTAAAGCAAGCCTTCAAGGGATCCCCTTTCCTCAAACACCAAATTCTGAGAAAAAATACTCTCAAATACCAGGTCCTGATTAAAATTTTCATCAATATTAAAAATTATTTTCCTTGGTCTCCTACGAACGAATTCACCAATAGTATAATTATCTTCAAAACCTGGAATATTTAACAATTGTCTTTTCAATCCCTTTAAAACAGCAACTCTATTTGTCTCAATAACCAGACTTCCTTTAGAAGCACAAAAATATTTATTAATTCTAGCACTAGTGTCCTCCAGGGATAAGCCTTTCTTAACAAAATTTAAAGTATCCCGATAATTAGAGCCTTTAATAGATGATACCATCAATGTACGGGTACTCAGGGGTTCAGGGGGATCCACAATAGGAATCAGAACGAAGGTATCCGTATCTGTTCGATATCCAGAACTATTAGTATCTAATCTTTCTCTATCAGGAGTAGTCCCAATAACCTTAGTAAAAGCTACCATAGAATTCATCAGTTCAACATTTGGGACAGTTTCCCCAGTTGGGATAGTTCCAATAATTCCATTTAAGGCAACCACAGTATTCTTTAAATCAATGGCATGTTCTTCCATAAACCTACTATTCCGGGCCAAATTAGCCTCCACTCTAGCATAAGTCCCTCTGGACTTCTCCAATTCAGCCTCAATTACCTTTTTTTCTTCCACCGCCTCGTCAAAATCATTCAACATGCTCCGTCTGTTCTGAGTCTCCTACTCGGTCATTCTTACAAATTATTCCTTTTCAACCTTTCTTACCTCCTTTAACTCCTCACGCTCAATCTCAGTGGTCCTCAGTGAATTTTCAGTAGACTTCAACACATCTGAAGTCATCAACACCAATGCTACCAATGGAGTAATAAACTTTTTTAACAAATCTTTTTGTAATGGCATAACTCCTTTAACCTCTTTTTTAGTTCCAAAATAATTATTTAACTTAACCAATAAATCTTTGACATGGACACCAGGCTTGACATTCCTTCCTTTTACTGAGTAACTAAATTGCAAATATTCGTCAGTAACTTTCTCAGTAATCCGACTCAGTTCAGGCAGTAACTCCATATTTACAGTAGTATATCCTTACAATTTAAATTCCCACAAAATTCAAAAATAATTTTAAGGATAAAATCACCACAACCATGCATTTATAAAACATAACCCATAAATATGTACAAATATACACAGAATTATTAACAATATATATATATATATATATATATATATACCAACTTATAATATAATATCTATATCAATTATAATTAAATATCACAAAGGCACTATTTATTTCAGAAAACCCCGTCACCAATGACGGAGGTATGACGTAACTATACCATTGCACAATTCGATCCAATAAATTATTTCTCAAGTATGCCAACTGCAGTTAAACTCTATCAACTCAATATCAGTAGAGGAACAAAAGAGAAGCTTGAGATAAATATTCTTAAGAACGAAATGGATGGGCGGGTACCGAGGAGGACTAATAACGCTCCGTAAGGAGAAGTTCTGTACGCGCCGGCGATACTAAACAGGAAAGAACTCTGGAGGATCAAGAGCTTCCGGACCTGATCTGGTTTCAGGTCTCCCGCCCAAGCTCATGTGCAGTAAGTAACCCTCTTCTTCACCACGGAGTGATACCAGATCTTCAACAAACTCCTATGGGTACTCCACCTAGAACTCACGACACGGCTGAAACCAGAAGCAACCCCAAGACACTTTTCCTGGAGCAAGGCAATATGAGATAACCACGTCCTGTTACAAGAAATAGTCAGTGCCAAATACCTCGCCTCCATAACTACCTTAACACTGTTCCCACCAAGAGAAAAGCTAGGAAGGCACGCTAGAACGCCAGCATTGGCAAATACCGAGAACTGGCTCTTGACGGCCGAAACCTTCAGGCCGAGATCCCCGAGAACAGCGGCAGGCTATTGCGTACAGTTGATAAGTCAGACTGACCTTTGGGCTCGGGATTGGGTTCATACGGATGGGATGCGAAAAAGGCAGAGCGGCGTGCATCTGTAGTATTGCTTTTAAGAAACATTTGTAGTAAACGGTTCCAGAGGCTGAGTCCCTTGGTTACGTTGGTTGGATGGTGGAGAGTGTTTCATACCGAGTAACATAGCTAACGGAAACTATTTGGAACCGATGGCACCGGGACTATCTTAATCATTTGCAACAAAGAAACAAATGGATATTTCAAAAGGATAATGTCCAAACCGGTTGCATGGTAATCCTAAAGGAAGATAATTTACCTCCTTTAAAATGGGCTCTGGGAAGAATTGTAGAAATCATACCTGGTCCGGATGATAAGGTGCGAGTAGTTAGAGTTAATACTGCCACAGGTTTTTTTACTCGAGCTATCTCCAAAATTTGTATATTACCTATTGACGATATGAAAATGTAGTATAGTATTGCACTTATTTTGTATTCTGTATTTATCATGTAACAGTTTAAATGTTTATGTATCTATTCTCATATTTAGTTATTTGTCTTAAGTATTATAGTATAAGATATTCTTCTGTACAGATTGTAAGTTGAATGTTACTGCAACATGTCAACGCGGAGCGGTATGTTGCGTTTTGGTGTCCTTCTTGGTAGAGTTCGCCAATTGGCGAGAGCGCCAGTGGGCGAGCACCGGGGACGAATTTGTCTGTCTACTTCGAACCTTCATGGAAGTAGCTGCTGGATCGTCAGCTTAGTTTTAGTATCGACAGTAGGGTCTGTCGTGTATCTGCCATGGGGCGATCTGTTATGGTATAAGATTATGTTGTATTATAGTGTAGATAAGGTTTTACTTGTGAGCTTTATCATTCAACAAAATTACAGTCCACTAGTATCGTCAAAACAACCAGAAAGTTTTGGAGTATAGTAGGTGACTGAAATACGAGAAATTTCTGACGTACCAAACAATTTTATAGAGACACAAAATTTTAATGAGGTTGAAAATTTAGTAATGTCAAGTAATGTTAATAACTATAAGTTAACAAATGATGGAAAAAATGGCCTTGAAATTTATAATCCTGATCCTACCCTGCCGCTTGGAATACTGTTCATGATGATATGATTGAACATTTTATTTACCATCCACCTAATCAGAATATTAATCTTGCATCAAACTAAGTTATTCATGGCAAAAACCAATGCTTATCCAAAAATTATTTCTTCAAAAAGAAGCAAAATAACAAAGTGTTTGCTGAGACTGGTCAATCTTGTTTTCTTCTAGTTTGTCATACTGTTGAGTATGTAAACTGTTTAGTAAAAATAAGACATCACTGTCTGTGTCTAGACTTAGCGATTGGAAACATGTAAATGACAGGCTCTTAAAGCATGAAAGTTTGAATCTCTACTTTTTTAACTCTCTTTTTTTCAACATTAAATAACTGAAACCTATTTGAATTTCTAGAAAATTCCCTTTGTGAGAAGCCTTTTGGCCTGACACGAAGTATCGCTGCACTAAATTTCATTGCTGCAATTGTCTACTAGTTTATGCGACCAACTGACAAACATTTATTATTATAGGAAACAATAATCTTAACAAGTAAAAGGGCCAAGTATGGTTGATTCTATATGATAGATAGTAATCCAAAAGCCAAGGTGAAATAGAAGTAGTGGTAATCATGATTGCTGGGCTTTGCAAAATTTTAAATATAATAACTTTATTAAACAAATAAGGCTGTTTCTTTTGCCTTAACTTTTATCGGTCCAGTTTGCATTCAAATGTCGGTTTATCTCCATCTAACTAATTGAATATGTCCGCTTCCTGTGTGAATCCCTTTTCCCACATATCACACACAAATGGCTTTTTACCCACATGCTTTCGTTTATGACTAACTAAAAATAATGTTGCCTTAACTTTTATTGGACCAGTTTGCATTCAAATGTTGTTTTACCTCCATCTAAATATGTCTGTTTTCCGTGTGAATCCTTTCACACATATTAGATACACAAATGGCTTTTTACCCACATGCTTTTGTTTATGACTAACTAAAAATAATTTTTGTGTAAACCTTTTGTAACACACAAATAGTGTATATCTTGTATGCACACGTTCATGACCAGACGCTTCGAGCCAAAAGAGATTGGAGGGGGGGGGGGAGGACTTTTTAACGTTCAATCAAATATTCTTGATATTAGCATGTTTAATCACCATCAAATTTTGTTACTGATTTTAAAAAATGAAATCTTACCTTGGTGGTGGGCTATTCTACCTATCTACCAGAAAGATTTATGCATTTTTGACACAAAGTGAAATTGAATTTAAAAATATAACATTTTATTACCTGATCATCTCCTGAAAACATATTAAATATTACAAATTAAAATAAGACCACGGTCTAACAAGTATAGAATCGGACTTTTCACCACCGTGCAATTGCATGTGTGGAGTTAAAGAAGATTTCTGTGAGAATTTTCTTTTACACATATAACAATCAAATGGCTTATCACCAGTATGCACACTTCGATGCGCTTGTAAATTGTTTGCTTGTAGACGTATTTAAAATTTCTGCTAAACTGTCTCTATTTAAGTCCTCTGGGACATTGGAAAGAATAACACGTGGCCTCCTTTTCCTAGGCTCTTTGGATCTTGTGCCATTAAACCATAATCAACCAACCAACCAACCTTTTCCTAGGCTCTTTGGATCTTGTGCCATTAAACCATAATCAACCAACCAACCAACCTTTTCCTAGGCCGGACAAAGTCAAAGTCCTTGGAGAGTTCTACATTTGCACTGAACTTAGCCGCCATGGCATCTATCCCTACTCCGCTAGATGCCTCAATGGCCAGCCCACCATTGGCAATCCTTTTAACATCCTCAATCACTACAGCCTCTTCAGATGGGTTCACCGAGGAACAGATTCTCTTTCTAACTTCAGTGAATTATCCAGCAACCCAAGGTTTAACCAGTAATACATTGGCAACCGGCCTGGAGGCGAGACCTAGTTCTGCCCCAGTTCAACGACCCGGCAATACCAGCATAACTTGTCTTGGAATGGACAGGCAGTCCAGTAGCAGGCCCCAAGGTCTCAGCAGTCCTAGTCAGAATCACCTCTAACTTATCCCTAAAAAGGAGGAGTCTTTTTTTCCTGGTACCGGGCCTCTAGAGCATAATTCTCATTCTGTAATTTAACCGAATGCAAAGTCCTCTCAAAGACCTTGCTCTCCCCAGAGTTCACCAAGGGAGGAGGACCTCCCTCCGAACCAAGACCTCTACCAATATCTTCCTTCAATTTTTCCACAACTTTCTCAGTTTCTAATATCTTAGTATTGAGAGCTGTATTCAGTTTTACTAATTCATCACTATTATGAGCAATTGCCAATTTTTCATAATTTTTATCTTAATCTAATATGATTAATTTCTGAGATTTCTCACCTCTTAATTTTTCATAAATATCCTTAACTTATTCATTAGTTATTACATCTTCATATAAACCATTTAATTTTCCAGTCCTTTCCGCCAAGGGAATAAAGATAGAAGTAACCAGTTCAATTTGTCCCTTTACTTTAGGTCTAGATTTACAAGCCTTAAAAAATTTCATAAGATCCTGAAACTTTCGATTAACAAACTCAAGATTCTCAGAATTATTCTCAGTGTCAGTGAAATCCCAAGTGAATTCACTCCACAAATCCTTAACATCAGTCACGGTAGCCATTCCAAAACTAAAGTGTCCACCAACCGGACGGAATTTCTAAACATACAGGAGATGACGTCAGAAGGGCCACAAGTAGACACAGAAGATAGATATTCCAAAAACGTTTAAATATCACACAACACTATTTCAGAATCAATAAAAAGGAAGATCCAATAAATTTAAACAGGGTTATATGCCATATACTTCCTCAAAATACAAAATAAATTAGATATCAATCTTCGAAAACACAGTATGACGTCACCAAGGTACTCCGGGCGTCAATTAGACACCGCATATAAAAGTTTCAGAAATGTTTAAATATCACACAAAAAAGATCCAAAATTGACTATAAAGAAGATCTAAAAGGTTTGAAATCAGTTAAAGACGATATACTTCTTCAGAATTCAATTAATCATAGAAATTACAATTCGAAATCTCAATTTTGAATATCCCTCCGCCGTGTAAACTCCAATTACAAAATACAGTTATACAATAAATTCAGATATCCTTCAAGAAAATGAATCATAATCCTCCAATATTATATACTTTAACTTATTTTACAAAAACATCCTCTTCAAAATCTTTTTAAATAGCAGAATGAAAATCAAAACAAATCAGATCTCCGGTAAACACAAGTTGATGGCGTTTCAAAATATTACGCCCAAACACTGTAGATAGAGAAATTATCGTAATGAATTTCAACGTAAACACTAAATTAATCGATATAGAGAGTTATGAAACTTTTCATACTGGAAAAAGTTATTAATCAAGCAAAACACCAGGCACTATTTACCTTCGCGGAAGACTAAAGCACGACTTCAAGCCGAGAACACACACCTTTTAAACAATAATCAAGAGTGGGTCATAAGTAAGAGTTAGTCGTGGGTCTTTACACATCTCAGACACCTCTCGGTTTCATTACACCTTGAAGTTTTGTGTCCAGTCTGCCGCATTTTTGGCAGTGCCTGGTGCTCAAAAACTCCCAACCAGGAATCCTATTCCAGTCCAGGGGCAGAAAGGACTTTCCAATAACTTCCTTGTAAATGTTGGGGTTAATGGATAGGACCCAATCGGATCCAGTCATCCCCTTAATGTTAGTATCCTCCGTGAAGTTAGTATCCGTAAAGTTTGGATACAGTTGAATAATTACTTCGTTTACCTTATCTTTGTCAAGATATTTTTTCACGTTAGTAATAATGATTCTAGGATGTCGTCGCCTTGGCCGAAAGATTGTGAACTTCTCTACCAATTCTTGTTTTTCACGCATCTGAACTAGAAGATCATCCAAATCAGATTTCGAACTAGACCAACTGGCCAAACTTCCACCTGCGATCTTTCTGATGCCATCCACTTTCACTTTCATACCGATTGGTACTGTTGCGCAAATTAACTTCTTGTTAGCCTCGAAGTCCTCATCAACCTTAAGTTGAACAACAAGGGCCTCAGGGCGGGATCCCGAGGAGGGTGGGTGCACGACCACCTCCCTGAGCAACCCTCGCATAGCTCTGTGGATCAAAGCCAACCGAACTTGCTGTGCCAGTCCTCCCACGGACCAGAGCAGTAACATCTTCCTTAAGGATCTTGTTAATTTTATCCATGGTATCCCTGACTTCTGAACAGAAGGTTTCAAATAATTTTTCACGTTCTTCCAGTTTGCCCGAAGCAATTTTTATCTTCATGCCATAAAGAACCCTCCCCAGCAGCACGCTGCGTTTAACCGGAATAAAAGATGGAATAAAAGTCCCTGAAGCACCTGAAACCCCCGAGGCTAACTCTTTCTTTAATTTATACAAAGCCTTAGTACTTTGGGACAGAGCACCATTAAGCTTCGCGTTCTCAGCTTCCAGTTCCTGATCCTTTTGGGTTCCTAAAGCTAACTCCCTTACTTAGGTACAATCTATCGCGTAGAACTTCCAATTCACCCTAGAGTGCCTTGAGCTCCCGCTCCTTTTCTGTAAATTTTTCTCTTTTCTGTTCTAACTTCTAGCATCAATGATTTTGTATCAATCCCAATAGCTTTTGCTGCCAGAGTGGCCTTCAGCCCTTTCACTTTAGCTTCAATACCGTGATATTTTTCGGTCTGTGATGCGAGAACCCCCTAAGTGTAGCAACTTTTTCCTCTTCATACAGCAATGTGGCTTCAAGGGTTCAAATCACGACCTTGTGTTGTTGTTGTTTCTCATCCCCAAGACCAGCAGTGCTAGATCAGGTCCATAAGCCCGTTCACTCTCAGAAAGTCCAACATCAAAAGGGAGTCTTGAACCAGGTCCTGCCTGGTGAGCTCCAGACAGGATAAAATGTGGTCAGGGGAGGCTTGAGCAGTAGAACACTTAGTGCAGATTTCGAAATGCTTACTACCACCAATAAAACTCATTGATGACCACTGAGGAAGCGAGTAAGTGTAGTTCGATCTCGTCTACTGCTGCCCCAAACCAAAGAGTCGCCTGGGCTCCTACTCTGGTACCATGTGTGTACCGGTGGTACCATCCAGACGGCCTTTTCTTTTGCCTTACACTTAGAAAAGAGCTCCGAATAAGTAAGAGGAGCGACGGTCGTGATGGCCTCTTCAGCACCTGCTTTGGCCAAACTGTCCGCAATCTCATTTCCAGCAACATCGACATGAGACGGAATCCACTGAAAGTGGATCTGATGGGAAAGGGAGAGTTGTTTTAGCTTCCTTAGGATGTCTGCACTAGCACTGTCCCTGACACCATGCCAGTCGGCCAGGTGCTGAATGGCACTCCTACTATCCGAAAAGATCAAGATATCAATAAACCGCGAAAGCGACATGATGGAGTCCAGATCCTCAAGAATTGCAATGAGCTCGCTTTGGAAGACCGAGCAGAAGTCCGGATTTCTTCTCTTGATTTTTAATTCCTGATCCCGAAGTTTAATATAAATGCCGCTGCCCGAACTGTCATCATCAAGTTTACTGCCGTCCGTATACAACTGAACAGCGTCCATGGGGACACTATTAATTCTTTCGAGAGCCAACTGCCTCAGGTAGCACGGCAATTCCATCTGTTTGCTAACCCTGACAGGAAGGTCAACATGAAAGTGAACCCCGTCGAAACCCTCAGATGGGTCGATAATCAACGACCTCGTTCTCACCTATGACCAACTTCTATTCCTCAATCAGTTTATCATTTTTCAGTACTTTTGCTCTATGCACATCCAATTCTTCCCTAATGTTAATTGATTTATCAAGGTAACTAATATTCTCATCTCAATAGCATCGTTTAAGCTCTTTACTTTAGCTGTGTTTCAATTCCTTATTCAATTCAATTATACTCTCCACGATTGGAACGCAGAGAATGTCGGTAATTTCAATCATCCGGTTTGGTCTTATCCTCAGTTCTTTGTTAGCTGAACAATATTTCTTTAACTTCTGTAGGTTCTCCAAGCCGTTCTGTAAAGAAGTGGCTTGTATTCCTGGATTTTCCAGTAACTCAGTCAGTCCCTCCATCCAACCAAGTTGAGACATCATATTGGCCTCTGATACCTCAAATAGAAGCCTTTGCCCGGTTTTCCCGAGCCAGACTACCCCGTCTGATAGATAAGTCAATAATACGAGTAAAAATAGATGATAAGCTTAAGGCCGCAACTCCAACTTGGTGGACTATGACGTCACAAATCTGATGCCGTATCATCAGCCACTCCATTGGCCAACAGCCAATGACATAAGTTAGGATCCCAAAAATGACGTCACGGATATTTAACTTTTAAAATATCCAGTACCGAGAGTGGTATAAGCACAAAGAATTATATAAACGAAATCTAGTTTTTAGAGATAAATTAAATGAATTCAAAAAGTTTTTACTGGTATAGTTAAGAAACTGCAAAAAGGACTATTCTGCAGCAAATGGTTATTCCCTTGTTATACCGGTACGAAGCCCAAACTAGGAAGGCTCACTGGGCCCATCCGTAACTTCGTGACTTTCTATTATTTAATCAATTCCTATGATTTATGTTCCTCATCTAGATCTTCTGATAATTATTTAAAAGAAGAGATCAAAATCTTAGAAAGATATTGTTTTTTGGCGCAAGTCTCTCAAATTGAGATTACACCAAGCTTTGAACAAATGGTGTAAGTCTGCGGACCACTAGATGGTGTCAGAATTTAGAACCAGCCACAGATCTGGTACCAGTAATTGTATAATTATGAAATTTGGTATATATATAATACCAACTGAATATACACTCTGAAACAAAAAAATCGACGCATCCCGCAAAATAATCCGATAGTAATGAAACAGTACATGCAAACATGTGTCGACCGAATATGTAAATAATTAAAAATTCACAGCCAATGACTGAATAGGCGGAACTACAGCGCATTGAAACTGAGCACCATGGTGATGTATATAATGGTGCGAACCTCGATTTCAGGAACAAAACGTCCAGTGGATTTCAATAGCATTTACGTACCTTGATTGCAACACTGCCTCGTCGGCGAATTCGCAGCCACTACGAGCCTATGAAGGGGTTTGAAAGAGGGCGTGCGGTCGTACTGCATGAGGCTTGATGGGCACACTGACGAATCGCTCGGCATTTGGGTAGGAGTGATGCAGCAATTAGACGGTGTTGGCATGAATGGATCCAGAATGGCAGATTTCAGCGGCAAGCGGGCAGCGGATGGCCTAGAGCAACGACAGAATGGGAAGATAGAGCGATTATCAGAGCAGCTGTGACAGCACGAAATTTGTCGTTATCAACCATCCAACGTGTGACAAACACTGAAGTGACCAACCGGACCATTAATAGAGGACTACGGGAGCGGAATCTATACTCGCGTCAGCATTACGCCGCCTACCACTGACCAGTATGCACCGTTAACAGCAATTTCAATGGTGCCGGGCCCGATCAACGTGGAATTGTTCAGATTGGGAACGTCCGGACATCGTCAGGATCCTGCTCTTACTGTCACACGCCACACGTCTCGATAACAGGGAGTTATGGTTTGGGGGCGCCATTTCGTTTGATAGCCGAACCCCTTTGATAGTCCTCCGTAGCACCATCACAGCAAAGTGGTACGTTACCGATATTCTACGATCCGTTGTATTGCCATTCATTTCGGACTAATTTTTCAGCAAGATAATGTCAAGCCTTACACAGCACGCTTTTCTATTGATTGTCTGCGTGCTTACGACACACTTCCTTGACCAGCCAAGTCCCCAAATCTCTCACCTATTGAGCACATTTTGGCTGAGATGGGGCGTCGTCTGCGACAATCCTAGAATGTAAACGAATTAGCTCGTCAATTGAAAGCCATTTGGAACGACATCCCTCAGAACACCATCGGACAACTTTATGCATCAATGCCACGTCGGGTAACAGTTTGTTTCAAAGCCAGAAGAGGTCCAACGCCATATGGACGTGTTCACTTTGTGTAGGTCTTTCAGTGCAATAAATCATCCAATTGTTCTGAAATTCTAGTCATTTCTTTTACTGTACATCCACATTACACGTACCAAATTTCGTCTCATTTGGATAATTCTTTCTTGGTGCGGCGATTTTTTTATCTTAAGAGTGTATTAACGATAATAATTTTTTATATGTTTATCGAAAAGGATGTCCCGCGGTAAATGAATTATTAGCCAGTATACCGGTACAGAGTACCACAATTTTCAATAATCAATAATCAGGTTTAATTCCTCATTATTTTGTACAATTTATCCATTTAATAGAACTTCTATACTTGGTTCTTCTAATATCAATCATTTATTGACTGATATTAGAAGAATATCAGAGGAAAAACTAATTTTCTGGTTTAAGTCAAATTATCTCAAATATTATAACACAAGACAGGATTAAAACGACTCCATTGCGCTACCACACATTTATTTCAAATACAATTCAAAACTCAAAATACGAAACTTCTCATAAAACCTTAAATATCCCTCCTACTGCTCCCAAAATAAGCGCAAAGCGTACTATACACATTCGGCTATAATACTATATAACTTTCACTACACAAAATTATCTAATATACATTATATCATTTCCATATAAGCACCAACAAAACACAACCTACATTGACGCGAGCCATCTGAGCCGGGGGTATGCCCCGGACAAGGCCACCTATCCGGAGGAGAACCAGTGACCCAGATCTGCTTCACGAAAACCAAAATTCTGACGTATCTCCTCCCATGTCTGAGCAAGCCGACTCTGGGTGGAAAGCGAGGATCCGTCCAGGGTCCTTCTGAGCGGGGAGTAGCGTCCTTGCGCTTTGTGCCCTAGGATCTCGACAGTGGTGTAATCCATTCTAATTTATGTATCTAGGTACCATATGTCTGGCGCAACATATCCTCTTTGGATCTTGTGCCATTAAACCATAATCAACCAACCCGACAGTGGTGACCTAAGGTATCATTCGAGAGAAAATCTCGACATTGAACTGGGGGGGATATTTTTTTCTTTGAGAAAGTCATGGAGCATTCGCAGGATCAATAATTAACTTCCAGTATCGGCAACACTGTTCCATGGTGGTTAACGTCGCTTGGATCTTCCTTCTGACATCTGCCCTTTCGTTCCCGTGAGTCACAACGAAGATATTGTCCACATAAATGACCAGTTCAGTGTTGTATACATTGATCTCGAAAAAGTCCTGCATGTAGATCATGAAAAGAAACGGAGATTGAACAGAGCTTTGAGGAATTCTACAGTAGCTGGGAGTTTTTCGAGATAGGCATATCTCCACCGAACCTGAAAGTGACGATGGGAAACAAACTCAAAAATCCATCTCGCAATCCTCCCCTTGAGTCCTGAGTCCAGCACTTTGTACAGGAGCCCGTCCTTCCAAACTGAGTCATAAGCGGCTTTAATTTCTAAAGAGACATGGACTATATGTTTTTCGACGTTCTTGCACCGATAATGTATTCCTGGATCTTTAACAAGGAAGCAAGAAGAGGAGATAGCCTTGGTGGTTTTCATGGAACGTATTCTTTTTTGAAATTCCTCCGGATCTTTCGGGAAAGGATCATTTTCTCCATGACTTTTGCTACCAGTGAGGTTAAGGTAATTGGGCGATACGACTCCAAAGCTTACCTGTCTTTCCCTCTCTTTAGAATTGGGACGAGTACCGAAATTTTCCTGGATTCTGGAATCTCTCCTGAAGACCTGGAGTTGTTTAGCAGGTGGAGCAATGTCAGCTGGTTTTCTATCGTAAGTCCCTACAGGGTCTTGATGTGAATCCTATCAAGCTCAATAGATCCCCGGGACGTATTTTCTAGAGAGCTTGTTAATTCTTTGGAGTCCAAAAGACGCGTTGAAAACCGGATTTTCGTCGTCGTTAAAGTCTAAGAGAATCCCTTTCAGCAGTTCAATGCGGCCATACCGGTCAGCAAGAACATTGGTCTGGGACTGTGATAACGAGGAGTCCCGTCCGTCGATCTTAAGGATCCAATTTGAGGTGGGAAGGACAAGCTCGGTTAACGGGTCACCCGATCCCGCCGAACGAGAAAACCGCCGACTCCATCACACAGCGATAAGGCCATCGCTTGGCCTTATACCCCTTGCAGGGTAGGCACCTCGGTCTGAGTTTAGTCACAGCGAGCTTGCGACCCGGAACCCCAAGGGGACAGCAGACCAACACCCCGCCGAGTGAGGCCAACCGCCACCAGTCCCGAAGAAGAGCGCCAACGGAGACGACCGAAACCACCACCAGTAGACCAGGGACCCGTCCGCAAAGGTACCAACCAAGCCAGACACGCCACAACGAACGGCGACACACCAACCCCCACAGAATATTAATTTTGTTTCTATAAAACCAGCCAAGGTGGTTACATCGGCAGTTACAGGACATCCACTTCATTTATCGGGAAGGTTTAACAATAATAATAATAATAATGATAAGGAGTTCAGCTAAACTCAATCAATTAAACAATAGTTCTGAACAGCACTCCCTATAAAAGGGACACACAGCGATCAAATTACATATGGTGAGCAACAAAATCAATTGCAACATATTTACGACAAATTTACAACTTTTACTCCTTCATTTTCCATATATACAATATAATATACTACGCAATACAATATATTAAAATCACTTATTTTCAATATATACATATTTGCAATACATATTTACAATACGCATATCTGCAATATACATATCTACAGTACACATATCTACAGTATTCATATCTACAATATACATATCTACACAACAATTTTAAAGGCCCTTTAAGTAAACTGAGATTTAGTTTTTAATACAATTATGCGGTATTCTTATTTACTATATACATGCCCGATTCTTTTATAAATGGACTCATTGATGCGCTGTAGATACACCAAAAAACCACTATTATTAATAACAGTGGAGGGCACAGAGTAATACACAAATAAAACCAATTTGACATGCCTACTCGAATGTAACCAATTATACGTTCATATACATTTATAACTCTATAATTACTATACAATCATATTTTAAATTATTTACAAAACTATATGCATTATATAACTTAATATGCATAATCTAACCATCAGTACTTATTTTATAATTTTATATTGAATATAACATAAGGTATAGTCTTAACTGTAGAAACCGTTTAATTGTGTATATATAATATGACATTTACCTAATTAGGTTAAAAATAAGTTAATTGGTTTTAAAATCACAATTCAACAAAACATATATTTTTATTAATCTCTTGATCGCCTATGACAATTCATCACATATATTTTACAGCCACCAGGACGCAAGCCTTAATATACTTAATGGATGAAGAATTGTCAACAACCATATTGAACCATATGGCCCGTCCTTCGTTCGAAGGCTTAGAGAGATGCCACCTGAGGGACAGCGGACAATTGAATACGGAATGATCCGCATCGCCCACCGCCCCACAGGAGCACAACGAGGATGTTTTAATTTTAAACCTAAGTATGATTAAGTATGATGGGAAATGGCCATGTCCAGTACTAAAAAATATTAAAGCTCTGTTTACAACTTGGCGAGAAAGATCAATGCTCGGAGAAGGGACGGACCCGCGCGTCACCGTCCCACGAGCTTCTGAGCGCCCGCCATCTCCCAATCACCTCTGCCCTCACGTAGCCAGAGAGAAGCGAATGGGGAGCAGGGACATCCAGCGGCTCGCCTGACCTAGCCGCTAACTTCGCGTTACTGTCTGTCACCTCACTGCCTGCATTACTCATGTACGCTTTGACCCATCTCAATGAAACCAACCCCTGACATCGAAGCAAATCACCTCTGACACCTGCTAGAAACGGAGACCGGTTCTTAACAGAAGACAATGCAGCAATAGAGGAAGCATTGTCCGAGTAAATAACCGCTGGATGACCAGCTTCAAGAGCCCAACTCTCGGCGCAGTTAATCGCACAGAGCTCAGCCTGGAAGACTGAGTTAAAATTGTTTAATTTATATCTCTTAACATGGACTAAATTATTAATTTCATATACGCAAAAGGTAAAACCCATCTCCCCGTCAATCTTCGACCCATCAATATAAATTTGATACCGGAGCTCACCAGAACCCTTCCTCAGGAACAAATTCCTACCATCCACCCTGGAGGAGCATGATGAGACCCGGTCGTCAAAACTTGACGGCGGAGGCAGCAAGGGATCATCAGGAAAATTAGTCCTCCTCTTTCAGAAAAGAATTTTTTTGTGGCAAGCTTCAAGAACAGCCTGAATAGGTGAAATACCCAGAAGAGAAAACAAAGCCACGTAGGGAGAGGTCCGGTATACACCTCAAATAACTATACTTACTAAACTAAACAAAAACTTCCTACAAAAGTCTAAAATAAACCAAATTAAACCAAAAATTTTAACTCTTCAAAAAGGAAGAACACCCTCAAATTATCGGCCTTTTTGCTACTCTATGTCTTAGAATGAGTCCGTCGGCCTGGACTTTCAACCCTGAAATAACCAAACTAATTAAACTAAACAAAACCTTCTTCAAAAGCCTTAAATCAACCAAAATAAACCAAATACTCCTAACGCTCCAAAAAAGAATCTTCCAGAAAGGCAACTAAAAACTGGTTGATCCCCAACTAAAACAAGAGATTGGCCTTGCCAATCCCAACCAAAAATTAATTATAAATAATACAAAAGGTGCCAAATCAAAATACAACAAATAATTTTCGTAAAATAGTACAATAAATAACAGGAGGCCAAGGGAAAGGCACCATCGCAACCTACAGTTTAAACTAATCTGTAACTGAACTAAAAAACCATAAGAACACCAATCAAAATAAACCCAATTAATACTAATCCAATTATAAATATAAAATGCGTAATAAAACAAAGCTCCGCTAGGTCACATATCAAGAATAAAAGTTATCCTTCCCACGCCCACCGCGCTCAAAGTAGGCGTCCTAGGCACAAAAAATAACTAATTCAAGCAACAAAACTAAAAATTGAATCAAAGGCCTGACAATACAAAAACCCTATACTACTTACTGTTTAACCCAGTGTTTCCCAACGTGGGGCCCACGCCCCACAGGGGAGCAATTTGATTGTTAAGGGGGGCAATTTGAAAATGGACTCGTCCAGAGTTTAAGTTAACCGTATGGCGACTCTCAGTCGCTACTCGAGCTGGGTAAACGTCCAGTATAGGTAACTTCTGTCCGCCATGTTTATAGCCATGATTTCACTATTAGACACTAGGGGCGGTCGTAGTTAAAACCACCTCAGTCAAAATAGATAACCCTAACTCACATTATGGCCACCAGAGCACACTGAGAAACGTCAAATAAATTCCGCCATGTTCCAGATTATTAGACGCTAGGGACGGTCGCCTGTTCAGTGCAAAGAGTTAAAAGGATAATCATTGGTGTTAATTTGAAATAAGCGTCCGTTAAAACTGTTGTAAAAGTCTTGTTGATTTAAAAAATATATATATATTGTATAGATATAAGTGGTATATAAATATAAGTAATAAGTTTTGTGTTTTATTTTTATTTATTTCAGTTTTAGAAGCATATTTTTCCAAAAAAATTTGTCAAATGAAAAAAATATGTTATTTTGCATTGGAGTAAATGTGTCATATACATTTAAATATGCATTTTTTAGTCTACGTTTACTCAACTTCACATTAAATCAATTTTAACACATACTTTATTTTTAATTTTTATTTGATCTTATATTTATTTCTGTCAGCCCATAGTAAAATGAGTGGTGCAAGTAAGAAAAAAATTCGTTAGTATTCGAAAGAATATTTAAAATTTGGTTTCATACCTGCTCTCCACGATGGACGGTCACCTTTTTGTTTTTTATGCCAAGAATGCTTGACCAACGAATCAATGAAACGAGGTCGTCTTGAGGCGCATTTGAAGGCGAAACATAGTGCTCATATTAATTCATATTTTAATTACTTTCTAACTTTAAAGAAGCATTTTGAAAAAAGAGCAACATTAAAATCCCTATTTACTGCTCATACTGCAACTGTTAATCATACTCTTGAGGCTAGCTATCGAATTTCCTTACTGATCGCTAAATCCGGGAAAAATCATACAATAGGAGAGAATTTAATCAAACCATCAATATCAGCATTTCTTAAAACGGTTCTGGAAAAAGATAAGAAAGACGTGAAAGCTATGCCACTCAGTAACAATACTGTTAGCAGAAGAAGAGACGAAATGAGTGAAGATATTGAAATACAACTTGTTGAAAAGCTAAAAACAAGAAAATTCTCAGTGCAAATGGATAAATCAACTTTGAGAGACAGTGAGGCCGCATTGATAATTTACGTAAGATATATTGATAAAGGGGATTTTGCTGAAGAAATGTTCTGTGAGACTTTTACTTCACACTGAAGTAAGATGGCTCTTGAAAGAGAACTGCTTGAAAAGATTTATGGAACTATTTGATACTCTTACTTCATTTCAGGTTTGTCTCTTAAAAATAACTATCTGTTAACGGCCGATGGTAAAGCATTTGTGAGTTATTTAGACGATATCTTTGAAAAACTAAATATATTAAAAAATCAACTTCAAGGAACACATAAAACTCTTATCGATGCAAAAGAAAAGATATTTGGTTTTATTACCTTTATTGAATTATGTCAGAAATATATTTACAGCAAAAATTTTGAAAAGTCTCATTGGTTCCAAAAATATGAAGTGACTGATACCGCTATACTTGTTATTGTCGATCATCCGAAAAGTCTATCGACTGATTTAAAAGAAATATTTTCTAATTTGAAACAAATTGATTTTCCAACTTGGATGATGCAGCCAATGCTAGTGGATTTGTCTGATATTTCAGATATGCAGTACCAAGAAGGACTCGCAGAAATGCAAAATGATGAGTCGGTTAAAACTTTATTTAATATGAAAGGAGCGATGGCATGGCTTTGTGAGAAAACAGAAATCAAATATCCAAATTCAGCCAAATGTGCAAGAACACTACTGTTACCGTTTCCATCTTCATATTTAGCCCAATGTGGATTTAGTGTCATAAATGATTTGCTGCTAAAAAGAGGAAATCGGCTGGATATAACACAACTGGGAGACTTGAGACTGAAGCTAACTAAATTAGAACCTAACATAAAATCGCTTTGCAGCAAGCGCAAGGATCTCACTAAATTTAAATAATAAATAATTAAAATAATATAGAAAAATCTTTCATTAAAATTATTTCGTACTTGAATTTCAGTTCTCCATTATATGTTTTTGAAAATTTATTTACAGTGTTTCCTCAGCAATTTCCTAGTGATTTCTTCCTAAAACCTATCATTTAAGTTTTTTCAGTGAACAATTCAATTTTTGAATATTAAAAATTATGTATATGTTACATAGGGGGCATAAGAATTTTAGAAAGGATTAGGTGGGGCATGGCACAAAAAAGGTTGGGAAACACTGGTTTAACCTATAAACGAATAATAAATACAAAGTAAAAGTTAAAGTAAAAACAAGTCAAGCAAAGGCGCCAACCCATAAAACCCCTCCAAACCAATAAAACATTCAATTCCAAAATAAAGAAAATAAAAATAAATTCCCATAATCATATTATTATGACGTTTACCCCTATTCCAAACTAGTCCATTACTTGGTCCATTCTAATAGACACTCTCTAAAAGTCACTAAGCTAACTAAACAGTTTCTAAATTTAAAAGGACAAACATAACCTGAAATGCTTCCCTTATAATTTCCACTTCTTACAAAATCTAAAATATACATACTAACAACTATTAAACAAAATTACACTTTCATCTTTATTAAAAATACAGAAGCAATTCACCATGCCCTTTCAAATAATCAATACCACAATAGAAAAATACCAATCTAATTAAGGTCAAAATACACTAACTAAGTCCTAACAATACCAGAACAAATGTTTCATAGTATATCCTTAAAACTCGTAGATCGTTAAATTACCTATAAAATTTAGTCATCACAAAGCTCTTAAAACTTATACTAAAATAGATACTTTTACGACTCTTAAAATTCTTATAACCTATTAACAATTATTAAAATCACCAATGTATAAAATTACTTATTCCTACTTATAAATCCAAACCCCTTCATCAGTGAATTTTATCATTCAGCATAAACAAGTTGGTTATTGACAATAACTTAAATACCCAATCCCTTAAATTATAAATAACTTTTATTCTTTTTCACCCAATTGTCATCTTCCAGAAAGCCTTTACCTATTACAAATAAATCAAATTATCTATATATATACTAATTGCCAAGTGTCCGTATGTCTGGAAGTGGTTCACTTAGTCGACAATCACTTCGTCGACAATTCATTTCGTCGACGCCACTTCGTCGAAAAGTACATTTCGTCGACACTCCTTTCGTCGACTCTGCTTTCGTCGACAGCCACATTGTCGATAAACTAAATGATAGCCGCCGCCCATTCTCAGCCCCCTCCCCCCCCGTGTGTGAAGGACCGGAGAAAGGGTTGCCGCCGCCGCCCCCCCCCCCCTCATAAAAAAAAGTAATATTTTAAAACACAAATAAATTTTTGACCAAAACTTTGGCGTTAAAAATTAATTGGTATGATCGTTTCACAATAAACAGAAAAATCCTGTTGCTTATCTCTCAGCCAACAAAGTTGTTTCCAGGGTACACCACGAGGAGGTGTATAAGCAAGTACCCCGCCAGGTGCTTATTTCTTTAAAAATACATACAAATAAAAATACAATGAATAAAAAGTACAATAAAAACAGTGCAATAGAAATACTACAATCAATAAATCAATAACAAAGAAATGATTACAAGGAAAGGTTATGTGCAATGTCCCTAAGAAAATCTAAAGTAGACATATAATATCTGTTATGAATGATATTCTGAATTTTCGTTTCTTTAGTTTCTTCTTTTCTCCCCTTTTTCGTCGGTTCCCCACGTATAATTTTCTCGATTTGTGATTCAGTTTCATTCTGTTCCTTGCGAATTTCAGAAATGATCGCAAAGATTTCAACATGTGCACGACCTACTAGCATTTTCCACCGCCTATGCCGCGCTTCGATTTTGTTTTGTGTGCGGGGAAATGCAAATGCATTATTTTCGTAAACCGACCATATGTCTGGTGGGAAAAGAGGCGGATTTCTTACAACTTGCCCTTTTCTTAAAGTTTTGCGCACATGTCCATGTACATAATTATCTTCAAATCATTTAACAGTCGATTCGGCATCACTTGACAAATACATTTTCAATTCATCAAATGCAGTTGGTATTTCTAGTGCACTCAAAAATGCCAAAGCAGGTATATGACGTATTAAAAGATTAAATGTTTCCTCAGTTCCATATTTGGATGTCATTCCACATAATTGAACCTGTCTATAAAGTGCTTGGCACAAATGAAAATGGCACCCTTTGCTCTGAGCGATCGGAAATTCTGCATTTACTGCATTTATTGAAGCTTTCTCGATATCCGTTGAAATAAATTTTGGTTTAAGTTCTAAGTTGTATTTTTCAGCCATTTCAATCAACTCTTGAAATAGTCTCATGTAAATTTCTTCGTTTTTACTAATCACTAATGCATAAACAAGAGAACATATTTTGCTGTTAGATGGACCACCTACCGGAGCATGTATTGCATAAAGTTGCTTGAATATAACGGGAGCAGTTTTAAATATCCCATCCATAATCCAGAATTTTGTGTCTTTTAGGTACTTCAGATTATCACTTGTTGTGAAAATAAAAATTCTCTGGTCTGCATATTTTATGTGTCGGCAAAAGTTCAGCTGAAGTTGCTGCCTTAATATTTTGTATTACTTGGGCAGGTTGATCGTTTGTCAATTTCGCAATTTCCTTCATCTATGTGCAGGCTTTGGTCACTGAAACTTTGCTTGCTTGTGATGCATTCTCATGTTTGGAAACCTCGTGTTGACTAAAGATGTGTTGGCCGTTTACTAATGTTGTGATCGCTCTTTCTGTACATTTACGGTCTTCACATTTCCAATGGTAACGATCATTTCGATTCCCATCTTTTGTCAAAATGAACCCATCGACTGCGATTGTATCTTTATCTTTCGTTGTTTTAATAATTTCTCAAACTTTTGATTGCTGCGAATTCATTATAAAATAAAAAACCTCACCAGAATATTATTAGCCAAGAGCGTAATTAGTGTGCATCTGATTAGCGACGTCTCCTGCACTAAGTGGTTTGGAACAAAGTGGCTTCTTAAAAATAGGTACTCGGGAGTCAAAGGGAACAGCCTAAATACGAAAAAGGGGGTCAAACAGAACAGCCGAAATACGGAAAAGAGGGTCAAAGCGAACAGCCCAAATACGGAAAAGGGGGTAATTGGCGTCATTTTTGCCATTCGAAGCATTTTTTATACACGAAATATTAGCCAAGCTCATCAGCCCATCAAAAAAATGAGTGTCGACGAAATCAGTGTCGAAGAAATGAGCGTCGACAAAATGTTCTTTTCAACGAAGTGGCGTCGACGAAATGAACGCGATCCGTCTGTATGTTTGTCCGTCTGTCTGTCACACTTTTTTAGGCACTTCCCGAATTGATAGAGACTTGCAATTAAATACACGGCTCGATCATTCGATAAAACACCCTGAAAAAAATCGAATTTTTCGAAAACGTTCTAGAGGGAGGGGGGGGGGGGGGTGCTCCACACCAAAACGTTCGAAAAGTGAAATGATAGGAAAGCATGCTTTGCCAAATGAACTTCATATGAGGTGTACGGGTAAATCGTTTGAAAGGAAGAAAGTGTGCAATTTCAGATTTCCAATATTTTCTACTTAAGGGGATGCCGCATAACAAAATGTTCGATTTACTGAATAAATGAGAAAAGGTTCCTTTAAAATTTGATAGAAGCTTGAAATTTGGTATATGGAATAATCATTTGATAAAAACACCCAAGACGATTATAGTTTTTCAAAAACGTTCGTTTAAGGGGGTGCTCCAGAGGAACACGTTCGGAAGGTGAATTGGCATACTTCGGGATGAGATAGAGATTTGAAATTTAGTGTACGGCTAGATAGTTTGGAAGGAAGAAAGTGTACAATTTCAGTTTTCCAATATTTTCTACTTTAGGGGGTGTTGCACAAAAAAATGTTCGATTTTCGAAATAAAGTAGAAACACTCCTTTTAGAACGTGATAGAGGCTTGATATTTAGTACATGGGCGAATCCTTTAATAGAAAACTCAAGAAGAATGGAGTTTTTCAAAAATGTATATTTAAAGGGGTTGGGTACTCCACAGAAAAACATTCGAAAGGTAAAATGATAGAAAAAGCATTCTTCGCGATGAGATAAGAGACCTCAAATTTGGTATACATGTAGATAGTTAGAAAGGAAGAAAGTGTGCAATTTCAATTTTCCAACATTTGCTATTGTAGGGGGGTGCCGCACACTAAAATGTTCGATTTGACGAACAAATGAAAAACGTCTCTTTTACAATGTAATAGAGGCTTTAAATTTAGTATATAGGGTAATCATTTGATAAAAAAACCCTACGATTATTACGGTTTTTCAAAAAGGATCATTTAAGGGGGTGCAACACAGAAAAACGTTCTAAATATGAAGTGATAGAAAAACATGCTTCACGATAGGATAAAGACATCAAATTTGGTGTACTGGTAGATAGTTTGAAAGGAAGAAAATGTGCAATTTCAGATTTCCATTATTTGCAACTTTAGGGGGTGCCGAACACCAATATGTTCGACTTTCGGAATAAATGAGACACGCTTCCTTTAAGTGTGATAGAGGCTTGATATTTAGTATATGGGCCAATCACCTGATAAGAAACCAAGGCGAACAGAGTTTTTTAAAAATCTTCATTTATGGGTGTGCTCCACAGAAAAATGTTCGAAAGGAGAGATGATAGAATAATACGCTTCGGGATGAGATAGAGACTTTAATTTGGTGTGCTGGTAGATAGTTCGAAAGGAAGACGTGCTCAATTTAAAATTTGCAATATTTTCTTCTTTAGGGGGTTCCGCACATTAAAATATTTGATTTGTCGAATAAATGTGAAACGCGAATTATTAAAAAAAAATGACAATATACAGTGGTTGCTTATTGCGAGACCGTCGATTTTCAACGGGTATTCGGCTAGTATTATATAAACATATAACGTTATTTATACATTACAAAAGTTATAAACATCATAAAAATTGTGAACACCAAATTCAACACTTCTCATTGTTCCATATCAATCCCATAACCAACATGCTTTTGGTACGTGTTAAGTTATTTCCTGAAGGCCTTACAATCATCGCTCCTACAGGAGTATCATGTTGATCTAGTCCCAGAGAATTTTTCATTAAAACCTCTGACAGTTAATGTAATTAAATTCAGCAGAACACCTATCCCCCCTATTAGTTCCGGAACATCTCAAACACCTTCTGCTGTCTGTACATCTACCGGTCGTATGACCGAGACATCCGCACTTCATGCACTGTAGAATTCTCTACATCGGATTTTGTGCCAAACGTAGTCAACATACCCTAATTTGCAGAGAATACCAAATGCTGGAGAGTTGGTGTCGAAGACCCAATGAGCGCCGAATTTCGCTTTGATCTTGAACTTAAAGCTGAAACTGGCTTTCAAACCTTCTGAATTACAATTCTGGGATATAATGTCCTCAAGGTAACCTTCCTCAGTTGTCCCCTGTGGCAAATCAAAATGACCACTTTAGGTGGTCTTTTAACTAGTCTTTCAATAATTAACTCTTCCTTAAGTGCAGGGTCATTAATTAGATCATTAAAAAGCTTAGCTGCTGCAGAATCTCCTGGAATCTCCATGATCAAACGCCCATCCGCCAGACCAAAGAATTTGTCAACACCAACACCTATATCTTTTGGCTTCACGGAGGAAGCCAATAAAAGCTTTTCTGTCTCCCTTGACGAACAAGATACCTTTTGCTTAATCATAATAGTCTTACCATCCTTTTTGGCTTCTCGACCCTCTTCCTTCTTACCTCCAACCGGAGTCACTGAATATTCCACGAAACCCTGAAATTCATCCAAAAGGGATCTATACTGTTCTGTTTGCTTTTCAAGAGCATCCTTCAGTAGACAATAATCCAAGCGGGACTCACTTAACTTTCCCCTGGTCTCTGCCAATTCGATTTTTACCTTTCCATTTTCTATCATCAGATCTGCCCGGGACTCTTTGAGCATACCCTTCAACTCCGCATTTTCAATTTTTAACACTTCTATTTCTGAAATCCAATTTTTAACTATAACACTCTTCCCTTTTCCAGGAGTGCAAGTCCAAAAGGAAGTTCCCTTGTCAGGGGCACCAACCGTCAAAGTCAATATTTCAACCGAACTAGCAAGATTGACAGTTAGCTTCCCAAGGGCACTGCAGTGTTTACCAATTTGCAAAGTTGTTTTTTTGTTAGAGGTATTAAGTTTAGAACTCCTAATCCTAACCTTAACATACAATTCTTCCAGGGTCCTAAGCTTTTCAATTGCCAGATCAAACTTTTCCTCAGGTGTTCTTTTCAAATCCACAACTTGTTCCCTCAAATCCCTGCATTCTGATATACTATTATCCAAATCTTCTAAATCATCTGTATGAACCACCATAAAGGAACGTATAATTTCAACCAATGGAAGAAAATACTCTGTAACTATTGTAGTCTTCAAGACCTTTGATAGTTTACTGTCCCTTTTCTCATAGAAGAAGGGACCCTAGTTTTCCAACATACTCTTAACAGCTACCAGTGGATATATTTCATCCCCATCCCGATTAAAACTGGAACCAAGTTGTTCTTCATCAATTGACTCTAATAAAACATCAAGAGACACAGATGATTTGGATCCGTCTGTTCCGATCCATTGCGTTTTTCCTTCTTCGTTCTTAAATTTGCTGAATAGGGTTGGTGTTTCTCCTGCAGAAGATTTATGGAAATCAAATTTGTCAATGTTTATGTCTAAATTCTGATAGTCCCAAGATGGAATTGGATCAGGAGAGTAGTTCATGTTCGCACCTAGATTTTCTTCTTTTATCAGTGTTATTACGTTATCCACAGTTCTCTTCAGGTTGCTTAGTCTTATTATTTACAATTGTTGTTGAATTGTTTTAATGAACCCTATTTTTCTCCTTATGAGTTCTTCTTTGAGCAAGAACTTTTCACAGCTTGAAGCTTTTCATATTCTAGTATTTCTGCCTCTATACGCATTGCTTCTGCAACAGTCATCTTTTGAACTTCTAATGCTAATCGCAATGCGGTATTTTCGAGGATGTTATATTTTACCACAATATTATTTGTTTCTTCCATGCAGACAACGTTGGCATTGTCGATCTGAGCCCATAAAACTTGGCGTACGATTGTTAGAAGGCATTCAGTGTTCATTGTTAGAAGGCATTTTGCCGTCCGAAGCATGGAGTGCATGCTGCTGTGCGAGACAGCCAGAGGGCAGAGCCAAGGAAGACTCTAATAACGACTACTACTGACTTTTATACAAAGGAAGAGAAAAGTACCCTAGAACAAGGGCCCTCTTGCTGACCCAAAACACAGTTGCAGTCAGACCATCCCTAAAAGAACTAAAGCAGGGAAACAATAACTACTTAAAAACTAACTTAAGCTAAGACCTAGCAGTCTAAAAGAACCCCATTTACGGGACAAAAACTGAGAGAAGAACCCAAATATAGGTTAATCCCAGGGAAGTTACGTTTTAACACAGGGAAGATAGGCAATAGCCGAACTGTCTAAACAACTAGATAACATACCAGCCAAAACAATACTTAACTAAACACAGGTGATAACTCTAAATCGCCTAGTGCAACTTAACTAGTCTAAACAAAACTACAAACTAAAGCGCGCGCAGGGCGAAAACACTTACACAGGAACCAGGAGACTGGATAAAGTATCTTTAAAGGAAGGGTTATTAGAAAGGGAGACGGGGTGGGGCTAGCTAGAGCCAAAGCCAACCTGGTCGACCCAAAACATACGTAAATACCTCCTTCTTAACGTATGACCTGTTGCAAGGAGTCTGCGGGCTTATTTCCTGAAAAGAACGAGGCAAAGCATATTTAACATGAAAGGGGGAAAACTTATGCGAGAAGTAAGTTTTAAAAAGTAAGATAATAATTGAGGCTGAAAATTAAAACGAGTTAACATCACGCGGTAGAGCACAGCTCTGGGCCTAAAAAACACCGCTTGGATGAAATACACCAAGAGAACAGAAGGCTGGGACAATACCCCAGCAACGCGATGATTAAACATTCGGCCACAATAAGTAACATAACAAGAACGGCCACTATTAAGGTGGGAATATACCAAAGACAATAAACAGCAGGGACAATAACCCTGCTGGCCACATAATAAGACAAGTCCTACTGTCGATACACAGGGTATCAGATAGCCACAACTTCGGTGGCCAGACACAAAAATACAAGCTGGGACAATCCCCCAGACACCTACTACAAAAAGAAAAAGGACCCAGAGAGATCCCGCGCAGGTTGAAAAAGGGAGAAGAGAGTAGCCTGCGGGGGAAGAAAAAGAAAAGTGAGAGAGAAAAAAGCCTACTAAAGTAGGAATCACTGGAGGGGAAAGATCCTCCAGTGACGGAGTACCAACCAAGAGTAGAGGTCCCCTCCAAATCATGGTGGGAACATCCTTCCATCGGGTTGTGGCCACTCTAGTCCTTCCTCTTCGGCCCTTAATTTTTTTTAACATCAATCCATTGTCAATTCTGAAATTTCGAGGGAGTGGAAGGTTCCTCCCAGCCATCACTGGTATGCAGGCAAAGAGCCGGGCTCTTCGTTCGTTCTCAATTGTGACAGAGCCTCTCGAACTGCAATATCCAGATTAGCAAGCGGCCACACAAAAAGTCTCTCGTTTTTTGAGGGCAGGAAGACTTTTGCAGTCTGCCCTAGATGTCGGGCTCAGCAGGCTTCTCCTGAACACATCCTGGATTGTCTGGGACTTTCCAGATAGGACATATACTCTTCCCCCCTTCTAGTCCTCGACTTCCTTAGGGTCAACGGTCTAATGGATCTTGTCTGACTTCGTCAGACAGCCAGAGGATAAGCCACAACACAACTACACATCCTTCCACCGATTCCCAGTTTCATCCTCCCAAGAGCCTCATGTACTAGTTCAAGAACCCGAAGCAGCTGATGCTGTGTAGAGTTTTTTTTTTTTTCCTGAAACCATATTGTTCAGGAATCAAGATATTTTTCAGGTTGCAGAACTCGTCTATGCCGCACAATAACAAACTCGATGAGCTTAGAAAGGCAAGAGAGAAGAGATATAGGACGGTAGTTAACAGATAAAGTGAGGTCCAGGCCGGGCTTGGGAAGGGGGCCACAATGGCTACCTTCCAAGCCCGAGGAAAATAATTAAAAAGAAGTAAGAGGTTAAAGAATTTACCAAGATAGCTATTAAGAAGGTTAGGCGGATTTTTGAGCATGTTAGTGGAGATAAGGTCCTTCCCAGGAGATTTATTCTTTTTAAGTTTTTGAATATGGGGGTAACAATTCATCAAAAGTAACATCATTCAGTGTGCTTTGAGTAGTTGTAGAGATGAATTGTTCAACCTTGAAATCCACAATCGCAACCGTCTGTGGCGTGGCTCCACTGAAAACTTACCGTTACACATTGGCCGCTGATCGTACTTACGCACGCCACTTGCTCGATTACCGAACATAACTCCAGGTTAATTCTGTTTGAAAAATGCATCATGAGAACACACAATAAATACTAATTAAGGTTAATTGAAATAAAGCTTTTATTTTTAAACACTCATATTTAATCTTAATATTTAAATTTAAAACACAAAACAATTTAAATTCACACAATGTAGGTACCGTTCGTTAAGTCGCGAATCTTAAATAAAAATAATAACAGCTCCCCTCTCTCTAGCCTTTAAATTGTGCAATCAAGTGAAAATCTTCCTTGGAATTAGTTGAGACTCATGGATAATCTTTATTTTGATTTAGAAGTATTTTTAAGATATGTTGATGCAATGGTTGAACTTAACAGTTAAAGATTTGTGTGAATTTTTGATAAAATTGCCTTTTGGTTTTTTTAAACATTCAAAACCAGCAACAGAAATGTTTGAATTATGTACTTATAAGGGTGTTCCACTTCCATAGAAACCAGTAAGCTTTAAAAGTTTACGTTCTTTTAACTCTACTATATTCAGTGTGGACACTCAGCTTAGTGCAAATTATAAAGGTGTCTTACAGCGTTTTGTTAAATTCATATCATCCCTCCTGATACAATTTGGCAATTTCACTAAAAATAAATATCAGGATATAGATAATATTCCAAAAAAAGTTGGACACCTTTTTAATTTTGATTACGTGATATTTCCTAGAACTGATTTCTGTGGAACATGTGTCTGTTTTCACTGTAGAACCATTCTCCGATTATATTAGTGACTTTTCATTTTATATAAATAATGTTGATAAAGATGCTATTTTTTAATTTTTTTAATATAAACAGTTATGTGTATGGATGTATAAAAAATAGATGAAAGCAGGGATGAAGGTTCAATTTATGATCTTAGAATTCTTTTTAAGTTTGCTATATTGGAACTGAAGACCAAACTTCCACTCATTATAAAACTCCTTATGTTTTGTATCTCCATCCCTGTATCTGAGGCTATTTGTGAAAGTTGGGGGTCAGTCATAAGTACTGTCATGCAGAAAAGACCGAGAGGTAATGATGGGAGCTATGAGGAGATTGGCACTTCTGATATGCTTGAATTTATAATGCTCAATGGTCCTGGGACAGGTTATAAAAACATACGTAAATTTTTAAAAACTGCTTTGATTGAAAATTATGGTATGTCATACTTTCAACATTTTAAGCATATTTCAACAGATACCAAATTTAAGCATTCTGTCACATGAAAAGTTGTGAATAGAATTATAGAAGAGTCAGGCAACTGTTTACCATGCTTTCAATAATATATTGATATTATTTGATGAATGTATAATATTGGCAATTGATGTGATAAATAATGAATAAAATGCATTTTTTTAATGGACCAATGTGCTAGTATTTTTATTTTAACATTTCCTTTGATGTGTCAGTTATTGCATTTAAACAAATTCAAAAGCCCTCGTTGATGGATTAATTTAATTGTAAAAATGTATTTTTAATAGTTATCATAACTGGTAGAATAAATTTGCTTGTGTGACACAATACATTTGCCATTGGTGTTGCAGATTGATACAGAAAATTCTGCTACTGGCTAGCTGTATCATAAAAACACTGAAGTCAACGTTTGATCTTATTAATAGGTAGATACCTTGACTTTTAAGTGAAACGAATATTTAGCTAAACATCAATCTTATGGTTATATTTCCTTCGTGAGCTGGTTTTAAATATATGCAAAAGCTGCTCTAATTTAGTAAGGTTTTAAAGAAGTATATTATATATGGCCATTTCTTTCTTGCAAAAATGGGCTATATTTAAATGCTGCTGTATCATTTTTCATAATTAAAGCGTGTTAAATTGAGTTATAATATTTAAAGTGCATTCTTATTATATAAAGTGAACCTGTACTAAACATCAATGGAAGATGAATCAAATATAGGTTTTAAATATATATACAAGTAGTGATTATAAACATATCACTTGTGCAGTCTACTGCAGTTAGACACTGACAAATATTTCAAGCATATGGACCTACATGCAAATGAAATCTGTCCCTTAACCAATGACTACATATATAGAAAATTAACACAGATACAGAAGACTAGAAAAAATATGTTGTAAAGTAAGCCAAGAAAAACTAACAAGACTAAGTATTTTCCCAGAAGAGAGAAGTCTAAATACAAAAAATTCACATTGTAATTCATGGGACAAGTCATAAAGGAAGTAGAAGACATGTACAAAGTAAATTTTTGACCAAAAGTGGTCAAAAATATACTTTTCCTGAACATTAATAATCTTGATCAATAATTAAAATTGACAGCATTGCTGGGGTTCTCCAACAACCAACTTTGAATAACTGGAGGCATTATTTATTCATTACTTTGTAAATAAATAAAACCTTTGAATAATATAATTTGATTTCACTTATTTTTAGCATATGTGTAGACCCAATTTCCCTGCTATGCTACTTCCTTTACACCACCAAGGGTGGACTAAGGTGAGTAGGCAGCTCAGTAAGTAGCAGCTATTTAAGCACTAATTAAAGTAATAAATATGCAATATATTTTGGAAAACTATTTTATTTTCTTAAGTGTATATGTTACAAAAAAACAATGTCGTACAGTCTGCTTCACTTTTGAAATTCAGCTCAAAATAAAAAAAATGCTGCATTTTATACCCACACAGATACTATCTTCAAGAAAAAAGATGTGTTACGAGATACAACTACGTTATTCAATGCAAAAATCTGCATAGAAAATTCCAATTTTGAATGATTCAATTTTTTAGTGAGTAAAATAAAAAAAAATGTATTTATTTTAACAGCGTCACTGCTTAAACTTTTTTTTCAATGTTTCACTGAATTCAGCTAGCTCTAAATGATTTTTTTCACGTTTGAGAAGATTGAAAAATTATCTTTGACGTACAATGGGAGAAGAAAAGTTTTTAACTTTAGCTATCATGACTATTGATAGAGACATGCATCTTAACTATAATGATATGGCTACAAAATTTTCACTTCAACCAAACATTGTTACATAGATACAAAGTGCACCATCTCATTAAATTTGTATTAATGCTAAAGAAATTAATTATATGGAGTGTGCCTCTGTACATTGGGCAATACATAGAAATTGAGTTTTAAATTATTTTTATTTCATTTGTTTTGGATTTTTTTTACATCTTAAAAGTAAACGTCATTAAGGTTTAATAAAAATGCCACAACCTGTCTTAACTAATTCTAACTTAGTGCCATGACTAAATTTGAAGTGTATGATTAATGTCTGCTAGCATTTTGCTGGGAATATAGAGTAGCCTTCACGCCTTGGGTGACCCTGGCAGGAGAAATACTCTGGACGTACTTCCCCCACTCCTCCCAGTGACACCCCCTCGCCACTTTGAGGCAGCTAACAGAACTTAAGGGGGGAATTTTTTTAGTTATTGAATATATGAAAATGTTAAACGTCTAAAAGATAAACGTCTAAAATCTTTAAGAGTAAACATAATAGTTACACTTATTAAACTTGTCTTAATTTAAGTGCTTTAAAATAAGTGTTTATCTATCATTCCTCTTATGCAAAGCTTATTTAATTGCTTTATGACAATTTTTAATGTGTTTTTTCAAATTACTTTTTTGAGAAAATCCCAAATTACACATTTCACAAATATATGGCTTTTCATTAGTATGTTTCATTAAGTGACTTTTTAAATCAGAATTCTGACTAAACCATTTTTTGCATATGTCACATTCAAAAGGTTTTTCAGCTGTATGTGTTATGAAATGCCTTCTGAGGCTACTTCTGTGAACAAATGATTTATCACACATTTCACACTGGTGTGGTTTTTCACGAGTGTGTATGCGAAGATGTGTTGTTAAACTAGATTTGTACCTTAATTTTTTATAACAAATATCACACTCCTAAGGATTTTCTCCTTTGTGATTTAACCCATGCTTTTCTAGATAATCTTTCCTGCGGAAAGCTATTTTACAAATGAAACCGACATACTCCTTTACGTCAGTGTGTAATTTTTCATGTTTACTAAGATCTAACTTTTGACTAAACAGCAAACCACAATTATCACAACTACACTGTTTTTCTTTGTGAGTCCTCATATGAGATTTTAAGGCTGCTTTATCACATACATTTATTTCACACTTTAGGCACTTATGAATATTCATACTTTGATAACAAATAAAATTCGCGTTAATATAATTAAAAAATAACCTGTCATGCATGTAATAATTTCAGTTTTTAGAGACCAATATTATCAAACGATAATAATGACAATGAATATTGGCACAAGACAATAATGAAAAATGAAATAAAACGAATAATAGCAAATGATAATAACGAATAATAACCACTGATAAAGAATAAGAATTAGGCGCAAAATTAGGCACAAGCTTTTTTACAAATGAAACAGACATACTCTTTTAAGTCAGTGTTGAAAACCCTGACCGTCCGACTCATCCAATGGACTTGAGCAACTATTTGTTAGTTAGCGGATGCCAACTCCCAAGGCCAACGCTCCGACGGTCCAGAGCAAATTTATTAAATTCTTAAGAAATTTTACAATTGGTTACATAGGTTGGAGATATTGATAAGTACATATTATTGAATATTGTCAAGTACATAGGAGTTTGATGATGTTGATATATACATAGGTTGAATATGTAAATATAAACAATGACTTTAGAAAGTGAAGATCATAATTGATGAGGATGATTTTGATGATATATACAATATTATTGAAGAATTACAGATATATTAAAAGGTTAAGTAATGATTAAATAGATAACATTGAGATGATGATGTAGGAGATAATATAAAAATAGAATGAATAATTTGCTAAATAGATGTATGACATTTTGATGAAAAAATTATGTTGATGAAATGATAATAGTTATAGAGTGAATAATTTGCTGACTAGGAGAATGACGTTTTGATGAATATTAACTTATAAAAATATTCATTTTTAATGTTGCAAATGCCATTATTGAATTTCAGCAGGCAGTGATCGTGAATACTAAAATGGAATATAATTAGTGAAATTGAAGATATATGGTTTAAGGTAGCATAATTGTAACGGTTGGTAAAATGACCAACAGCAGACAATACAACAAACACATGAGACAACAAGACGTATAACAACATTACAACACAAAACAAAGCAATACCACTATAAAAGAACCACTATAATAGAACCATTATAGCCGAAGGGCAACACCGTCAGAGGATTCGCAGACCAAAGACTAAAAATTGAGAGCAGAAAGAGCACATGAACCGATCAGGTGACTTTGTTTGAAATGTTTCTGGCAATGAGAACACAGTTTTTAATTATTTCGATGGAGGAATTATTCGTACAGACACTCGAGAACCAGGTCGCTAAGTTTGAAGTAGCTGGTTTTGGTAGATGAAAACGTTTAGAGTGGGGACAAGAAAAAACATAATGATCTGCTTCTCCAAAGAGGCCACAAGTGCAGCAAGGGGTGGATTTGAATTTGAAGAAATATAAATAATCTAAAAATGGGCCGTGGCCGGTAATAAAATAAATTAGATATTTGTTTTTAATTTGTAGATTAGTTTTAACAGAGGGGAGGAAATTTAAAATTCTGGCTGGATCATGTGTGCGTGGAGAAATGTAATTATTTAAGTAATTTTGCCAATTGTTTATTATATCTAAATTACAGTGTTTTTTAAGAAGGGAATATGGAAAAAGTATACAAAAGGGGATGCCAGAAATAGTTGTTAATTTAGCTGGGGATCAGCGACCTCGTTACACGTTTTTTTAAAGGCCTTTGAGTGTGCTAATACTATCTGTGCAGATGATGTAATTCTTTTCAATGTTGATCCACTCCTCCGCCGCCTTTAAAATGGCGAGGGCCTCAATGGTAAAAATAGAATTGTGGCTTGAAGTCGTATAACTGTTTTTGATATGGAGATTGGGAACAACTATCCCGATGGAGCATCACCGCTCTGCTTTCGATCCGTCCGTTCCTATAAAAGAGTATGATTGATGATTCTCGACGAAATTCTTACTTGAATCATTAAATCCGAGAGATTTTTGTTCTGAAAGGGTAGTACGTTCGTTAAAATCTTGTAGTTATGATATCCGATTGGAAGAATCCAATCAAGGAGGTCCGATTTGTACAGTCCCAAATCTTCAAAAATATTTTTATATTTTGGCTGTGATTGGTGCTTTCTCTGCCTTCCAGTTCCCGTATATTAGGGACGGGGGTTCCAAATGATCTCTTGAAGTGGGGACCAGCTTCCCAAGTAAACATTTCTGATATAAAATTTCTTTGTAAGAGTATCGTGCCGATCTTGAATTGGGGCAGAATTGGTTTCTGCGAAGAGCATATGAAGCGGAGTGCATTTCGGTAGACCCGTAGCTATACGGAGCGTGCTATTATATATAGGATTAATTTTTTTGTAATGTGATTTACTCGCAGCGCTAAAAATCGGACATCCATATTCAAATTGACTCCTGATTGTAGCATTTCCAATCTTCAGGAGGTGAATTGAGTTTGCGCCCCATTTTTTGGAGGCGATATACTTAATAGCATTTAGAGCCTTTGCACTCTTTTGTTTTAAATAGTTGAAATGTGCCTTCCAGGTAAGGTTCTTGTCGAATATTATTCCTAGTATTTTCATTTGGCTAACGTCCGGTATCAAGAAGTTATTTATTTTTATCTCGCATGGTGACTTCTTTTTTTCATTGGTGAAATTGATAATTTGACATTTTTCCGGATTAATTGAGAGCATCCATTTTTTACACCAATTGTTACTAATGTTTACTGCATTTTGGAGATTTCTTCTCGCTTCCTTTCTGTCTTTGTGTTCGCTGTAAATGATAATATCATCAGCATAAACTAGACACTTGACCTCATCTGGTATGTGTTGAAAAATGTCATTCATGTATAACATGAACAGAAATGGACTTGTAATACATCCTTGTGGTAGTCCCTGGTTGCTTGATACCGGATTCGAAAGTGTGTTTCTCCATTTTACTTGATTTGTTCTTTGGTTCAGGAAATTATGAAGCCACAGGCCGATCTGTCCCTGGATGCCCTTGCTTGCTGCCTTTTTGAGTAATCCATCTATCCAGATTGAATCATACGCTGCCCTTAGATCAATAGACACGCAGAAAATATGATTTTTTTTTCTTGCTAAGAGGATATCATGCTGTGCTCTCACGAGTAGCGTAATACAATTCTTGTGTGGAAGAAACCCTAAGTTGTTTTTGTGAAAAAGCTTTTTTTATAATGGTTATAGTTGATCAATCTTTGGAGAATCATTTTTTCGATGATTTTGGCAATGGTTGGAGTAAGGGGGCGGTACGCCTTTATGTCCTCTGGTTTTTTGTGGGGCTTTAGAATCAGAATGATGATCGTGTGAGTCCCGTCAAATGGAATCATGCCTGTACTAAAACTAATATTGGAAATGTTCCAGAGAGAAATCAAGAAAGCTTCCGGAAGACTTTTGATCATCTTGATCGTTATCCCATCATGTCCTGACGTCGATTGTCGGATTCATTTTATTGCGAATTTAAATTCTGTCCATGAAAAGTCTTTATTAAGAAGAGATTGCGAGGTGTCCATAAAACTAATCGGCAGATTCGAGTGCTCTTGATTTTTATTGTACTTACTGTTGGCTAAATAAGTTTGCTTGGTCTTTTGCAGAAGTAATCATTACATTGTTCCTGCTGATTTGCTTTATACTATGGTAGGGAGAGCTTGTGCACGTTTTGAGCTGCCTGATAATTTTGTAAATGTTATTATTTTCTGCCGTCTTTTTGCAAGTGTTTGCCCAATGGTTTCGTTTAAGAAACTTTAGCAGGTTTTTTAGCTTGTTTTTGTACGTTTTATACTTGTTCCAGTCTTTACAGCTAGTGTGTCTCTTAGATTTATTGAGGCGTTTCCTCATTTTGGCTCGAAGGAAACCACATTTCGCATTCCACCAAGGGACACTCGGTGTTGGGAGTTCCTGGAGGGATTTGCTAGATCTAATTGCCTTTTTCATGATCTTGCAAAAAAAATTTCGGTCTTTTAATTCTTCCTCATATTTCTTGGTTTCAGAGAAAAAATTTCCCCAATTAAAATTTACTATGCAGTATTTTTCCCTTCCAGAGGAGTGATTGAACAGAATTTTGACCGGAAAATGATCGCTTCCCAGATTGTCTGGGAGAACACTCCAAGAGACTTCCGCAGCAAGGTCAGGAGAGCAAAAAGTCAGGTCTAGGGCCGACATGGATCCCTTCCCAACTATACGAGTCCCAGTCTTATGATTTAATAGAAGCAAATGATGGCTATGTATCCAGTTTATAAGTCTTTCACCACTGAAGTTGGTGGAATAACCCCAGTTGCTGTGTGATGCATTAAAATCCCCTGCTATTAAATAGTTTGTATTGTTATCTAACTTGATTTCATTAAGATTGTTGGTGTTCGGAATACCTCTCTTACAATACACGTTGACGATGTTAAACTTGTAATTCTGGTTGAAGATTTCCATTTCCTGTAACTCAATGTCAGGGAGCATCTTTTGGTTAACTATCCTTGCACTCATATTCTTCTTAATTGCAATAAGGAGGCCACCTCTTCTACAGTGATTCGGACGATCAAATCTAAAAACCTCTTTGCCTTTGAGCGAAAAAGGGTGATGGGATTTAAGGAATGTTTCTTGAAGAATTAATATGTCTGCCTGGCGGAAAATCTGAGAAAAGTTAAGGTCAGGTCGGCGCTTTTTAGCGCCACAAATATTCCATTGAATGATCGTAAGGGCAGAGAGCACGAAAAGAAGGTAGAGCCAGACACACGCCAGGCAACAGCCCCCAGAACCAGCGCTAAAACGACATTCTCTTGATCGTTATTCTCTTGATCTTTATTGTCGTGTTTTTCTTTGTAGTTATTATTCTTTATAGGAGATTCATAATTTGTTCGTTTCTTTTTTTGTTGACTTTTTCTTCTTGTTAATTATTTCGGTCTTGGTCTCTATTTTTTGTTCATATATACTATTTTCCAGTTCTGTGCTGTCTTCTCTCTCTTGGCTATGGCTCATTGTTTCGTTTTCCATGGTTTCCGGTTGAATATTTTGACATTTGACTAGTTGGTCCATGAAGTATTTTGGCTTTGTACCAATTGTTGCATATTTTCTATCATGGGTTGCATCATTTCAATCACTAACTGAGTTATACTTTCTAACGGGATTTCTAACTGGGTTAATTCGTAAGGTGAAAATTTTTTTATTGTCCAGATCTAATTTTTACTTTCTCTGCATAAGATGATGTCATTTTATCTTTTGCCTCTCTGTATGACATTTTCCCCTCTCTTTTTAGTTTTAAAATGTTGATTTCCATTTGTTTAGCTTCACATTTCTCATAGTCCGCTGAATGTTCCAGTTTGCAGTTACGGCATTTTAAAGCGGTTGGGTTAGGGCATTCCTTATCCTCATGGTTCCCCGCGCAACTTTTGCATATGAGTTGCGATCTACAGTTGTTTCCTTATCCAAACATCCAACATTTCTTACACTGTCTGGGTTTTTCCTCAAAATCTTTTATGTAATGTATTAACATTCCTATATGGACTTTTTCCGGGATATTCTGTCTTGAAGTTGGAGTGCGAAACTTTATGGTTTTTAATGGTATTATTCCATTTTCTATCTTTTTTTTTTAAATCTATAAATCTCAAAGATTTCAATGTTTTGGTTCCTGAGGTCTTGTGTTATTTCTTCCAGAGTAATGTCTGTGTCGATATTACTGATGACAAAGTCCGAGAGGATATTGTCATAACTTAATTTCACTGTTATCGATATTTCTTGAATTGTTTTTATTTCCAATATTTCTAGAGCTGTTTTCTTCATATAAGCTGTGAGGATTATATTTCCTGCTCTTGTTTAGAACGGTGATGAAGCCTCCAAGGGGGCAGAGAGGTCACTGATAATATTTTTCCTGAGAACAAAAGGATTGCCCGCCCGAAAAGGGGACGAGTGAATCAAGAAAAAAGTAAAAGATTGGCATTCCATGGCACTAGCATATTCAATCAGGCCGTACATATCCAAGGGAAAGAGAGAAGCATTCCACCCTGAAGGGTGGAAGGCTCCTGTCATACTCAAATCTAACTACACACCAAAATAACTCCGACAAGAGAGCACCGACAGGGAAGAAAAAACGAAAAACCACTTACCGCCGGAAAATCTAACTAGACAGGAAAGAAAATACCTGACACCCACCGAAGCCACGAGGATGCACAAAAGGACCACACCCTAGAAAACCCGGCCATCCATTAAGTTGCTCTATGTTCTAGAACGAGTCGGGTGGTCTGGGCTTTCGACGCCCTAGAAAACAAACGAGAGAAAACCCCAAGGAACAGCGCGCTAGCACGTCACCCCCGGTAGAAAAGGCCGAACTACTTTCCCCCCCTGTACCTCGTGACGTATTAGCTGTAGGCCCAATTCTGGCCTTCGAATTCGAATTCCTCCGTCTCAACTTTTCTGGAAAGTTCTCCCCTAGTAGAGTAGCCCACACAAAGAAGTATCGTATGTGCAGTGCAGTACGTGGGCTCGCGCGTGTGGATGCATAACGGTCTTTTTATCGTATTTTTGAATGTCTTATATGTTAGTTCATCATTTAATAAACATTTTGACCAGCATACCTTCGACTACATACCTTATAACATTGGATTACTAGTTACCTTATTACGGTAATGTGAAAAACGAAAAATGATATTTAGAAGTAAGTGCTTACCATTTTTTGCTTATTATCATGTCATTTAAAATTATATAGAATTTTAAATATATGGCAATCAAATTATTGCTATTCAATTAACGCTAACTGGATTCTAAATTGTTTTGTTGCTAATTATAACGTCAACAAACCTTTTAGAGTTTTCTTAGTTTGTTTTAAAATTTTATTGTTGTCATATTAATCAAGAAAACTGCCCAGGTACTTGTAAAATTAAGCTTTGCTAAGTAATTGTAAAGTATTTAAAATCATTCAATGTTTAAAATGTATATTTTATCAAGTTAGCTTGTGTCATTATACAGCTATTATACATGTGTCATTATACATAAATTATACAGTCTCCTGCAAATATTTTAAAATTACTTTAATAATGTTAGTTGTGTAATATTTTATAATAGACTAGCAGCATGTCCGTTCTTCATACTGACCATATAATACAAGAAACCTAAAATTCAGAATTTGATGTGAAGTTTTAATATTTAGAGTCTCAATTTTTGAAATTTTATAATAATTCTAATGAAATGAAAATAGGTGATCTCTACCGTGCTGAGATAATAAACAGACAGATAGATGTACAACATACAATTTTATGTATACTGTTAATAGCAGATATACCCGACATTGCCCATGATTTAATATATGTGCAAATTCCTGCAGTATTCTAAATGATATTCTTACTCAAAACATTCTATTAAAATATTTCATTTAATTCTCCTTTCTGTGTTTTCTATATAAAATTATCTTCAAGCAGATCTGAATAAAACATTCTCGTTTGAAAACAAATTATAAAATATATATGAAATTGGATCAATATAAACTAAAATAAAAGCGCTAAAATTGTATAAAAATGGTTATAAAATTTTGTTTTATATTGATTTCTTTATTATTTAAATCTTAAAAAATTTAATAATCGTCTGCCTAATAAACACATTTGATTTAATTGCGTTGCTAAGCATCATGATATAATTTTCTTAATAAATTTGTGGAAAATATATCATCTGCATAATTCTATTTTTATGGAAGGTTTAATTGTGGGATTTTTATTCATATCTCGACAATCCCTGGTCCTAGAAACTCGAAACATGGACTAAATTTTAAGTAGGGCTATTTCAAAGCTACCCACAGAATGTTCATGAAATTCGATGCAGCAGTTCTACCGTGATGATGAGATAGATAAACACACAGACAGATACATGTATTTTCAATTTTATTTATATAGATAAAAAAATGTCATTCTCTTTTTAAGATATTGTCAATAGTAAGAAATCGTAGCAATAAAAATGCTACACTAAAGTTATGAAAGTAAAATAATGTAAAATGGAATATTTCACACATCAAATAACATATTTTAACTGTTTGATAAGTAAGTAATTGCATATAAAAGATATAGTATCTTAATATATTGCACGTATATTTTTTATTATTTGTTATGGCATGCTGAAATTTTAGAAGAATATGTTAGGAAGTCATTTGTGTTTAGGTTGGGTACATTTTATTTTTTATGTAGCGAGTTATTATATTATTGAAAATTGTTAAAATAACTTGGAAAAAAGCAAAGTAACTAACTTACAATTTCAAGTTACCATTGTATATTTCATTATATTATAGTTAATGTTATTTTAATAATACAAAGCTAATTTAATCTTTCTTACATTTTCACTTCAATGGAATTGTAAATGAAATATTAATACCAAAAAGTTTTATTATACAGCTTTATTAAATTTTCAAAGCCCCTGAGGTATTTCAAACTCTATAATTAAGCAAAATTGTTTACAATTTGTTAATGTCTGGTAGTAAAAAAGGGAATATAAGATGTGCTATATTAGAAAACCTGAACTTCTACAATTTATAGTGCATAGGTTAATGAATGACATTCAACTAGTATTTTATCTTAATTCTAAATCATTTTACAATTTATAACAACAAAAAATGAATAAAATAAAATGAAATAAAAATAAATAAACACGTAAGCATATTAAAAGTTAAATTCTGAGTTTCTTTTTAATGATTATCTTATGATATTTAAAGATATAGTATTCAGTAATCATTTTAGTTTCTGCATACTTTATCTGTAAGCACGCATACTTTAGCTGAATGTACTGAAGAATTATTCAAATAAAATGCCTGATTAAGCAATAAATATACAGGGTTCTTTTTCAAACTTTTATTAAAACACTGACTGAATGGAATCCTTTCATCTTTGCTCCTACAGTGAATGAGTCATTATAAATATTTTATTTTAAGGAAATGTACAGCAATATTAATATTTTAAATCACCCATTTTAATGAACATTATCGAAAATACTTCCAAATTTCATGAATATTATTTGATTTACTGATAAATTATGATTCCTTTACATCGAACAGAGAATTAAAAGGGAAACAAATAGCAAAAGCTTCGATCGCGATCTGGAAGACCTACTCGCAGTGGGCCTACAAGCCAAGACGTCAAAAATTAGTGCTCCGGCCTCTGCTTTCGGAGGTGACGGCTAGCACCAGCCCATCGAGCAACCCCCGTGTTCAATAATTATTTCTGTGCGAACGCAATGGAAAGGACACAGTTAAATGTGAAAACAAACGAGTTTGTTTTCGTGGGTAACCGTACTTTTCTTCTCAGAAAATCAGCAGTGTCTTCATCCGACTCACAGTGCGATTTTCGCCAAATCGCCAAGCTTGTTACTCTGAAACGCATTATGGAAATACGCGGAGGCGGAGCCGTAGTAATTTGGACACCCTGTCTCAATATATGCCTCCCATTCAAACTTTTTTTGTGCGCATGCCCAGTTTGTACGTTCGGTCGTCGGTAGTGTCTGGAGACGCTACTCTTGACAACTGGAAAAAAATAAAATTGATTCCGAGTTCTCACTCACTCAGACGAGACGGATCACATCCAAATCTGTCATTTTATACACAATTTGATGCAAATAACTTCTTCGATATTCTCTGAGTAAAAAAGAATAGTTTTCTGTAGTTCATGGTACACATACACATAATTGTCAAAGAGCATTTGTGAAGTCAAGAACTGAGTGAACACCCAATATTTATGAAGCGTTTTCTGTTGCACAAGGGAATGCTCATGTGTGATATCTGCTACAAAAAGTTTCGTGGAATGATTTATTAAAATTATCTGTTTCATACATATAAAACGATTTATTTGTAAGATTTTGCAAAGGATGTACGAAAATAACTTAAGTATATGCAAGTGAAAAACTAGATAGTAGCTAGAAAGGACAGATTTTATTTTATCTATATTTTAGAAACGGCACACCTAACAATCTGAAGAGCCATATTGTTATTTATATACCAATGTAAAATCATTTATATGTCACACTTGAGTAGTTTCTTAAATAATGAATATAGATAGCTATATAGATGAAAAACCATTTATTTGTGAAGTGTGTCAGAAAGCATTCATGAAGAAGGAAAATTTAGATATTCATTTTCACACTCATACAAATGGGCCAACGGCCGTACCGTGCTGAAAACACCGGTTCTCGTTAGATCACCGAAGTCAAGCAGCATCGGGCGCGGTTAGTACTTGGTGGGTGACCACCTCGGAACACCGCGTGCTGTTGGCCATCTCGGGTGCGGTATCCCCGTGGTTTGCGCGCTAAGATTTGCACGCTGCCACAAATGCCGCCGTGTTCATGCGGAGTACGATCACGTTAAACATGTGGGTCCGTAAGTCCTTCCGAGAGGTTGGTGGTAGGGGAAGGAGGGTACGGTCCCTGTGGATGCCTCCCCCACTGGGTTCCGATCTAAATTGGGTGGCACTTCCCGGCCGTCCATACAGTTACCTTACACCTTTCTGGTAGGTCGGACGGTCTGGGTCTCAACAACAACAACACTCATACAAATGAAGAAAAACTATATATTTGTGAAGTGTGCCATAAAATTTTTAAAGTAAAGAAACGCTAAACTGGGCATATGCGTGATCATAAGAAAACATTTATTTGCCAGTTGTGCCCAAAAAAATGTCCTTCAAAGCAAAAATTAAAAGTACATACATATGGACTCACTGGTGAAAAACCATTTGTTTGTGGGCTGTGCCAAAAAGCATATTATAACAGTGGTCACCTAATTACTCATATATACACTCATGAGAAGGAGAAGGGAGGAAAATATATTTGTGAGGTGTGCCAGATAGATTTTAGAAGGAAATCTGACTTCAAAAGTCACATTCGTACGCATTTGAAAGAAAACAGATTTATTTGTGAGGTGTGTCAGAAAGAATTTAAAAGGAAAGTCCACTTAAATAAACATTTCCTAACTCATTCCAAAGAAAACCTTTTTTCTTCTAAGGTGTGTGAAAAGGAATTTAGTACAAAGAGTCACCTAACTAGACATATTCCCTCTCATTCTGCTAATAAATACAGGGATCGCACTTCAGTGCCTATTGCACCAAAGGGTATACACCTGAAGAGCTGTTATGTGCTGCTACAAATGCATTAAAATTTCAGTCCACTATAAATGCATCTAATTTTCAACCCACTACAAATGCGTTAAATGTTCCAAAAGTTCAAAAATGTTATAATATTTAAAGTGCATTCTTATTATATAAAGTGAGCCTGTAGTAAACATTAATGGAAGATGAATCAAATATAGCTTTTATACATATATACAAGTAGTGATTATAAACATATATCTTGTGCAGTCAACTACAGTTAATAACACACTGACAAATATTTCAAGAAAATGGACCTACATGCAAATGAAATCTATGTCTTAACCAATGACTACATATACAGAAAATTAACACGGATACAAAAGACTAGAAAAAATAAATATGTTGTAAAATAAGCCAAGAAAAACTAACAAGACTAAGTATTTTCCCTGAAGAGAGAAATCTAAATACAAAAAATTCACATTGTAATTCATGGGACAAGTCAAAGGAAGTAGAAGACAAGTACAAAGTAAATTTTTGACCAAAAGTGCTCAAAAAAATACTTTTCCTGAACATTAATAACCTTGACCAATAATTAAAATTAACAGCATTGCTGGGGTTCTCCAGGAACCAACTGTGAATAACTGGGGTATTTATTTATTACTTTGTAAATAAATAAAATCTTTGAATAATGTAATTTGATTTTACTTTACTTTTAGCATATGTGTAGACTCAATTTCCCTCCTATGCTACTTCCTTTACACCACCAATTAAAGTATTATTTATGCAATATGTTTTGAAAAAACTATTTTATTTTCTTAAGTGTATATGTTATGAAAAACTATGTCGTACATTCTGCTTCACTTTTAAAATTCAGTTCAGCTAGCTCTGGATGATTTTCTTCACATTTGAGAAGATTGAAAAATTATCTTCGACGTACAATGGGAGAAGAAAAGCTTTTAACTTTAGCTGTCATGACTACTGATAGACATGCATCTTAACTATAATGATATAGCTACAAAATTTTCATTTCAAACATTGTTACATATAGATGCAAAGTGCACCATCTCATTAAATTTGTATTAATGCTAAAGAAATTAATTACTTAGAGTGTGCCTCTGTACATTGGGCAATAAATAGAAATTTAGTTTTAAATTATTTTTATTTTATTTGTTTTGGATGAAAACGTTTACAAAAAGATGAACGTCTAAAATCATTATGAGTGAACATAATAGTTATTTCACTTATTTTAAAGCACAAAACTTATTTCTTCTTCTTCAGTGGCCTGACAGCCCAGGATGGGCCCTTGCCTTCCGCAGAATAGAACTCCAGGCTCCCCTATCCCTGGCCAAAGACCTCCAGTTCAAAACTTTTAAAATTTTAAAGTCCTTTTCCACACAGTCGAGCCATCTGAGTTTAGGTCTTCCTCTTTTACGGGTGCCGAATGGTCTGGCAGAGAAGATCTTTTTTGTTGTACGGCTTTCGGCCATCCTGCACAGGTGACCCACCCATTTAATTCTCTGAATCGTGATGTAATTGACTATATCTGGTTCTTTAAAAGACTTATAAAGTTCAGAGTTAGTTCTTCTTCTCCAGATGTTACAATTTAAGCCACCAAAAATACTTCTCAAAAACAGAAATGATATATTTAACTTTTTCTTTCATTGCCCAAGTCTCAGCAGAGTAGGTAAAAATGGGTCTGATTAAACTTTTGTAGATTATAATCTTCGTTTTTCTGCTGATGAAGTCAGACTTTAAGTACCTTTTAAGGCCGAAAAAACATCGGTTAGCAGCTGTAACTCTACCACGAATTTCGGGCATAATGTCATTCAGAGTATTAACTTCAGATCCTAAATATCTGAAGTTGCTTACAGTTTCAAACTTGTAAACCCCAATTTCGAAATAAAGACAGTCATAATTACCACAGGGCATATACTTAGTTTTATTTTGATTAATAGTTAAATGCATTTTACTGGCTGCGGCCTCTAAAGATGTGAAGGCTTCCCTAAGTAATTCGGGAGTGCGTGCTACAATGTCAATGTCGTCAACAAACGCAAAAATCTGGACAGACTTGTTAAAGATTGTTCCACGGGTATTGATGTTAGTCTTTCACAATTTTTTGGAGTGCAACACTGAAAAGCAAGCAGGCCAGTGCATCGCCTTGTCTGAGCCCATTTGAAACAGTAATAGGCTCGGAGAGATTATTCTGAATTCTTACCCTGAGCTTTGTTTCGGTAAGAGTAATATTAGCCAAATTTATAAGTTTATCGGGTATTAGAAATTCTCTCATGGCTTCAATTAATAGTTTTCTGTTTACTGAATCATAGGCGGTCTTGAAATCAACGAAGAGATGGTAAGTTGCTATGCCATATTCATTAGCTTTTTCCAACACTTGCCTAATGTTAAAAATCTGTTCAGTAGTAGATCTATCTCTGCGGAAACCACATTGGTAGTCTCCCACAATGTCTTCTGCATAAGTTACTAGTCTACTAAAGAGTATATTGGAAAACACTTTATAAAAAACGCAAAGAAGACTGATTCCCCTGTAGTTGGCACATTCCAAAACGTCTCCCTTTTTGTGGATAGGACAAATGATACTCAATTTCCAATCTTCGGGCAAGACCTCTTGGTTCCAGACTGATTCATTGAGGTGATGGATTTCCTCAATGTTTTGACTTGCTGCACTTTTAATAAGTTCAGAAGGAATCAAATCTGGGCCTGGAGCCTTGCAATTTTTGAGCTCTTAATTCCTTCTCTGACTTCTGCTAAAGACGGCGGTGGAATATTGTCATCGTCTGCAGAAGTATTCGAGATGGTGAAAACCTCATCCCGAGTATGGTCATTCAGCAAATCACTAAATTGCTCATTCCATCTATGAAGTACCTCTTTTCTATCATTCAAGATGATGTTGTCTTTGTCTCTACAAGCAGTAATTCTGGGCTTAAAGTCTTTACGGCCAAGATTAATTTCACAGTAGAAAGCACGGCTTTCATTGGATCCTCTGAGATGTTCAACTTCCCTAAACAGATCCTCGTGAAAGAGTCTTTTTTTTAGCCTATGGATCTTCTTCTCCTGTTTTCTAGATATCTTATATTCTTCAACGGAGTTTCTTGAATGTCGCCTCTGGATCATACTTTTATAGGCGGTCCTTTTTGCCTGCGTTACAAGAGCGCATTCTTTATCAAACCAATCCTTTGGTTTTAATTTTTCCGAATTTCCCAGTGAGCTGTCAGCTGAGTGAATAATCGAATTCTTGAGCAGGCCCCACTTAATTTTCACACTCTCCAAATCAGCAAAGTTTTTAGATCTTAGTTTTTCCCTAAGTGTGGACTGGAATTCCCGCTCACTTGTTTCGTCTTTCAATTTTTCACAATCAAACCTATTTTGCTTCTCTCCCTGTATCTTTCGGGCGTTTGAAATTTTGGCAATTAGTTTAACGATGACCAAGAAGTGGTCAGAATCACAGGTTGCACCTCGATAAATTCTTACATCCTGGATATCCGAAGCATGCCTAGAATCAATGAGTATATGATCAATTTGATTAAAGGTCTCACTCTCGGGTGAGCGCCAGGTCATCTTATGAATTCTCTTGTGTCCGAACACAGTGCTTGAAATAATCATGCTGTGCTCAGCAGCAAAAACACCAGTCGCTGTCCATTGTCATTGGTGTTATCATGTAAGCTGTGCCTTCCGATAGTTGGTCTAAACTCAACCTCCTTACCTAATTTCACATTCATATCCCCCAAAACAATTTTCATGTCATGTTTGGGACAAGATCTGTATAGCATAGAAAGATCTTCATAAAAAATTTCCTTCTCCTCCTCTTCCTTGTCTTCTGTAGGTGCGTGACCGTTGATAATATAATTAAAAAACCTTCCCCTCAGACGAATTTTGCAAAGTCGGGGAGACTTAGGAACGAAATCAGTTACTAAGTGTTTTAAACCTTTGTTCAATAGGAATCCAGTTCCAAAAGCATGTTTTTTCGCATCACAGCTGTAGTAAATCGTGTGATTTCTTTTCTCAATGGTACCCTCACCAAGCCACCGCATTTCCTGAATGGCAAGTAGGTCCATATTATACCTGTCAATATCTTCTATAAGAAACTGCAACCCTCTACTAAAATATAGAGTTCGTACATTCCATGTTCCAAAACGCATAGTCCCTAGGCCTTTTCCGGGTCGTTTTCCAGTAGGAGTCCGGGTAATTCTTTCTTTGGATTTCTTAACGAAAAGTTTTTTTTACGGGGTGGGGTTGTTAGCCCCACGCCCAACCCCAAACCTGGAGGGCCAGTCCCCTGATATAATCCCCAGGGGCAGGGTATCCGGCTATACCCCCGGACGCTTAGTACCCATTTTAGTCGCCTTCTATGACACGCATGAGTTACGTTGGGACTATTCTTTCACACCCGGTCACCACACGGGTGCAAAACTTATTTAGGAAAAGTTAAATAAGTTTTTTTTATCATTCCTCTTACAAAATTTTATTTAATACTTGCTTTATGGGAATTTTCAATGTGTCTTTTCAAGTTACTTTTATCAGAAAATCCCAAATTACACACTTCACAAGTATATGGCTTTTCATCAGTGTGTGTCCTAATGTGTCTTTTCAAATGCGCTTTTTTTTAAACGCTTTTTGGCATACCTCGCATTCAAAAGGTTTTCCATCTGTATGTGTTATGAAATGACGTCTTAAGCTACTTCTATGAACAAATGATTTGTCACACATTTCCCACTGGTGTGGTTTTTCACCAGTGTGTATGCGAAGATGTGTATCTAAACTACATTTATATAATTTTTTATGACAAATATCACACTCATGAGAATTTTCTCCTTTATGACTTAACACATGTTTATTTAGATAATCTTTCCTGCGTAAGATTTTCTTACAAATGAAACAGATATACTCATTTGAGTTAGTATGTAATTTTTCATGCTTGCTAAGATCTGAATTTTTACTAAACATTAAACCACAAATAGTACACCCATGCATTTTTTCCTTGTGAGTCCTCAAATGAGATTTTAAGGCAGCTTTATTCTCAACATTTATTTCACACTTTGGGCACTTAATATCCATATTTTGAAATAACAATTACAATTCCTATTAATATAAGTAAAAGTAATTTGTCAAGGATTAAATAATTTTCACGTTCCTGAGACGAATATTATCAAACGATAATAATGAAAATGATTAATATAAAGTTATGAAAATGATTAGCAAAGTAATGAAAATGATTACCATCACACGGCAATAATGATACATCAAAGAAATTGAAATGAATAATAGGAAGCGATAACCACTAACACAGAGTATGAGTGAATATAAAGACACAAATTATTTACTCTCGGTAACAGCTGTTAAGTATCACATAAGAGGCGTCTCGCCGGCTACAGGACAGACTAATATTGTATTCTGTCACAAAATTTTCTCAACCCCGAACGCGCATTCTTGTGCGCACGACGTCACTTGATAGATGAGTTGCACCCATGGAGTTAGAAGTAAGGAGAAAATCTTCTATGGCAGTGTTTTCCTATGTATTTTTCCGTGACCACATCAATTCTTGACAACCAATCACAGACATACTACCAGAGAATCTGTAACCTCCTACCATCGCTTCAGTTTCTCATAGTATTCTGTTGGTATTCTGCTGTGTTCTGTGGTTTCTGGAGGGATTTCAACCTTCTCAGAGTTGAATTATTTTCTGTCTTTTTCTTTTCTATAAAAATCTGTTACTAGAATTAAAATGTTTAAAAGAATATTTTGGTTGAGCAATATTGATAATCCTCTAATTGATAAGCTGATTGAGCTAATTGATAAATGTAACCCTAGAATAATGCCAAGCGATGAAATGGCGATGAAATGACGTCACGGTCGGTCTTAGAGGAGCTCTAGACAGCAACGGCGCATTTGCGGAAGTTCAACCGTTTTCTGTAGTTCATGGTACATATACACATAATTGTCAAAGAGCATTTGTGAAGTCCAGAACTGAGTGAACACCCAATATGATTCAACCCCCAATATTTATGAAGCGTTTTCTGTTGCACAAGGGAATACTCATGTGTGATATCTGCTACAAAAAGTTTCGTGGAATGATTTATTAAAATTATCTGTTTCATACATATAAAACGATTTATTTATAAGATTTTGCAAAGGATGTACGAAAATAACTTAAGTATATGCAAGTGAAAAACTAGATAGTAGCTAGAAAGGACAGATTTTATTTTATCTATATTTCAGAAACGGCACACCTAACAATCTGAATAGTCATTGTTATTTATATACCAATGCAAAATCATTTATATGTCACACTTGAGTAGTTTCTTAAATAAGGAATATAGATAGCTATATAGATGAAAAACCATTTATTTGTCAAGTGTGTCAGGAAGCATTCATGAAGAAGGAAAATTTAGATATTCATTTTCACACTCATACAAATGAAGAAAAACTATATATTTGTGAAGTGTGCCATAAAATTTTTAAAGTAAAGAAACGCTTAAATGAGCATATGCGTAATCATAAGAAAACATTTATTTGCCAGTTGTGCCCAAAAAAATTTCCTTCAAAGCAAAAAATAAAAGTACATACTTATAGACACACTGGTGAAAAGCCATTTGTTTGTGGGCTGTGCCAAAAAGCATATTATAACAGTGGTCACCTAATTACTCATATATACACTCATGAGGAGAAGGAAGGAAAATATATTTCTGAGGTGTGCCAGATAGATTTTAGAAGGAAATCTGACTTCAAAAGTCACATTCGTACGCATTTGAAAGAAAACAGATTTATTTGTGAGGTGTGTCAGAAAGATTTTAAAATGAAAGTTGACTTAAATAAACATTTCCTAACTCATTCCAAAGAAAAACTTTTTTCTTATAAGGTGTGTGAAAAAGAATTTAGTACAAAGAGTCACCTAACTAGACATATGCCCTCTCATTCTGCTAATAAATAAGGGATCGCACTCCTGTGCCTATTGCACCAAAGGGTATACACCTGAAGAGCTGTTATGTGCTGCTACAAATGCATTAAAATTTCAGTCCACTATAAATGCATCTAATTTTCAACCCACTACAAATGCGTTAAATGTTCCTAAAGTTCAAAAATGTTTTTCATGTAAGATATGCCATGAAGAATTTATCACGAGGGATCAACTAACTGCACATAACTCATCTTGTAAAAAAACTTGTCTTATTAATAAAATGAGGAATCGTACCCCAATGCCTATTGCACCAAAGAGTACCACATCGGAAAATCCTTTATTTTCCACTACAAACTCAATAAATGTAAATTTTCAGCCAAGGCAAACTACCAGTCAGATTGTACCATATGTTGTTGGACCTGCTAATTTCCTAATGAATCAGCCTTTTAACTACATTTTAGCACCCACTTATTGATTTTTTAAAGACTAAAATGTAGTTTTACCATTGTAGTTATGAAATTGGCTTGAGATAAATCTGTAATCTCATTGCATGAATGAATCTGTAATCTCAGTTATTGCCATCATAAAATCAATCTGAATCTTATAAAGAATCAATGTTATAAAAATGCTTTTCTATTATTGCCATCATAGATTTTGTGCATTTTGTATTTAACTAAAAATATGTATTTTTGCTATTTACTTTTGTATATTTAAAATATGACAGGTGAAAATATTTATTTTCCGTATGTTCCAATATATGACAGATGCGTATATTTTACTAATGCTTTAAAATTTATAATGAATTATGTGCATTTGTTATTTTTAATGTAGAAGTAGGGGGGAAATTTTATATTTAAAACTTGTATATATACAAGAAATGCTTTATTTTCAATGTTGTTCCTATTTAGTTGTCATAAAAGTAAAGCCTAAATTTTTGAAATCTCATTATTTCAGCTCTTCATATATGCGTGTCGCAAAAAACAATTTTCTCAGTTCAAAAAGTAGGTTCCTCAAGTAGTCAGGTGTTGCTTATCACAAGAATTTTACCGTTTTTGTTCTGCTTCTAATAATGCATCCCCTCGCCTTCCCCTATTGTTTAGATTCCAGGAACACATTCCTCTACCTTATACACAGGGGTGTACGTGGGGGGGGGTTCTTGTGATTGATGGTAGTAAAAGTCGCAGCCAATTAGAGAGGTTAGTACGGTGCGTATCACGTGGCATTGATCGTTAACGAAAGAACAATCTTTTGGTTAGTTTTGGTTAGATGGCTACGTTTTAAAATGGCGAAAAGAACGAAATTGTCGCTTTCGTTTAAAATGGATATTATTAAAAAATTCAAAGAAAATCCTTGCACCTCGAAAAAGCTTTAGTGGAGCATTTTAATGTCCCAGAATCGACACTAAGAGGGATTTTAGAAAATCGGGAGGCGATGATAGTAGCGTATTGAGAATGTGGAATTCAGTCGAAGAAAAGACGCAGAATTCAAGGCGAAAAGTACGAAGAATTTGAGAAAGTTTTGGTGCTATGGGTTAATGAAGCCCGTGCCTTGCACATTCCTGTTAACGTTCAGCTTCTAAGGGTGAAGGCCGTACAGTTGTCAACGAGTTTTGAAATGGAAAACTTTTCTGCATCACATAGATGGATTGAAATATTCAAAAATAGGCATGGCTTGGCAACTCGTGTCTTTTCTGGAGAAAGTGCGAATGTCAATGAAGGAACTGTAGAACAATGGAAAGAAGACTTGGCTACTTTATTAAATGGATACGAACCGAAAAACATCTACAATTGTGACGAAACTAGTCTCTTTTATAAAATGATGCTCGACAGAACCTTAACATTCAAGGGAGAACCAAGCCATGGTGGGAAAAAAAGTAAAGAAGGACTAACTGTCTTGCTGTGTTGCAACGCCGACCATTGGTCATTGGCAAATCAAACAAACCTCGCTGTTTTAGGAATGTGAAGAAGCTTCCTTGCGACTACACTACCAACAAAACATCGCACATTTTCTTGGATTTCCTTCATAAATTCGACAGGAAAAAGGAAAACGGAAAGTTTTCTTATTCATGGATCAGTGTCCTGCTGACCCGCAAGATCTTCCAACAACACGAAAGTTGTGTTTTTCCTGCAAATTGCACAAGCAACGTTCAACCTTTGGATCTGAAGTCATTCGTTGTGTGAAAGTGCACTACAGAACAACTTTAATCCGTCGACTTCTGGCATGCATCTGGCATCGACGAATCAATTGGCATATAAATTATGATGATCCTAAACTTATAGAAGAGGATCAAGCTATGGACATTTTTGAATGAACTACTACTTATCTTAATAGCCGTTATGAAGTACAGCTGTCCTGGAAAAGAGACTCGAAAAAAATTGAGCGACAACTTTACCGTAGCAAAGCAACTATTACACAGTTTGCAAAAAAGACTTCGTCAAAATCCAGAACTGTATTTCCAATACAAGGAAATAATTGAGGACTATTTAAGGCAAGGTATAATCAAACGGGTTGAAAAAACAAGTGAACAAAGAATAATAGACCAACCAATTTACTACTTGCTACATCAGGCTGTATATAAACAAGATAAACTTACTAACAAGACCAGAATTGTGTTCGAAGCTAGCTCACACGACAGCAACCAACTGTCCTTGAACGATTGTTTGAGGCAAGGCCCAAACTTCAACCCAAATCTCCTTGATATTCTAATCAATTTCAGGTTGAACAAAGTTGTAATATTATCTGATATAGAAAAAGCGTTCTTGTATCTCTGGCAGAAAAGGACAGAAATGCTGTACATTTTCTGTGATCTGATAAAACAATTGATGATGGACGAAGTCTCCAGATCTACCATTTCAAGCGCGTTCTCTTTAGGGTAAACACCAGCCCATTCCTGCTATCTGCTACCATCAAAAAACACGTCGAAAAGTTTAGCAATGAATATCCAACTACATCAAGATTGCCTGATCACTACCTTTATGCTGACGACTTCATTACGGGTGAAGACAACATACAAGATGCATTTGAAGTCTCTCGCAACGCTAAAGAAATCATGCAGAAAGCCAGAATGGTTTTAAGAAAATGGATCACGAATGAAAGTATCTTAATGGAACAATAAAAAGAAGAAGGATTCGACACTCAGACACAACATAATTCCATTTTCTTAGGATCCAATTTGACGAAGGTCTTAGGAATGGCATGGAATACAGCAGAAGATTGCTTCACTATGGAAATTTAGAGCTTACTGGAATTCTCGTCCCATAAAAAGAATACCAAGCATTTTCTATTGCAGTCTATGGGGAAAACATTTGATCCTCTTGGAATGTTAACACCATTTACCATCCGAGTAAAGATCCTCTTTCAAGAGTTATGGATAGAGAAAGTTCCGTGGGATTGAGATCTGTCAGTTTACATCAAAGAAGAGTGGCTGCAATGGTATTCAGAGCTTCCGCGACTAAACGAATTAAAAATTCCTAGGTTTGTCCTTAACTCAGTAAAGGGAAAGTCAAAGATGTTGTCGAAATACATAGTTTCTGCGAAGCCAGTAAAAAGGCCAATGGCGTTGCCATCTACCTACGAGGGGTGAAAGAAAATAGCCAAATGGCCTTGGAGTGAATCTTGTCGCATCAAAGAGTCAAGTCGCCCCTCTCAAACAGATTTCACTACCAAGACTAGAGCTACTTGGAGCCATTTTAACAGTTCGTCTGACAAATAAGATCAAGAAAATTATAGATTTAAAAGACCCAACAACGGTGCATTGTTGGACACATTCAAAAATCACTCTGTACTGGATCAAAGGATCAACTAAAAGATAAAAGCAGTTTGTTGCAAATCGGGTGAAAGAGATACAAACTTTAACTGATCAGAATTCTTGGCATCATTGCTCCGGTAAAGTCAGCCCTGCGGATCTGGTGACAAGAGATATAGGTGCTGAATCTCTTCTAGACAATTCCAGGTGGTGGAGAGGTCCCTCTTTCCTAACATCTCGTGACTTACCTGACACAGATGATGATTCCTGTGTCCCAGAAGAAAAGTATTTTCCTGAGATGAAAAAGAACTCTGAGAACTCTGAAAACCAATGTGACTAACATATCACTCTCTCTTTGCAGTGCTCCTGAATTCTTAAGAGTGTTTATTTAAAATTAGTAATAAGTATGTAAAAATTGCACATGTTTTAGCTTATATTTTTAGGTTTGTCAACAACTGTAAAGCTTCTATACCCAAAAGAATTAACTATATCAGCCACAATGAGATTAAGATAGCAGAGAACTTCCTCATAAAAAAATCCCAATCTATGGAGTTTCAAGATGACATGAAGGGGCTGCGAACTAATTCTAACGTTTCCTCCTCCAGTAAGATGAAAAATTTATAGCCTTTTCTTGATAAAGAAGGGTTACTCAGGGTCGGAGGCAGGTTAACTAACTCTTCCATTAGTTATAGCAGCAAACACCCAGTTTTGTATATATATAATTGTATTCAATGTTTTAAATCAAATCCTAAAGTGTTTTACCAGAAAATGGGAGATTTGCCCAAGGAAAGGACAAATCCAGATTTTGTGTTTAATTCAGTAGGGATTGACCTATGTCCTATGTGGTCCCTTTTTCATAAAAGGTAAAAATCAAAAAAAGGGATATCTTATGAAGAAATGTATTTGTAGATTCATTTGCCTTGTAACAAAGGCTATTCACTTAGAAATAGTTTCTGATTTGAAGTCAGAATCCATAATTTCCACTTTAAAATGGTTTGTGGCTAGAAGAAACAAATGTGCAAAAATATTTTCTGATAATACTACCAACTTTGTTGGGGCAAACAAGGAGTTAAGGACTTTCTATAATTGCTGAGTAAACAGGATGAAACTCTCGCGAAATTCACTTCAGAAGAGAACATCGAATGGAAATTCATACCTCCCCGGGCGCCAAATTTCGGAGGTCTTTGGGAGGCTGGAGTGAAGTCCCTTAAATATTATTTGAAACGTATCGTGGTCAGTTCTAATCTTACTTATGAAGAATTTCTGACTATTTTAGTACAAATTGAAGCTATGCTAAACTCTCGCCTACTTACACCACTTTCATCGGATATTGAGGATTTGGAGATTTTAACACCTGCTCATTTTCTTATAGGCAGATCTCTTACCTCAATTGCTGAACCTTCTATTGTAAATATCGAAACCAACAGATTAAAACTGTGGCAGAGAACAACTAAAAAGGTACAGACGGTTTGGAAAAAATGGAGCAATACTTATCTCAATAATTTACAACAACGTACCAAGTGGATGTATAACAAAAAAAATGTAAAATTTGGTGACATACCCATATATCATACATGGGTTTCAATGTACTGGAATTCTTCCTCTTAATATGAAGATTTTCACAAAGGAGGATTTTCTTCCATCTTCTGTAACCAATCGTCCTTTAATTGATGAGGCAACTTCAAAGAATGACCGCAGTGTTCCTTCAACAAGTTTTTCCACTTATGGCACAACTTTAATAGAAACTCCTGTTGAGACTAAGCTGTCTAGCCATAGTCCAGTTACACTAATTCATCCATATCCTAAAGCTTCTGCAAGAATAACAGGTGTTAAAAGAGGAAGAAAGAAGAGAAGTTGTCGTGTTCTCACTGACGCATCAAAGATGCAAGCTTTAGAAGAAGAAATGGCATGGCAAAAGTAGGCCAGAAACAACCAAGGAAGAAAAGTAAGAAGCGACTACCTTTTTCAACAAATCAGCTTTCTAACAATGATGTGGATAGTAGTGATGAATCAGAAAATTTATTACTTCATGATGAAAGTGATACAACATCCATGGCTGAAGCTGATTTAGATCCTCAAATCCGTACTTAGGATTGATGATTTCATCCTAACGAAGTTGTGTGGCAAGAAAGAAATTATCCGTTATGTTGCAAGAATACTAAAGAAGAATGAAGATAATGTACAAGTACAATTTTTGAAAAAGAAAGACTGTAGCTTTTTATTTTACTACAATAGCTTCCCAGAAATTTATTCCGTTGATACAGAAGACATTATAATGAAGTTACCAAAGCCTACAGAACTGGAAACTGCAAAAACCAAAGGGCTTTTGTCATTTGATATTACTTTGAATCAATACACTGTGAAATAAAATGTTACTTAAGCCAGTAACAAAATATTACACATGTCCCATTCATCCCCGAGGGCGCGGTAGCTCTGTGGTTAGCGCGCTGGAGTTGCACTCGGTAGGCCCAGGTTCGATTCCAGCCACTGCCAAAACTGCCGCCGTGTTCATGCGGAGTACGATCACGTTAAACATGTGGGTCCGTAAGTCCTTCCGAATGGTTGGTGGTAGGGGAAGGAGGGTACGGTCCCTGTGGATGCCTCCCCCACTGGGTTCCGGTCTAAATTGGGAGGCACTTCCCGACCGTTCAAACAGTTACCTTACACTTTTCTGGTAGGTCGGACGGTCTGGGTTTCAACAACAACAACATGTCGCATTCATCCCCAGAGGTGGGAATCAATGGAACAATGTACATGAATGTGAAAAAAATAATTTGAAGTGATAACATTTTATTAAAGTTGGTAACATTTTATTTCTATACGTAACTGATTAATGGAGCATGCTTATGAGCAATATTGTAAAATTCAGAGGTACACATGGCCAATGTTATTAATTAAAACATGAAAATTGTCCCATCCAACCCCACTCTCCCCTATAGCCTCGATTGGCTAGTTAGAAGATGTGTGGTTTTGAATTCCGGTTGAGTACAGCTATTATTATTACACTTGATTATTACACATTTATAATATACTGTACACCCAGTTATAACACATTCATAATTTAGACTTCCTAGAATTCTTTTTTATTTTTTTCTGATTCAAATTCAATTGTTAGCGAATATCTTCTCCAAAAGTTTTATGTTCTATCAAATATGAGTACGAATGGCAAGCGCAATTTTACCATCAAACAGCATTTTTTAAACAGACAAACGAAATGAAAGTCATATCAAGATCCATTTATCAGTTGGTTTGATGTCACAAAAGTCATTTATTACATCAAGACATTTGGCAAGACACATCTATCATTGCAGGCGATAACAAGCCAATTTGGTAAACCCAATTTCACAGACACTCTCTCCGATCCACGAAGACAAATGGTTTTCGGGGACCCCCTGTCATCTTGCTCCCCGACCAAATAATTTTTCTCCATTTAAACTCCGTGTATGGGGAGCTTAAGAAGTTAAACTAACAATGGTCTGACTTATTCTTACTGAAAAAAATTCTTGGTCCATTCCATTACACCTAAGGGGTAGGGTAGAGATAAAAGCTTTCCTCCTTTACCACTTTACTTTAAATGGGAAATCCAAATCCCTAAAGGAAGGAAGACAAAGATAACTAGCTTAGATTTCCTATTCTAGTTTGACATCATTTGGAATTTAGTTTTTTTTTTGTTTTTTCTTTTTTACAATTTCAAGCTGTGTTAGTACTGCAAAGATATTTGAGTGTATTGAAGTTTAAGATGAATAAAATGACAATGAATCATGGTGGAAGGCAGATAGGTTTGATGGCAACATTATTATAAAGTGGACAGGGATGGGAAACAATGTGCAAAGTATAAAGATTGTGGCAGTATTCAAGCAAACCGTGTAGAAAGGATGAAAACTCATTTATTACAGTGCTTGTAGAAGAGAACTTTAGATATAGATGGAGAAGTGCAGTCTGACTCTGAAGTGGAATCCAGACAAGTCGAAAAAAAGCATAAAATGGATTTGTTTATTATCAAAATAAATACAGTTGCTGCTGAAAAGATAGATCAGATGTATTGGTGGTCAAGTTTTTCTATGAAAACAATATTTCATTCAGCATTGTTGAACATTCAACTTTTAAAGATCTTGTCAATGCACTATGATCAGAATATTGCATCCCTAACAGAAAGACCTTAGCTGGACTCCTACTTGATACAGTTGTAGCAGAAGTTGAAGAAATGGCAAAGGTAAAACTTACTGGGAAAAATGTGACCTTAATTGAAGCGAGATGGAGCAATCTACACAATGATCCTGTGATAGAGACATGCATTCATGCTGAAGGCAAGGCCTACTTTCTTGATGCTGTAGATAGTGCACATTGTCCTAATTTGCTGGGTGAAGCTCTTACACCTGACGCTATTATCAAACAAATGCTTAAAAGTCCAAAACTACTGTAGAAATCATCATCTACCTGGAGGATGGCTTAAAGCATATGAAGGGATATTTCAATCTCAACTTCCAGGAAATACAAAATATCTTTATTCACAATAGACCTAGTAGGGGACCCTTACTTGTGCAAGGTTTTACTTTCGGGTCCCTTGTATTTTTATGGGGGAGGGGGGACAATTAATAAAACAAATACAATAAAGTAATATATAATAATTGAAAGAGAGCAACTCTATTTTTAAATTGGGTATTTAATTGATTTGAATAAATTTATTGTTATTTTTATTATATTGGTAAAAAAAAATGGGGATAACCCTTTGGGAATAAATTTTTGGAAGAAAAAATCTTTTTGCCACCTAAAATGTAGGCCTATATACTATAGAGAGATACAGCAACATTGACCGATGCTTGCCACATTTGGCTAAGTCTTATAAAAGATTCCTTGCAACCAAACAATAAAATATTGTTCAGAAAAGACTAAAACAGGCATTAATGCCAATCTATTTCCTCGCTTACATCATGCATAAAAAATATATGGGTAAAGACTTAACAGATAGCTAAATGGAAACTGCTCGTTTTAATGCTATAAAAAAAGTTGAAGGCTGTTTACCACTTCTGATTTCATTTGAGTCCAAGAAAGCCCATTCCCAACATCTTATTTCAATACAAGTGCAAAACTCACCAATTTGATAATGTGGTGGAAAGGTATTTCGTAGTGAGAAAGTTTTCAGGATGAAAACAGTGCAGCTTTTAAATTAGTTGAACAAGCAATAATGCTGATATCCCAACCTGCTGTTTCGGCTTCTGTAAAAAGAATATTTTTTTTTTCAAATTTTGGAATCATCCATTCTAAACTGCGAAATAGTTTAGGACTAGAGAAAAGTTCTAAACTTGTTATGTGTTATCGAATGCTAAGTGGGTGTAATGAACCTGAATATTAAAAACAAATTGTGCTATCTCTAAAATGTTTAAATAATAAAACTTCAGAAAAATAATTGAAAAATTATTTTTAATTATTGCTAGTGTCTGAGTGTATGTCGAAAAGTGAGTGTGCTTGAATTAAAGGAGTTCTGTAAATGTTCTGCAGTTTGGGATTACTTGTAAAATCTGTACCTCTTATATGGTCACTCCGCTTATATGGTCTGTTTTTTAAAGTTCTGTCTAACTCAATAAGGGATTCTGTGTTAAGCAACACTGCCTATATAGTCATTTTATTTTCCTCAATATCTGATATATGGTCGGTTTTTCGAGGTCAACCGATCGATCCAAAAAGTGCTTCTTATCTTACCTGCTGTCTTATTTCCAACCGGAAATAGGCGTGAAAACAAAAAACAATAGAATGCGACTAATAGGAGGCATTACACTAATTCCCCCTTCTGGTATTCTTTACGTGTGGAGAGTAAAAGAGAAAATCTTGTGTTTTATTTCGTTCGTGCTTGATCAAAAAGAACTTGCATTTTTTTTATATGTCTTCCAAAAGAAAAAGTTTGTCATTTGCAGGGGAAAAAAATGATCAAAAAGTTTAAAAATTCCAATCTTTCAAAAGCAGCTTTCGCAGAAGCTCATTTGATACCCCGAACGAGTTTGAACAATATTTTAGCAGCAAAATCATGTTCCTCACATGTCAATGTTATCGATCAGAAAAGAAAATGTCAGTGCCTGTCCCTCATGAAAATGTGGACAAGTCTGTTCTCACTTAGATAAAACATGCAAGATCGCAAAATGTTCTCATATCCTGGATTCATTTGAAGGAAAAGACTTTGACTCGTCAAGTTCAGTAGCAATTTCCAAACTTCATAGCTAGCAATGGCTGGTTACAAAGATTCAATTCACGGCATAATGTATTTTTTAAAAAACTGTGTGGGAAAGCTGCTGATTTTACAACAGTGCCTTAAAAAAATGAAAAGAATCAGTGTTGCGTGATGTTATCAACAGATATGAACCTGTCGATGTTTATAACATTGATGAATGTGGACTGTTTTATAGTGTCGCTTGCCAGACAAAACCTACTGTTTCAAGAATGAAAAATGTGTAGGCGGTAAGAAAAGTAAAGAGTGGTTAACCATGCTCTTAGGTGCAAATGTGGATGGGTCAGAGATATTGAATTCCTTAGTGATTGGAAAATTTCCCAAGCCTAGCTGCCTTAAAAATTGTAAATCTTTGTCTGTCGTCTATGGCGCAAATAAAAAAAGCATGCATGACGACTGACATATGGTATAAAACAGTTAGGCGATGGGATGGAACATTTTCAAAACAGAACAGGAAAGTTGCAGTCATTGTAAAGACAACTGTACTGCTCACTGCTCTATTGATGGCTTGAAATTCATTGAACTGGTTTTCTTGCATCCAAACAGTACATGCGTATCACAGCCTTTAGACCAAGGCATAATCCGAAACGTCAAGGTCAACAATCGAAAGCTTCTTGTAAAAGATATGATCGCTGCAATTGACTAAAAGCAGAAATTTCAAGTGGCTGTGTTAAATGCAATCTTTTACATCGACCAAAGTTGGAATATGGTGTTGCAGAAGACTATTGCAAACTGCTTCCAACATGCTGGATTTAAAAGTCTTCCAAAAGCCGAAGAATTATCGAACTACGAGGATGAAGCTTTTCCCCTATCTGACCTTGCACAAAACCTGAGGAATTGCGGTTGTGCCATAATTGATGAAATATTGTATGACACCATTGATGACGATGTCATTACTAACAGTGAAGCTTCCGTCTTGGAAATTATATCTGAACAGTTACATTTGAATGCTGAAGGAAGCAACGATGAGGATGACAGTGATGAATGTGAAGTTAAATCAGTAACATCAACAGAAGCACTCAAACGGCTTAAAGCCATAAATTCTCAGGTGTTCCTTTTGCTAACTCCGAAGCAGCTGATAAACATTTCAAGACTGCTCGGGACTTAGAGAAAGTTGTGTTAACAATTGTTACAAAAATGCGGTAATCCTATATATTAGACTATTTAAAATAAGTGCCAGAATATGGATTTACTGGTAAATTACAAGATTTTAATAAAAAATCTTGTACGTAACTTTCTTGAAATGTTTAATTTGTTGGTGAAATTTATATTTTCCCGCATGTATCGTCACCCCGCTTATATGGTCATATTGTCATGGACTGCTGGGCTGACCATATAACAAATTCAGACTGTATAAAATTACTACAAGACCTAATCCAAAGTTTTATTGATTTCAGCTCACCGATCGCAAAGTAAATGCTGTGGAAAATCTGCCTCATAGAACAACTACCTTAAAGCATACGTGGCGAATAGCTGAAAATTAAAAGAAAAGAAATTATGCCCAAATATAGATTGAAAACCTAAGGAATGCTGGTAGAGCCTTTACTACAAATATCTGGACAGAGCGATACATGCAAGTATCATAAATATCACTGACTTGTCATTTTATAGAATATGATCCTCAATTAAAATCTGGTATTATGAACCTGCAATTTTCATAACAATCTGAAATGTGCATTAAAAGTCAAAGCTGAAATAATTAAAAATCTTGGTTGGTTGATTGGGTTTAGTGGCACAAAATCCAAAAAGGATGTGCTGCGCCAAACACATGGTAAAAACAAACAATTAATTTAAGAGTAAAAGACAATAACAAGTGTATAATATAAAATTTTCCAAATTGTACACAATGACATTGTAAAATATAAAACCAGATGATAGACGGCACAAGGATGATACAGAGTGAGGTAAAAAGTTATATATGATAAAAAACTCCTATATCCAACAAAAATGAAAACAGGTTAGGATAAAGAGTTTCTCCTATCAAGCCCATTAATGTAATGTCAGAAGTCCTGAAGTGTTTAAGATGATGATGTCTGAAATTACTGCAGTCGGTTAAAAAGGGTTTTACACTCACTAATGTTTGACACTAGTTACAAGAAGGTTCATGTTCACCAATAAGCAAATGCCTGTGGGTAAAGCGTGTGTGACCAATTCGCAAGCAAGTTAAGATAACATCAAGTTTCCTACACTGAAAACTAGTCCACTTTTGTAGCAAGGGCTTAATTTCATGCAATTTATTTTGAGTTTGCTGATTCCATGAATGTTGCCATTTATCATATAATATTTTACTAATAGTTTTTTTTATATCTATCAAAGGGATGGGATGATTCAGAATATGCTCAGCTGTTTTTTCAGCGGTATCCGCCAATTTGTTTCCCTTTATACCAACATGACCCGGATCTCAACAAAATTGAATATGGTGTTCTCATGCAATCAAATGATGCACAAGCTGAAGAATATCTAAGGCAGTGGGATAATGCATGGCCATTCTGTATGATAGCAATTGTGAAGAACTTAACAAATCTGTATATATAATGTGTTTTTTTATCCTTTGATGGGAGATGAAAATTAATGACTTGTGCATAGCTGTGATTTCTGCAGTAAAAATGGAATAAGAGGTATGCAGCTTAAAAGACTTAACTATATCATTGCATATATAAGCAAATCCGACATGTGCTGCTATTTTGGAGCCATCTGTAAAAATAGGAGTGAACTCTTACATAAATCTCTATGTTCAGCAAAAGGTTGATCATAAATGGAATTGGGTGTACTAATAGAAATCATCAAACATCAAATGGATTGAATAAAGTGATGTTTGGTATTTGACATGGAGGTATTTCAAAGATTTTCTCTTCCTGATATTAAGATTTTCTAGTGTAGTTGATGCTACACTATTACATATTTGCATGCCAAAGGAAGGAATACAGAAGAGTGGGGCTGAATACAGTCGATCATACTGCACATCCAGAATGATCCATTTCAAAGGATGGTAGTTCATGGACATGACTCTGAAATGGCAATTCAGTGAGAGCTGTTCTCGCGTTAGTTTGAGTGATGTCTCATTACAATCAACATATATGCTCTGAGTTGAAGAAGTTCTAAAAGCAGCAGAACAAATACGAAGAGCATTATTATGAATTAGATCAAGCTTCTTAAGTACAAATGCTCATGCTGATCCATATACAGAACATTTATAGTCAACTTTGAACGAATAACAGCTCTGTAGATGCGAAGCATGGAAATACGGCCTGCACCCTAGTTGGTATTTGGAAGGACTTTCGAAACAATAGTTTTCTTACATTTCTTTCGCAGTTTTTGCATGTGGGGCAAAAAAGTGTGTTTTTTATCAAACCAGACCCCAAGAAATTGTATTTCGTCTACAACTGTGATCTTAACGTCCCCCCATAAATATTTTTAAAAGCCAGGCAATACGATTTGATACTCCACTTTTAATCAAAGCGTGTGATTTAGTTACAGATAAAGGAAGTAATATAATTTCGGCTTTGAAATGTTATAAAAGACTGTCATGTATATGCCCCACATTAAAAACTTGAATAAAACAGTTTTATTGAAACTGTAGAAGAATTTAAGGAAATCAAGACTTCCATTAAAACAAAGAATGACCATTTCAAAGTGGGAAGATGTTTGAGACAAACTAGTTCGTATATTTTGCAGCTGTGAAACGAGTTATCATAATAACACTGAAGTCAACGTTTGATTTTATTAATAGGCAGATACCTTGACTTTTAAGTGAAAAGAATATTTAGCTAGACATAAATCTTATGGTAATATTTCCTTCATGAGCCGTTTTTAAATATATACAGAAGCTGCTCTAATTTAGTAAGGTTTTAAAAAAGTATATTATATAAGGTCATTTCTTTCTTGTAAAAATGGGCTATCATTTAAATGATGCTGTATCTTTTTTCTTAATTAAAAGTGTGTTAAACTGAGTTATAATATTTAAAGTGCATTCTTATTATATAAGGTGAACCTGTACTAAACATTAATGGAAGATGAATCAAATATAGGTTTTATACATATATACAAGTAGTGATTATAAACATATAACTTGTGCAGTCAACTGCAGTTAATAACACACTGACAAACATTTCAAGAATATGGACCTACATGCAAATGAAATCTATGTCTTAACCAATGACTACATATACAGAAAATTAACACGGATACAAAAGACTAGAAAAAATAAATATGTTGTAAAATAAGCCAAGAAAAACTAACAAGACTAAGTATTTTCCCAGAAGAGAGAAATCTAAATACAAAAAATTCACATTGTAATTCATGGGACAAGTCAAAGGAAGTAGAAGACAAGTACAAAGTAAATTTTTGACCAAAAGTGCTCAAAAATATACTTTTCCTGAACATTAATAACCTTGACCAATAATTAAAATTAACAGCATTGCTGGGGTTCTCCAGGAACCAACTTTGAATAACTGGGGCATTATTTATTTATTACTTTGTAAATAAATAAAATCTTTCAATAATGTAATTTGATTTTACTTTACTTTTAGCATATGTGTAGACCCAATTTCCCTCCTATGCTACTTCCTTTACACCACCTAGAGTGGACTAAAGTGAGTAGTCAAAGTAGCAGCTATTTAAGCACTAATTAAAGTATTATTTATGCAATATGTTTTGAAAAAACTATTTTATTTTCTTAAGTGTATATGTTATGAAAAACTATGTCGTACATTCTGCTTCACTTTTAAAATTCAGTTCAGCTAGCTCTGGATGATTTTTTTCACATTTGAGAAGATTGAAAAATTATCTTCGACGTACAATGGGAGAAGAAAAGCTTTTAACTTTAGCTGTCATGACTACTGATAGACATGCATCTTAACTATAATGATATGGCTACAAAATTTTCATTTCAAACATTGTTACATATAGATGCAAAGTGCACCATCTCATTAAATTTGTATTAATGGTAAAGAAATTAATTACTTAGAGTGTGCCTCTGTACATTGGGCAATAAATAGAAATTTAGTTTTAAATTATTTTTATTTTATTTGTTTTGGATTTTTTTTTACAAAAGTAAACAGCATTAAGGTTTAATAACCATGCCACAACCTGTCTTAACTAATTCTAACTTAGGGCCATCACTAAATTTGAAGCGTATGATTAATGTCTGCTAGCATTTAGCTGGGAATATGGAGTAGCCTTCACGCCTTGGGTGGCCCTGTCAAGAGAGATACTCTGGACGTACTTTACCCACTCCTCCCAGTGACACCTCCTCGCCACTTTGAGGCAGCTAACAGAACTTAAGGGGGAAATTTTTTTAGTTATTGAATATATGAAAACGTTTACTAAAAGATAAACGTCTAAAATCATTATGAGTGAACATAATAGTTATTTCACTTATTTTAAAGCACAAAACTTATTTCTTCTTCTTCAGTGGCCTGACAGCCCAGGATGGGCCCTTGCCTTCCGCAGAATAGAACTCCAGGCTCCCCTATCCCTGGCCAAAGACCTCCAGTTCAAAACTTTTAAAATTTTAAAGTCCTTTTCCACACAGTCGAGCCATCTGAGTTTAGGTCTTCTTCTTTTACGGGTGCCGAATGGTCTGGCCGAGAAGATCTTTTTTGTTGTACGGCTTTCGGCCATCCTGCACAGGTGACCCACCCATTTAATTCTCTGAATCGTGATGTAATTGACTATATCTGGTTCTTTAAAAGACTTATAAAGTTCAGAGTTAGTTCTTCTTCTCCAGATGTTACAATTTAAGCCACCAAAAATACTTCTCAAGATTTTTCTCTCAAAAACAGAAATGATATATTTAACTTTTTCTTTCATTGCCCAAGTCTCAGCAGAGTAGGTAAAAATGGGTCTGATTAAACTTTTGTAGATTATAATCTTCGTTTTTCTGCTGATGAAGTCAGACTTTAAGTACCTTTTAAGGCCGAAAAAACATCGGTTAGCAGCTGTAACTCTACCACGAATTTCGGGCATAATGTCATTCAGAGTATTAACTTCAGATCCTAAATATCTGAAGTTGCTTACAGTTTCAAACTTGTAAACCCCAATTTCGAAATAAAGACAGTCATAATTACCACAGGGCATATACTTAGTTTTATTTTGATTAATAGTTAAATGCATTTTACTGGCTGCGGCCTCTAAAGATGTGAAGGCTTCCCTAAGTAATTCGGGAGTGCGTGCTACAATGTCAATGTCGTCAACAAACGCAAAAATCTGGACAGACTTGTTAAAGATTGTTCCACGGGTATTGATGTTAGTCTTTCACAATTTTTTGGAGTGCAATACTGAAAAGCAAGCAGGCCAGTGCATCGCCTTGTCTGAGCCCATTTGAAACAGTAATAGGCTCGGAGAGATTATTCTGAATTCTTACCCTGAGCTTTGTTTCGGTAAGAGTAATATTAGCCGAATTTATAAGTTTATCGGGTATTAGAAATTCTCTCATGGCTTCAATTAATAGTTTTCTGTTTACTGAATCATAGGCGGTCTTGAAATCAACGAAGAGATGGTAAGTTGCTATGCCATATTCATTAGCTTTTTCCAACACTTGCCTAATGTTAAAAATCTGTTCAGTAGTAGATCTATCTCTGCGGAAACCACATTGGTAGTCTCCCACAATGTCTTCTGCATAAGTTACTAGTCTACTAAAGAATATATTGGAAAACACTTTATAAAAACGCAAAGAAGACTGATTCCCCTGTAGTTGGCACATTCCAAAACGTCTCCCTTTTTGTGGATAGGACAAATGATACTCAATTTCCAAGCTTCGGGCAAGACCTCTTGGTTCCAGACTGATTTATTGAGGTGATGGATTTCCTCAATGTTTTGACTTGCTGCACTTTTAATAAGTTGAGAAGGAATCAAATCTGGGCCTGGAGCCTTGCAATTTTTGAGCTCTTAATTCCTTCTCTGACTTCTGCTAAAGACGGCGGTGGAATATTGTCATCGTCTGCAGAAGTATTCGAGATGGTGAAAACCTCATCCCGAGTATGGTCATTCAGCAAATCACTAAATTGCTCATTCCATCTATGAAGTACCTCTTTTCTATCATTCAAGATGATGTTGTTTTTGTCTCTACAAGCAGTAATTCTGGGCTTAAAGTCTTTACGGCCAAGATTAATTTCACGGTAGAAAGCACGGCTTTCATTGGATCCTCTGAGATGTTCAACTTCCCTAAACAGATCCTCGTGAAAGAGTCTTTTTTTTAGCCTATGGATCTTCTTCTCCTGTTTTCTAGATATCTTATATTCTTCAACGGAGTTTCTTGAATGTCGCCTCTGGATCATACTTTTATAGGCGGCCCTTTTTGCCTGCGTTACAAGAGCGCATTCTTTATCAAACCAATCCTGTGGTTTTAATTTTTCCGAATTTCCCAGTGAGCTGTCAGCTGAGTGAATAATCGAATTCTTGAGCAGGCCCCACTTAATTTCCACACTCTCCAAATCAGCAAAGTTTTTAGATCTCAGTTCTTCCCTAAGTGTGGACTGGAATTCCCGCTCACTTGTTTCGTTTTTCAATTTTTCACAATCAAACCTTTTTTGCTTCTCTCCCTGTATCTTTCGGGCGTTTGAAATTTTGGCAATTAGTTTAACGATGACCAAGAAGTGGTCAGAATCACAGGTTGCACCTCGATAAATTCTTACATCCTGGATATCCGAGGCATGCCTAGAATCAATGAGTATATGATCAATTTGATTAAAGGTCTCACTATCGGGTGAGCGCCAGGTCATCTTATGAATTCTCTTGTGTCCGAACACAGTGCTTGAAATAATCATGCTGTGCTCAGCAGCAAAAAACACCAGTCGCTGTCCATTGTCATTGGTGTTATCATGTAAGCTGTGCCTTCCGATAGTTGGTCTAAACTCAACCTCCTTACCTAATTTCACATTCATATCCCCCAAAATAATTTTCATGTCATGTTTGGGACAAGATCTGTATAGCATAGAAAGATCTTCATAAAAAATTTCCTTCTCCTCCTCTTCCTTGTCTTCTGTAGGTGCGTGACCGTTGATAATATAATTAAAAAACCTTCCCCTCAGACGAATTTTGCAAAGTCGGGGAGACTTAGGAACGAAATCAGTTACTAAGTGTTTTAAACCTTTGTTCAGTAGGAATCCAGTTCCAAAAGCATGTTTTTTCGCATCACAGCTGTAGTAAATCGTGTGATTTCTTTTCTCACTGGTACCCTCACCAAGCCACCGCATTTCCTGAAAGGCAAGTAGGTCCATATTATACCTGTCAAATTCTTCTATAAGAAACTGCAACCCTCTACTAAAATATAGAGTTCGTACATTCCATGTTCCAAAACGCATAGTCCCTAGGCCTTTTCCGGGTCGTTTTCCAGTAGGAGTCCGGGTAATTCTTTCTTTGGATTTCTTAACCCTTTCGCGACGAGTGGCACGCATACGCGCCAGCTGTGAAGTTGCATTCAAGGACGAACGGCACTCCCGCGGGCCGGAGGAAATTTTACCCTAAAGGACGACTGGCACGTATGGGTGTTTCTATGTGGAACGTTTTAGTTTGAATGTATTTGTCTCCTAGATGGCGCTAAATGCCCGTGGAAGCAACTTAAATGTATTTTGTAGATGTTTGACCTTGGCACAAGGAGAATCCAATGAATTATTTCTCCATTTGGAGCGGTGAAACACATGGTTCTGTAAAGTAAACATAGCACTTCTCGTAGCATCAACAATTTTATAATTGAGTTCCGGGTCTCGTTCTGATTTTGTCTTTTATTGATTTGGTTGTTGAATTAGAGGAATATAAGAGAGGTTTTTTTTTGAGTGGGTGGGGGAGGGGGGGGGGTAAAGGAATGTGCGGCAATGAAATGATTAGGTTATTTATGTTCTCATGGAAAGGAAGGCTGGGATTTCGTTAATATATCCCATCGAAAAGGTCCAGATATGGAATAGAAATATATAAATCGTCAGAATCGGAATGAGGCCATAAATGGAATTTCCTTGTGTATACTGGAAAAGACACAGGATTATCAAGCTCTGATGGTGGGTATGGAGAACGCGTTGTGAAAACACTTCTAAGCGAACTTTCAGGAAAAGGATATACTTTGTATTTGGATAAATTTTTTACCTCTCCTGTACTTGCAAAGTATTTGTTGTCTAAGAATACGCATATATGTGGTACAGTTTTAAAAAATCGGAAGGACATGCCAAAGAATTATCCATCTGTACCTAAAACATATATACACTAAAATTTTTAATATTTTGATAAAAGAAAATTTGAATAAAAAATATACATCAAATAGAAAATAAGCATTTCCTTTCTTCCTGAAAAAAGTAGAATGCTGTGTTGAACGGGTGATTTTTAGTGAATTTTTTTCTAAAGTAAGGCTTAGCGCAAAAAAGTAGCCGTCTTTTACGCACATTTCGGAAACGAAGCGCTTCGTCCTTTGGGCCACGGAAGTTTCGGAATTCCGCCGTCCCGAAAGGGTTAACGAAAAGTTCTTTTTACGGGGTGGGGTTGTTAGCCCCACGCCCAACCCCCAACCTGGAGGGCCAGTCCCCTGATATAATCCCCAGGGGCAGGGTATCCGGCTATACCCCCGGACGCTGGGTACCCATTTTAGTCGCCTTCTACGACACGCATGAGTTACGTTGGGACTATTCTTTCACACCCGGTCACCACACGGGTGCAAAACTTATTTAGGAAAAGTTAAATAAGTTTTTTTTATCATTCCTCTTGCAAAATTTTATTTAATACTTGCTTTATGAGAATTTTCAATGTGTCTTTTTAAGTTACTTTTATCAGAAAATCCCAAATTACACACTTCACAAGTATATGGCTTTTCATCAGTGTGTGTCCTAAAGTGTCTTTTCAAATGCGCTTTTTTTTAAACGCTTTTTGGCATACCTCGCATTCAAAAGGTTTTCCATCTGTATGTGTTATGAAATGACGTCTTAAGCTACTTCTATGAACAAATGATTTGTCACACATTTCACACGTGTGGTTTTTCACCAGTGTGTATGCGAAGATGTGTATCTAAACTACATTTATATAATTTTTTATGACAAATATCACACTCATGAGAATTTTCTCCTTTATGACTTAACACATGTTTATTTAGATAATCTTTCCTGCGTAAGATTTTCTTACAAATGAAACAGATATACTCATTTGAGTTAGTATGTAATTTTTCATGCTTGCTAAGATCTGAATTTTTACTAAACATTAAACCACAAATAGTACACCCATGCATTTTTTCCTTGTGAGTCCTCAAATGAGATTTTAAGGCAGCTTTATTCTCAACATTTATTTCACACTTTGGGCACTTAATATCCATATTTTTAAATAACAATTACAATTCCTATTAATATAAGTAAAAGTAATTTGTCAAGGATTAAATAATTTTCACGTTTCTGAGACGAATATTATCAAACGATAATAATGAAAATGATTAATATAAAGTTATGAAAATGATTAGCAAAGTAATGAAAATGATTACCATCACACGGCAATAATGATACATCAAAGAAATTGAAATGAATAATAGGAAGCGATAACCACTAACACAGAATATGAGTGAATATAAAGGCACAAATTATTTACTCTCGGTAACAGCTGTTAAGTATCACATAAGAGGCGTCTCGCCGGCTACAGGACAGACTAATATTGTATTCTGTCTCAAAATTTTCTCAACCCCGAACGCGCATTCTTGTGCGCACGACGTCACTTGATAGATGAGTTGCACCCATGGAGTTAGAAGTAAGGAGAAAATCTTCTATGGCAGTGTTTTCCTATGTATTTTTCCGTGACCAAATCAATTCTTGACAACCAATCACAGACATCCTACCAAAGAATCTGTAACCTCCTACCATCGCTTCAGTTTCTCATAGTATTCTGTTGGTATTCTGCTGTGTTCTGTGGTTTCTGGAGGGATTTCAACCTTCTCAGAGTTGAATTATTTTCTGTCTTTTTCTTTTCTATAAAGATCTGTTACTAGAATTAAAATGTTTAAAAGAATATTTTGGTTGAGCAATATTGATAATCCTCTAATTGATAAGCTGATTGAGCTAATTGATAAATGTAACCCTAGAATAATGCCAAGCGATGAAATGGCGATGAAATGACGTCACGGTCGGTCTTAGAGGAGCTCTAGACAGCAACGGCGCATTTGCGGAAGTTCAACCGTTTTCTGTAGTTCATGGTACATATACACATAATTGTCAAAGAGCATTTGTGAAGTCCAGAACTGAGTGAACACCCAATATGGTTCAACCCCCAATATTTATGAAGCGTTTTCTGTTGTACAAGGGAATGCTCATGTGTGATATCTGCTACAAAAAGTTTCGTGGAATGATTTATTAAAATTATCTGTTTCATACATATAAAACGATTTATTTGTAAGATTTTGCAAAGGATGTACGAAAATAACTTAAGTATATGCATGTGAAAAACTAGATAGTAGCTAGAAAGGACAGATTTTATTTTATCTATATTTCAGAAACGGCACACCTAACAATCTGAAGAGCCATATTGTTATTTATATACCAATGTAAAATCATTTATATGTCACACTTGAGTAGTTTCTTAAATAAGGAATATAGATAGCTATATAGATGAAAAACCATTTATTTGTAAAGTGTGTCAGGAAGCATTCATGAAGAAGGAAAATTTAGATATTCATTTTCACACTCATACAAATGAAGAAAAACTATATATTTGTGAAGTGTGCCATAAAATTTTTAAAGTAAAGAAACGCTTAACTGAGCATATGCGTAATCATAAGAAAATATTTATTTGCCAGTTGTGCCCAAAAAAATTTCCTTCAAAGCAAAAATTAAAAGTACATACATATAGACACACTGGTGAAAAACCATTTGTTTGTGGACTGTGCCAAAAAGCATATTATAACAGTGGTCACCTAATTACTTATATATACACTCATGAGAAGGAGAAGGAAGGAAAATATATTTGTGAGATGTGCCAGATAGATTTTAGAAGGAAATCTGACTTCAAAAGTCACATTCGTACGCATTTGAAAGAAAACAGATTTATTTGGGAGGTGTGTCAGAAAGAATTTAAAAGGAAAGTCCACTTAAATAAACATTTCCTAACTCATTCCAAAGAAAAACTTTTTTCTTGTAAGGTGTGTGAAAAAGAATTTAGTACAAAGAGTCACCTAACTAGACATATGCCCTCTCATTCTGCTAATAAATACAGGGATCTCACTCCTGTGCCTATTGCACCAAAGGGTATAACACCCGAAGAGCTGTTATGTGCTGCTACAAATGCATTAAAATTTCAGTCCACTATAAATGCATCTAATTTTCAACCCACTACAAATGCGTTAAATGTTCCTAAAGTTCAAAAATGTTTTTCATGTAAGATATGCCATAAAGAATTTATCACGAGGGCTCAACTAACTGCACATAACTCATCTTGTAAAAAAACTTGTCTTATTAATAAAATGAGGAATCGTACCCCGGTGCCTATTGCACCAAAGAGTACCACATGGGAAAATCCTTTATTTTCCACTACAAACTCATTAAATGTAAATTTGCAACCAAGGCAAACTACCAGTCAGGTTGTACCATATGTAGTTGGACCTGCTAATTTCCTAATGAATCAGCCTTTTAACTACATTTTAGCACCCACTTATTTATTTTTTAAAGACTAAAATGTAGTTTTACCATTGCAGTTATGAAATTAGCTTGAGATTGGAGATTGCATGAATGAATCTGTAATCTCAGTTATGGCCATCATAAAATCAATCTAAATCTTATAAAGAATCAGTGTTATAAAAATGCTTTTCTATTATTGCCACCATAGATTTTGTGCATTTTGTAGTTAGCTATAAATATGTATTTTTGCAATTTACTTTTGTATATTTAAAATATGACAGGTGAAAATATTTATTTTTTGTATGTTCCAATATATGACAGATGCATATATGCTTTAAAATTTATAATGAATTATGTGCATTTATTATTTTTAGTGTAGAAGTAGGGGGAAAATTTTATATTTAAAACTTGTATATATATATAAGAAATGTTTTATTTTCAATGTTGTTCCTATGTAGTTGTCATAAAAGTAAAGCCTAAATTTTTGAAATCTCATTATTTCAGCTCTTCATAGTGAAACTGGTAAAATATATTACTTGTGTGAATTATATTTATTAATGAAAGCATGCCTTATATAATTTACTAAATAAAAGTTATGAAAATGGTATGTTATGTTTGCTATTAATCCATAGGCATAAATAAAGTAGCCCCCCCCCCCCCCCCAAGAATTTTTTTTTTTTTTTGCGCTGTTTATATCCTTCTATGACAGGCAACATATTGTAATATGGGGGATTACAGCAGCTCCTTTTGAACCCAAAACCTAGATATGCAGCTGAATGCTGTAGTGTGGTATATACAGCAACCTCAAAAATCTGGACTCGTTTGGGCTTTGCTGATTTTAGATACACTATAAAGAATAATATAACGAAATACACTATAAAGGATTATTTTTATTAAAAATGATGACAAAATGTGCAATTCACCAATTAAAAAAACATTATTAACCAATAATATTTTTAAAAATACTGCTTCCCAAAACTAAAATATTACTCCCCAAAACTAAAATACTACTCTTTTTGCTTCTTAAAAGAGAAAAAAAATAAAATCTTAAAAATTTTATTTATTATCTAATACTATACATCATTATATATAAAAGCTGCAATCACTTTTTAAAAATATGATGAGTCATTATTGAGCAGCCGCAGTGTGAGAGTGTGTGGCAGGGAATGTGAAGGAAGAAACGAACGTGCTTGAGGTGTAAATGAAGCTGACCCCTTTGAGAGGTCAGTATGTTAATGACCTTGTGGCTCAGTGCTTTGCAATATGATCTTATTACGTTATTTGTTATTTATAGTAAATATGGCTTTCTAAACAAAAAAGAGCAAAATATACAGTCGATTTCAAGTGTTTGGCATTCAACAGTGAATAATTATTCTTGGGATTTTTAGATTAAATTGAACAATCTGTGATAAAGTGTTATAATGTTTAAAGTGTTTAACATTAAATTTTATATTACAGTACAGGATCTATTATCCGGAATGCTTGGGACTTCAGGCATTCTGGATAAGGGGTTTTTCCGTAATTCGGAACACTTTTTCTAAAACTTACTGGAATGGTCTCAAATGTCGTTATAGAAAATTATAATTCATTTTAAAAACATTAATGTATTAAATAAAGCTTTTTTACAATCTATATGAAAAATATACTTGGTTAACTGAAATGCAAATTACTTGTATTAGTGTTTAAGAAAAATTTTGAAAGAAAAAAAAATGTCTGAAAAAAGTTGATCATTCAGATTTTAAACCCCTGTATCCTAGGAAAACAATTAAGCAATATGTTGTAAATCAGAAACACTTGTTTAACACCTGTGTCACCCCTTCGGCATTATCATAGCAGACCACCGTGAAAAAAATCAAAATAAGCTGTTTTAACATGATTACAGTTTATTCATAATCAGTGTGTACAGTTAACAAAACGGTTAACTGGAAATGCCAAAAGTTAGTTTTTATGTTAAGAATTTCAAAAATATGTGAAAATGAAATCCATAAATTGAAAATTATAAACTTACTAGTACACGAGAAAAAAAATTAAAAATCTCTGCAAATTTCTTTAGATTCTGTAGCTTTTTTCAAAAGCCCCAGTCACTTTGCAGTGAAAAACGTTATGACGTCACTACCACTAGTAAGTCATCGAGGCATCAAATGAATGCGCACCCATTCTAAAAAAGAAAATGTTTTTTTTTCTAAAAATATAAGTTTTTTATATCGTTTCACAAACAAACTGTTTTGTCATTCGTCGAAAGTATGTTTATCTGACATGGAACAATTATATCCATCATGGAGGTAGAGTTCATTTTTACCTCCATGATACTTGTAGTTTTCCTCTTCTTCTGGAAATATTTTTAGCAGCATTTCCGGTGTGGTAAGTTGTGGATTCAGCCAAACCTTTGTTTATGTCAGGATCGCAAACAGTTGAAGTGAGAAAAATGTAGATTTCAACACATTATTTTATAATATTAATATTGCTAATTAAGGCAAAAAATCATTTGGTGGGATTTTAAACAAAAAACCGCTATTTGGCTCAATTTTTGGCAAATAATTGAGTGTTGGCGCAGTATTGGCATTATTTTGCTGCATTCTGGTTTGGGGAGAGTCCGGATATTGGAACGCCGGATAAGAGGTCGTGTACTGTATTTTAGAAAAATCTCTTTTTCAGAAAGAGGTTAATGTAAATAACATGATTTGTGCTTAATCCTCGAAGTGATTTACTAGCATATATTTTTGTATCCAGTCATCCTAGCATCTGCTTTTATATAAATTGATTACTAAACCTGTAGTCTCATTTGAGTTTTAAAATGTCGACTTATACACAAAATTAGGGCATTTGTTTATAAAATATAATTAATACAAATAATACTATCCTGTGGTTTTAAATTCGTGACTTTGTCCGTCATATAGTTTTAAAAAGAAATAAACCTGATAAATTGAATAAGCATCCAGATTTTCGAGCTTGTACTGTATTTATTTATGAATGTGTAGAACAATAAGTATGTACAACCTAAGCAAAATATTAATTTGCTTTGTGAAAATATGCGACACAAGGCCACTAAGACTTAATCTGGTTCAAGTTATAGATAAATATTAGTTTTATTCCAATAGAAAATATGTCTACAAGTAGAAGAAGAAAACAATATATGATATTAAGGAAAGCTTGAGCAATGTATAGCACAAATAACACAATTATTCAGTATGCAGCTGTTTCAAGGTTACCCTAGTTCCCCTTCGTCAGTGCAAGAGAACCAACAAACCCAAAGTCCAAAAGAGGAATGGGAACAAATAGAAGAAACAGAAAGAGGGTTATATACCCAAGACCTGAATTAAGAGTTCACTCGAGAGAGCCAATCAGAAAGCTGAATAAAGAACAGTCTAGCCATTCCAAAACGAGAAGTAAAACACAAGGTTGGCTTACATCAAAATGCAACAGGAATATCCCGATAAGATGAGTCAAGTCCGAACAAGAATAAATGAGATTCAACAAAACAAAATATAGGTTAAAACGACACATAAAAGCCCCAAAGGTTAAGAAATGGAATGAAGAAAGTTGTAAAATTTACAGGACAGATTTCTGACAAAATGAGTACTAAACAGACAGGTCATTAAATTATCAGCATTCTTTTGGATATGGAAGTCTTCAAAGAAGTCAACATCATAGATCTACATGCATATTTGTATGATCCTTGCTGAAGAAAACTCAATATGGTGGTCAAATTGATAGCAACGTCAAGCAATTGAAAATTTATTAAATTTCTGTTTTTTGACTTAGTCGTGAACGGATTAAGAAACGTGAAAACTGACAATGGGAAGAAACATTTCTGTGAGAGCACATATAGCGAGAATTGTTTGTTACTCCAAGCCTAGGTGCTTTTTGATTAAGACTAACGTGGTGAAGTAATCGTATTAAATAAACTTCGCTTTAAAATGCAACTATCATCACAAAAATACATAGGTATTATTGTATTTGAGAGACTTGGCTCCACCACTGTTTTTCTAATGTGAGTTTTGAAAACTTGTTTATTTCATCGACTATTATTTTTATAATATCATCACTGAAATACAGATTAAAGAATTAATTTTCTTTAATGAGGTTTGAACTGTTTATATTTAGTTCAGAGTTCAGAAAACTGAATAAATGGCAGATCTTAGACATTTGAACTCTAATTATTTGTACAAAAATATTAACAACAACATCACACATATTGGTGTCTCAAATAAATTTTCACACTAAAGCTCAACCAACTATTTCATTTTATTCACTTATATCACTGTATGAGATTCTTTCATCAATTGTATAATCTCACTTTTGGGAAATAATTTCACTCTTTTCACCATAATTATTGCAATTCCTCAGACTAAATACTTAATAGCTTATACCCATTCCCCTGGAATACCAGTGATAAGAATTCTAAGCCCTATTCTTCCTCTTCTAATCATACCACACAAGTACACATACCGCCCTCTTTGTTAAAATAAACACGAATAACTGCTATGAAAGAAATCATCCATTTAAATCTTTTAGTCTACTTGCTTTTTAAATCAGAACTACCATAGCAACTTTCATGCGAGTTTGTTTATACTATCAGCATCCTAATGAAAAGCAAAAATTGAAATATGTAGGCCAATGTTACAAGTAACTAGCTTTGCAAAAATTATAGGATTATAGTGCCATCTACTGTTATTTAAAAAATTTTGATCAAAACTTTTCAGCGTCCGGTTGCTTATATGCACCAATGAGCCACAGTGGTCGTCTCATGTTCATAGCATATACACAATGGTTGGCTGAGGAATGAGAAGGCTCTCCGTAGCATATACCATTCGTTGATCCTCACCGCGTTATTATAAAATTTTAAAATATGTTTAGTTTGACCATATAAGAAAAACCACACCATCAAGAGACAGACCTACTCCGGTCATTCAATCAGCTGCTGTATATCCTATGAGTCAGTCGAGTGACCTGGGTTTTCAACACCATCAAGAGATACTTAAAATGCTACAACTATTAGAAATTTCTAAAGGGTCTTTAAGATTAGGAAATCTAAGTTTTTTAGAAAGTTTAAATGCAATCTTGAATTTTTATTTTTTAAGGATTTGTTGTTTAATCAGTCGGTTGACTGATTAAAGCACAATCAACAGAAATAGCTTTTGAACAATTGATTTCAGAATTAAGCAAAACTGCAGTAGAGCAAACATTCAAAACATGATGGACAAATGTATTGAAAGCAGATATTTTCTGCTTAGACAGATGGCAGGAATTTTTATGTGAAGGTGGAGAGACCAAAAAAAGTTTACAAAAAAAAATATAGTGACCGTAATTCGTTATAGTTGCAGATGACCAAGACATCTAAAAATACAAGATGGTTTTCTTTTCCATTTCATAGATAAACTGAATGCAAGAATCAATGGAATTCAAAATATCCAAAATACCATCGATATCATAAGTGTGATCCAGAAGAGCAAAACTGTCATCAACTTAACGAGTATAAAAAACAAAATGGAATAATTTAAAAAAACTTAACTTCAAAACAATGCATGTAGATGTCACTGAGGAAAACACCAGGAAATACTTTCTATGACTTTTCCTGAAAATACAGAATTTTAGTATCTTTTGAAGTGATAACAAGCTTTGGGTGCATTTCGGTTGATTTGGGGCTAGGTAATATATATTATTCCTGAAACTTTGATTTCCTTTGATTTTAAAAAATGGTGGTTCTTTTTAAATTGACTGGTTTAATTATTGATGAATGTGCAGCAGTATCATTATCCTGTACTTGAATAAGTTAACTTTTACTGACTTTAAAAGACATGAACTACTTAAAGATCAAATAGTTTTTTAAATTATGATTTATGCTCTAAGTTATTTAAAACGGAGAAACAAAATGCTCCAATAATTTTTTCTAACAAAATTTTTTAGAAGTTGTGCAATGTATATGACTAAAAGTAAATGGACAGCTGTATGATAACTCTTGTTCTAACTATCTGATTTAGGAAATTTCGATACGTCTGGCAACCCACCAAACCAGGCAACGTGTTTTGTTCTAGCAGCTGCCACTTTTAGAAAGCAGTTGATTACAAATTTTGGATTAATAGGGACATGTAAACAAAACTGCAGCTGTAGAAAACTCTAAATACCTTTTTCGCATCTGTAATTGATAAATGATAAAAAAAAAACTCATCTATAATTGTAGTTGAGATCTGCCAGCTTTTCAGAGCTACAACAGTCGTAGCATGTTAAAGCATTGCTGCAGGATAAAACAAATAAAAAATATTGGCATGAGAATTTTTTTTTTTTATCTAAACTTGCATCCACAAATGTCTAAACATTCAGAAGTTTCTCAACGGTAGTCATTAGTTTAAATTTTATCCCGTAAAATGATTCGTTGGACTGCTGCTGATTGGAAGTAAATATTTTAAATCACTTAGAATTGTTTGTTTGTCTAGACTGAAGACTTTTGTTAACAGTTAATATTTCTGCATTAAACTTGTTAAAAATTTTACATGCTTCAATTGCGAAAAGTTCTACCGGTAGCCCATTGGTTAGCGCGCTGGAGTTGCACTCGGTAGGCCCGGGTTCGATTCCAGCCACTGCCAAAACTGCCGCCGTGTTCATGCGGAGTACGATCACGTTAAACATGTGGGTCCGAAAGTCCTTCCGAGAGGTTGGTGGTAGGGGAAGGAGGGTACGGTACCTGTGGATGCCTCCCCCACTGGGTTCCGGTCTAAATTGGGTGGCACTTCCCGACCGTCCAAACTGTTACCTTACACCTTTCTGGTAGGTCGGACGGTCTGGGTTTCAACAACAACTCTATTATGCAGGCCAGCGGCCGTACCGTGCTGAAAACACCGGTTCTCGTTAGATCACCGAAGTCAGGCAGCATCGGACGCGGTTAGTACTTGGGTGGGTGACCACCTGGGAACACCGCGTGCTGTTGGCACATTTCGGGTGCGGTAGCCCGGAGGTTTGCGCGCTGGATTTGCACGCTGCCACAACTGCCGCCGTGTTCATGCGGAGTACGATCACGTTAAGCATGTGGGTCCGTAAGTCCTTCCGAGAGGTTGGTGGTAGGGGAAGGAGGGTACGGTCCCTGTGGATGCCTCTCTCACTGGGTTCCGGTCTAAATTGTGTGGCACTTCCCGGCCGTCCAAACGGTTACCTTACACCTTTCTGGTAGGTCGGACGGTCTGGGTCTCAACAACAATACTATTATGCAAAATTTCAAATCTAAATCACAAAGTGATCCAACATCCTTCAATCACAATTAGGCTATTTGATGTAAGAAATGGAAAGAACGTTATTTTATTTCAATATCACAGATATTGCAAAAGTTGGTAACTATGTGAATTCTAAGAAAATGAGGAAGGTATATTAATATAAAAACTTATATCCAAATCTGAAAGTTGCAATGAGAGTTTATGACAAAAACTTTCACAAACTTTTATTGAAGTAAGCATGCTTTTTCACACAAATAAGCATACAAAAATATTTTTGAAAACAATACAAAAGAAATAGAACATTAAGAAATTGGTCTTGGGCTTTCTAATCTACAAACCATTTTAAAATATTAAATCTAAAAACATATATATATATGTTATTTAAAATTTCTAAATGTTTAAATATTTAAATTTAAAAATTGTTATATAAGTAAAAATTATTTTTTATTAAAAAAATGCACAAAAAAAAAAATAAATTGGAAAAGTTTATTAATAGACACACATTAAGATTTGGAGAAATAATATATGGGGAAATTGGAAATAAAATAGTCTGCTTCTATACCCCCCCCCCCCCCACACACACACACACACACTCCTCTAACCTATTTTCCTCTGGTGGCACCGTTGGTGGTTTAGAGATATCTCTTGCTAGTATAACAGTGTTCAGTAAATTTGGCCAGAAATTAATGGTTGCTTAATACATATTTATTCTTGATTCAAGCACACATTAAAAATTCTAAAACATCTCAAAAGCATATCATCCGAGATTGAAAAGGAGCTAACTGGTTTTAAACATCAAGGTATTATAGCATACACATCAAAATGTAACATGTGATACCCAGTGGTGACTCGCCAGATGATGCAGGTGAAGTGCTGCTTCACTGCTGATAGGTTACAGAGCAAACAATAACTAATAGTATGACACATCATTTGAATCGCTGATTGGGCAAAGGGAATGTGTCCACTCTTTTTAGAAAAATGAAAAACACATCTAATTCAATTTCATTTGTTTTGAAATACATTGATGATTTCAAAAGCAGATTAAAATGGATTTTTAAACCTAATATTTCATTTAAAATGCTATTTATTTTGCACTTGCAATTTAAATCTTTTGAACCTTCAATTTCCACTCATTTTAACTTTTATGCCAATTTTTTATTTAGTTACTGTTCTATATATTTAGTTATTATTCTATATTATTTAGTTATATTAGTTAGTTATTATATTATTTAGTTATTATTCTATTATTTAGTTATTATTCTATATTAAATAATATAGAATAAAATATATACAGCACATATAAATATATGAGCAAACTATAATGAATTGTTTAAGCATTTAAGTGGACCTTTCTACCTGTCCTTAAGATCACAAACACCTCAATTTAAGTTTTTTATTGTCTAGTTATAAAGTCTGGTTATTTCTGAACAGTTTGGTACCATTGGATTTCTAAAACTTTATTTTTTCTGGATATATATAAGAAAATACAATATATCAGCAATACAATCAGCAATACAATATATATCAGCAATACAATTATTTTGCTTCATAAGATTTTTTATAGTTATGTAGCAAAATTTTCTGTATTTTATCTTTCATCTCACTGTGACCTGTCCTGCCCTAAGTAGCTAAATCTATAAAAAATGAAATATTACAAATTACGAACAATTGAAATAATAAAAATTAAAGCTTACAATTTGCGAGCCAATTGAAATAAGAGCAAGGCCCTCCCCCTCCCCTACACACACACACCATCAAAAATGCTTTTTTGGTTACAGTCCTACCTGCAGGGGAGTTTCAGGGGGTTATTTCATTATTTTAAATTTTTAACAAGACCAGGAAATAACAGATTATAAAACAATTTTGATAGGTATAGTCGGTTTACATATCGTGAATATTTAATTTAAAAATAGACAATAAACAAGCGTTTGCGTAGATGCAAAATGTTTGGACAAAAAAAGTATAATAAAAAATAACATAACATTATACTATCAACAGCAGAATTTATTGAGTGCACACATACTTGCTTTCTAAAAAGCAGTGTCGAAAGTGTTCACTTTCAGATCCATTAAAAAGCAGAAAATTTTCAGACCCACATCTCTAACTATGCCTGAAAATGGGGATGAAATAGATATGATTTTTTAAATAGCAATCTCAAGATGCATATAATTATTTTCAGCAAGATTAAATCATAAGAATATATTTGTTGTTGTTCTACAAAAATTTGTTTATGGTGGAAAACATAATTTTTATAACTTAATGTCACATAAAAATCTTTTTTTATCACCATACATATAAATGTTTAGTGTAGTTTTGAAAAAAACATTTAACTTTTGCAGAATCCACTTCGATGATAAGAGTTTGTAATTTCGTCCCAGTAGCTCAATGGCAGAGCGTCGGCTGGCCAGTTCGAAGATCCAGGGTACGATTCCCGGTTGGGGTAGCAAGGTTCATTACAATGGCGCCCGAACAAATTAACCCTAGAGGTTAGTGCAAAAATGTCGGAGGCCTGAAAGTGACTCTAGTACGGGTTCAGTGGACTCTGTAAGATTGATCACCAATTTCAAAATGAATGGATAACGATCACGCAGGATACTATCCTGGTTAAAAATAGTTGTAGCAGGAGGCTAACCTGATGTAAAAATAGCAGGAGGTGGTCAGTCAGATTGTCAGTTACCCGCCAATCTGACATTAGAGGGTGGAGAATGCAGAGTCCACTTCGATTATAAGAACTTACCATTTCGTCCCAGTTGCTCAACGGTAAATTAATATAAAATTTGGTATGCTTGTCGAGAAGGGTTTGAGCAACACGCTGAATTAAACTGTTTTTCGACATATATTTTAGTTTAAGCAGTATTTGATGTTAATGTCAAGGGCAAGATATTTGAGCTGCGAGTTCGCGTCCTGGATAAACTACCTACAGAAAGACCACGAATTTTTACAGGCAGATACCTACATAGTTGACTTTTTGCAAGACCGGGGCCCGCTTTTTGCAATTTCGATGTAGTTCACGAGATATTTTACTTTTCAAGCACTTCTGGAGAGGAAAATGTTCTTTCATACCCGCACGTCCATCGATATTCTTTGTCTCGTACCGCAAAAAATTTAGCATTCAAAAATATGAAATTTGGTACATTTGAAGAGAAATAATAGGATAATATGATGAAATAAATAGTTTACAGATTTAAATTTTAGTTTGACTGAAAACAGCTGACGAAGTGATCTCAGTGAGCTCCAGCAAGTAGAAAGTAAAGACAGTTTAGTCCCTCGAATTTCTCTTGTCTCGTACGATAAAAATTATAGCATACAAAAATATGAAATTTGGTACATATGAAGAGAAATAATTGGGTAACACGGTGAAATAAATCGTTAACCGATTTAAGCATCAGGCTGGCTTGAAATAGCTGGCGAAGCGAGCGCAGTGAGTGGGAGGCAGCGCCTGTTACGGGGGTAGGCGAAGCGAAGCGAGCAGAGCCCCTAGTTATTTTTAAAAAATGTTATACACTTGTCAATATGGAATAGTTTATACCTGCAATGGCAGTAAGAAAACACGCTATAGGCGACAATAATGAAATAATGGATGGTGGAGAGTGTTTCATATCGAGAAATCCCCCATGGATCCTTGCTGGTCCATGGGCCCTGTGCACCAGGTGCACGTTATGGCCCGCTCTCCATCATCTGGCTTTGCGAATGACTCCAGCGGTTACACTTGGCACGTTAGAAAAGTGTGGGGAGACGGAGCCTGGCGGGGGCTCCGATCGATCTAGAAGTAAACCGTGGTTTTTTATTAGTAGTTACTAGCATGGAGAATTCGAGAATGCCTTTTGTCTCGGGTTCTTCATGCCTTTCAAGTTCAACTCCAACTATCCCCTTACCCTCCAGGGTGGGGCGTTCCAATTGGGCAGACCAGGTAGAGAAGGAGGAAGCTTCAAGATCTATGGGACATCATTCCTATGAAAATCAAACATCTTTACCATCAGAGGCAAGATATTTCATCTTGAAAAAAGTAGATGGTTCTTTCAGTAATGTTTCACCATTTCTGATACAAAAAAGCATACAAGCAATTGTTGGTGATGTCGTTTCAATAAAAAAACTAAGATCAGGTGATTTAATGGTGCAGGTGTCATCCAGTGCACAAGCAAAAAACATCTTGAGTATGAAAACAATGGGAAACTTTGAAGTAAATGCTACCATCCACAGATCTTTAAATTTCTCACGGGGAGTAATCTCAGAACCAGACCTCATTTTTGACTCCGAAGAAGAAATTTTAACAAACCTAAGACAACAAAAAGTATGTGGCGTCTGCCGCATAAATATACGAAGAGAGGGAAAACTTATACCAACCAAACATCTCATATTAACTTTCGAGACCAACAATTCTGACCCAAACATTAAAAGTAGCATATCTAAAATGTTCCGTTAGACAATACATTCCAAACTCCCTAAGATGTTTCACTTGTCAAAGATTTGGACACTCAAAGTTGGCATGTCGAGGAAAAGTGACTTGTGCTAATTGTGCAGTGGTTGGGCATGATAGTTGCTCTTGTTCTGAGACAGCTAAATGCAAAAATTGTGAGGGTGAACACCCATCTTACCTACGTGTCCTACGTTTAAGCTTGATCATGTTCTACGTTTAAGCTTGAAAAAGAAATATTGACCCTTAAAGTAAACAGTAATTCCTCATATCCAGAAGCAAGGAAAATAGTGTGTTCCCGTGCACCTAAAGCCGGTATCTCATATTCTGCTTCCATGAGAGACAGTAAACAAATGATTTCTATTGGTATTCAAACAGAATCAGACGATCAACCATTAACATTTTCTGTAACAGAAACATCGACCGCACTTAAAAAATCAGTATCGTCTAACACAAATATAAAACCTGCAAAACCTTTAACTAATACTAAACCTAACTTCCATGGAACCACTGAAAACAAAACAATACATGACAAGACAAGCAAAATTAAAGACACTAATACTAAAAATGTAAAAGCAAAGCATAAATCTTTAAAGTTGAAAATATCAAAAGAGGCTCCTACCACCAAAAGACCCCCTGAAAGAACAGACTTTTTAAAGAAAAAATCTAAAAATCAGGTATCTGATGACGATGATGATGAGGATGATGCTGTACATGGATATGTTTCTGAAGATGAAGACATGGCGACAGATGAGACCTTCCAAGAACAGCTTGCTTCTGTGCCATCGGATTAAATTTTTTTTATGGTTACAATTCTTTCTTGGAATTGTCGAGGTCTTCCCAATAAACTATATGACATTAAAGCACTTTTGAATACATACAATCCTGCTTGTATAGCTCTCCAAGAAACATTCTTAAAATCTGCAGACACAGTTAAAATTCGCCGTTTTAGCACAATTAGGAAAGACTGTGATCATGGAGGAGACAAGGTTTCTGGTGGTGTTGTCTTGCTTGTATCTCATTACTAGCCATCAACCATTCTTCGCTTAAATACTGAGCTACAAGCTGTGGCTGTCCGAATTCATCTTACCATATTGATTACAGTTTGCAGTATATACCTTCCACCTAATAACCACATTAATCAAAATGAACTCAATAGCTTGATTAGCCAACTTCCTACTCCATATCTAATCTTGTGTGACGTCAATGGTCATAATCCTCTGTGGGGAAGCAAAGACATAAATAGCAGAGGACAGCAAATGGAACAGTGTCTTACTGCTTACAGTCTGTGCCTTTTTAATAATAAGGAATACACTTACTTTCATGAACCTAGCAGGACCTATCACAGTATCGACCTTGCTATATGTACACCAGCCATATTTCCATTCTGGAACTTCACAGTTGATAATGATCTCCATAATAGTGATCATTTTCCTATCATTCTGTCTGGCAGTCATGTCAGGTCATCTGTTAAAAAACCATCTCGATACATTTTTTCAAAAGCCAATTGGACACAATACACACCTTGCTGAGATTGGTATTATCCAAAACGGAGATATTGACACTGTGGTGGATAGAGTTACGCAACTGCTGATCAAGGCCGCAGATGATGCTATTCCAAAAAGCTCTTTAAAAACAACCAGATTTCACTTTCCTCGGTGGACTTCTGAATGTATGGTGACCATTAAGCAACAACGTAAGGCTTGAGGTATTTTTCGGCGTTATCCTACAATGACCAATTACATAGCTTTTAAGCAAGCAAAAGCAATTGCTAGAAGAGTTCGTCGAAAGTGTGAACGGGAGTCATGGCAAAAGTATGTATCCGAAATAACTTTCTCTACTCCTAGCAAAATCGCATGGGAAAGGATGAAAAAGTGTTCTGGATTATATAGAGAACATCCCATTTCCATTCTAAATTGCAACGGTTCAACTATTAGTTCCTCGTTAGACATTGCTAATGAAATTGCGAAACAGTTTGCAAATGTCTCTAATGCAACAAACTACCCTGAACCATTTCTAACTCATAAACTCAGGTCGGAAAGTAAACCTATTGTTTTCCCAGAAGCAAATAACCAACAGTACAATTCAGAGTTTACCATGACAGAGTTGATGACAGCTTTATCAAAAACACACAAAACTTGCAGTGGACCAGACGAAATTAATTATCTCATGCTAAAACACCTTTCTCATGACTCCTTGTTGAACCTCCTGCAGCTGTTCAACAGAATCTGGTTCGAACATAAATTTCCTAAATCATGGCAAAGAGCTGTCACCATTCCCATCATGAAACCAGGTAAGGACCCACTAAGTCCTTTAAGTTATCGACCTATAGCACTTACAAGCTGTGTATGTAAACTGCTTGAAAAAATGGTAAACGCTAGGCTTGTATGTTTTTTAGAAGACAATAAAAAAATTATCGCCACATCAGAGTGGCTTTCGACAAGGTAGAACTACCACCGACAATCTACTTTCCTTAGAATCACAAATTAGGACTGCCTTTCTTAGGCGAAACCATTTAGTTTCCATATTTTTTGATATAGACAAAGCCTATGATCGAACATGGCGTTATGGTATTATTAAGGACCTCTTTGATTTTAATTTAAAGGGTAATCTTCCCATTTTTATCCAAAACTTTTTAGATTTTAGGACATTCCAAGTTCGCATTGGCTCAGTTCTCTCTCACACATATGTACAAGAAGAAGGAGTGCCACAAGGAAGTGTACTGAGTGTGACACTTTTTAATATTAAAGTCAACAGTATTTTAAACCAATTACCATTGTCAGTTCATAAAACCATGTATGTTGATGATCCGCAAGTTTCCTATCAGGCACATGATATGCGTTCAGTAGAGCGACAATGTCAAGCTGCTGTTAATTGTATTTTGCGATGGGCAAACTTGAATGGTTTCAGTTTTTCTACTCAAAAGACATGTTGTGTTTGTTCACTTCACAAGAAAACGTGGTATTCACTTACCCCCAGAAATCTTTATGGGGGACGTTAAGATCACAGTATCAGACGAAATCAAATTTCTCGGAATCTGGTTTGATAAGAAACTCACTTTCTTGCCCCACATCCAAAGACTGCGAACGAAATGTGAGAAAGCTCTAAATATCTTGAAAGTTCTTTCAAATACAAAATGGGGTGCAGATCGGATCTCCATGCTTCGAATCTATAGAGCTGTTATTCGGTCAAAGCTTGACTATGGATGTTCTGAGTATGGATCAGCACGAGCATCTGTGCTTAAAAAGCTCGATCCAATTCATAATAATGCTCTTCGTATTTGTTCTGGTGCCTTCAAAACTTCTCCTATTCAAAGCATATACGTTGACTGTAATGAGACATCACTCGAACTCAGGCGAGAATAGCTCTCACTGAATTATCACTTTAGAGTCATGCCCATAAACTACCATCCTTTGCAAAAGATCATCCTGGATGTGCAGTACGATCGGTTGTATTTAGCCCGACTCTCCTGTATTCCTTCCTTTGGCATACGAATGCGCAATAGTGTGTCATCAACTCCACTAGAAAATCTCATTGTTAGAAAGAGGAAGGCTTGTGAAATACCTCCATGGCAAGTCCCAAATTTCATTTTTCTCAATCCTTTTGATAATTTTTTAAAGAGTAGTACACCTGATTCCATTTATGTTCAATTTTTTGCAGAACATAGTGATTTATTTAAGGAGTTCACTCCTATTTTTACAGATGGCTCCAAAACAGCAGCTCATGTTGGATTTGCTTATGTGTATGTAATGATGTAGTGAAGTCTTTTAAGCTTCATACCTCATGTTCCATTTTTACTGCTGAAATCAAAGCAATTCACCAATCATTAATTTGCATCTCCCATCAAAGGGTAAAAAAATACATCATATATGCAGATTCGTTAAGTTCTTTGCAATTACTTTCATTCTGAATGGCCATGCTTCATCACATTGCCTCAGATATCCTCCAACTTGTGCATCATCTGAAGGCACTAGGACACCATATTCAATTTTGTTGGGTTCCGGGTCGTGTTGGTATAAAGGGAAACGAATTGGCTGATACCGCTGCAAAAACAACTGATCATATTCTGAATCATCCCATTCCTTTATCAGATATAAAAAAAAACTATTGCTAAAATATTATATGATAAATGGCAACATTTATGGAATCAGCAAACTCAAAATAAATTGTATGAGATAAAGCCTTTAATACAAAAGTGGACTAGTTTTCAGTGTAGGAAACTTGATGTTATATTAACTCGTTTGCGCATTGGTCATACTCGTTTTACCCACAGACACCTACTTTTAGGAGAAATTGAACCCTTTTGTAATAGTTGTCAGACCTCAGCAAGTATCCAACATATTTTAATTGAGTGTTCGAAATTTAAACAGTTTTGTTTTAAGCATTTCAAGACGTATACTATACTTTTGGCAAAATTGATTGGAGAAAATCCTCATTTGGAGCTTTTCCCATTCCTATTGGACATTGGTTTTTTCCATCATTTTTAACCTCACCTTTTATAACCTTTTAGCCATTTTTCATCTCATTTACAAGGTTGTACATGTGTCATAGTCATGGTTTTTCACACTTTATCACTCTTTTTTTAATTATACACTTGCTTTAATCCATACTAATTTATGTATCTTGGTATCATATGTCTGGCGCAGCATATCCTCTTTAGATCTTGTGCCATTAAACCATAATCAACCAACCAACCAGAAAACGTGGTATCCACTCACCTCCATAAATCTTTATGGGAGATGCAAAGATTGTAGTAGAGGAAATAAAATTTCTCGGGGTTTGGTTTGATAAAAAGTTTACTTTCTTGCCCCACATTCAGAAACTGCGAAATAAATGTGAGAAAGCTCTTAACATCTTAAAAGTCCTCTCAAACACCAAATGGGGTGCAGATCTTACTTCCATGCTTCGCATCTACAGAGCTGTTATTCGTACAGAACTTGATTATGGTTGCTCTGTGTATAGATCAGCATAAACATCTGTGCTAAAAAAGCTTGATCCAATTCACCATAAGGCATTGTGTAGATGTTCAGGTGCGTATATTCTCCAGTGTTGCCTCCCTGTCTAGCGCTTCCACTGCTTCATTTTTGTCATGCCCTGCATGAGCTTTTATTCAATGAAAGTGTATAATCCCATATTTTCCTAACGATTTCTAAATTTGAACAATGCGCACTAAGTGCTTGAAACGCCGACATACAGTCACTATGTGTCCTATAACGCTATGTGCCCTATAGTCTCTATAACGCCGACATATGTGCATCTCCCTAATATCGCTCCTGATTATATAGTAGATAGCACAATATATTGCGTAAAACTCTGCATTGTATACCGTGCAATCATCTTTTAGTCGAATCTTATGGCTATATACCAAAACCCCATTATCATACATAATGCAGGCACATCCCATTTTCTCTCGGATTTTAGACCCATCTGTATACATGGAGATATCAGACCTGTCCTGACTCAGACGGTCCCATCTGAGTCTTTGATCGATCCATGGAGCTACTAAGTCCGAGGTATATTCCTCAATATTGGTATTTGCAATGATTGAATTTCTAAGCTGACAATCCTGCCTCCAATGGATTGCTTTATGTACGTTGATCTCATTCTTGGATTTAATATCTAAAGGTGCGCATCCTGCTAGAACTTGCACACTCTCCGTCGCTGTTGTTTTATAACATTTAGTGATTGCAATGAGAGCCATATGTTGTATGGTACGAAGCTAGGTATTCATTCTAATTTGGTCCTTATATCAAATTGGGGCTCCGTACCCAATAAGCTTCTCTGTAGCTCCCAGGTAAATACGCTTTTTAACAGTTGCGCTCAGGCCGCAGATAACTCTACATATTCTAGATCGACCATGATGGAATCTACCAACTTTTTCTCTTCTCTCAGATGTGGGATGAAAGTTAAATTCACATCTATAAGTAATCCTAGATACTTTAAATTCTTGACATATTTTATTCTCAATTCTCCAGATTCTAAATGCAGGAATATGAGTGAACTTCTTCCTTACATGAATCATAGTGAAACATGGTTTTTCCATGTTAATACTAAGGCTTGAAGAAGAGTTTGAAGAACTCGGACCGTGGCGCTCGCCACGAATGGCATTGAGTAGTTTACTCTACGACCGAGAAAGAAAGTCCATCACCTCCACCCCAAGGGTCCAACAAATTTATTGAAATAACTATAAAGCCTGGCCAAGGCAGTTACATAAGCCTACAAGGCCTTGCTCTTCACCAGCAGGTAAATGCAATAAAATATCCGTATTATAATTAAAAGTAATTCACAACTTGCCAGGCAGGTAACTCTAATAAGAATTCCGACCCACCCGAAGGTATACGGGAAATATACTCTATCGCTGCAATAGCGCACCCAGGACACCAGGCCGGGGTCCAACCACGGCGTTCCACCCCATCCGCACGCCGCCAAAACAACCGCGCGGGCAGGAGGCACAAAACACCAAAAGCACGCCCGGGCAACCACGGACCACCATCTGCCGAAAGTCATCCTCTAACTAGTGCCACACACTTTATTAAATCAATTACAGATTTACAGTAACCCTTCATTTAGGGTTAAACATAAAATTTCCTTCATTCTTAAGGAATAACTTAAATTACAAATAGACTAAACAAGAAATCCCAAATAATAATAATCACAAAATTATAACAATTTTTGCAATATATTATCCAACATATATCATTTTTATCAAGCATTGTATCTCAAAATTTCAATTCACTTAGAATAACATAATGCTTAAAAGGCACATCACTACACATTTTACAGCATCTACAATAAATCCACAACGGTAATTACACAACACAACATCATACTTTAAATATTATCATAAAACGCAACTATTTACATCTATATTTACAGGTCTATATACATCAAGCCATTTCAAGAGACAAAATCTTTTTCATAATTTCTATAATACCATTTCTGCTCTTAGAACTCAAACAGAGATTATATAAACAAACAAAATTAAAATAACGAGGAAAATACATATCTCGAATTCCTTCCCATAAATCACAATCGTATATCGTATGATAAACTGTTCCTCTCGCTTTTTCACAATGACACTTATCTTTTCCAAAGAATCTTGCTTGGTAATCTCTAAAAGCTCCATGTCCGGTAAGAACCTGATTAATGTAGAAATCTCCATAAAGCCTTGTTAAGGATACTTTTTCTATCTCGTTGTGTAGGTTCTTTCCTGTACAGATCAGGTCCCACCTTTCTTGCCATTCCGCAATTACCTCATTTTGAATTTTCTTCTTTATTTGGTCCTTGCTCCATTTAAAATGGAAGTCGATATTTTCTCTCTTAGTTGCTCCTTTTGCTAACTCCTCGGCTTTTTCATTTCCCATAATTCCTATATGGGCCTTTACCCAATGTAATTTAATCAATTCTTTCTTAAGAATCAATTTTTCTTTAAGTTGATTTATATGTATATTATCATTCTCATAGGCACAAAGTGCCTGTAGCACTGATCTTGAGTCTGTACATATATGAGAATCTTTAATATTATTTTGTATGTACTCATTTGCTTTACTAATTGCAAATAGCTCGGCATTGTACACTGTTGTGTCATCATTCAATCTATACTGTTCATGATGCACCATGTTGCCATCTTGATATACTACAAGTGAACTACCTACTTTTCCGTTGATTTTAGAACCATCGGTAAAAATAATTCTATCTCCGTTTTCAGGTACTTTGTCATCCCATTCCAATGACTCTTCTTCCCATGGAGGCTTCCTAATGTAACTTGGTTTTTCTATAGTTGACTGGTAAATTATTTCATTACATAATTGTAAGTTCTCCATTCCACGAGTACTTTTATATAATTTAGTTTCTCCTTTCAACTTTAAGTCGAGAGGTAAACAACCCGCTAGGACTTGTAGGTCCATATTAGAGGTTGTTCTATAGCTTTTTGTAATTGAAAGTAATGCTATTCTCTGTATTTGGTTAACTTTGTCGTTGGTTCTTCTTATATCTCGATACCAGATTTCCGCACCGTAAGATATATATTTCTCTACCGCTGTAAGGTAGATCTCTTTTCTTATCTTGGGTTTTAAACCCCAGGTTGCTCTAACAAATCGATTTAACTTGTCTTGAAATTTTATTACCTTGTTTTTAATTTCATTTAAATGTGGTATCCAGATCATTTTGCAATCAAAATGCAATCCAAGGTATCTTAAATTTTTATCGTAGCTTATCCGCTTATTATACATTTTAATGTTAGGAATGCACGTTATATTTTTCTTGAAAGGGAACATGATAAACTTTGACTTTTCAACACTGAACCTTAGTCCATATTTATCTGCCCACTGTTCCAGTTCCTTCATAATATTAGTACCCATCTCTCCAAAGAGATAGGATGCACTAGCGCTCGTCATTATTGCAATATCATCCGCGAACGCTTGTACACTAATGTCTCTATTATTAAAATCAATCTTTAGCACTTCGTCCACAATCATCAGCCACAATATCGGCGCTAAACTGGAACCTTGTGGTATTCCCACGTTGTAATCAATATATAATCCAGATTCTTCTATAAAAACCTTCCTCTTATTGAGAAAATCATTAATAATATTCTTTAGCTCAACCGGTAAAGAATATATGTTCATCTGTCTTCGTACGTCTTTCCATTTAACCGAGTTAAATGCATTTTTAATATCAAGTGATATTAAACACATAATTTTATTTTTATTTTTATTTTCGTATCTATTTTCCACAATTGCCTTCAATGCATCGATTGTGCTTTTGTGTTTTCGAAACCCATATTGTTTCTCACTCAATTGGTTACTTAAGCAATAGCTCATCCTGTATGTAATCATCTTGTCAAGTATCTTTCCCCATACTGGTAACAAACAAATTGGTCTGTATGAGCTCGGCTCTTTTCTGTCTTTTCCTTCTTTAGGAAACAAGATGACTTTAGCTATTTTCCAAGTCTCAGGAAAAATTGCATATTCCATACATTTATTAAAAATTTTTAAAAACCAAACTTTATTTACACAATATAATTCTTTAAAAATTTCCAGAGTAAGTCCATTGTGACTTGGTGCTTTATTTGGGTTCATACTATTCATAGCTCTGCACACTTCAAAATCTGTAAAGTAGGTATATGTCCTACTTTCTTCTTCTAAGTCTTCTAACTCTTCTTCTTCTTCCAAATCAGAAAGATTTGTCCTCCATCTCATGATTCCTCTAGGGACACCTTCATCCAATCCATAAGGGTGAGTCGTGGGGGTGACGTCCAACGCTGGGCCAATTCCCCGGGACCCCTGTTCCGGGTCGGAAGAGCACTCCGTACTAGAAGGATATTCACCCACCGAGGACTCCTCTCTTCTGAAATGAAATTTAATAATTTCTGTTATAGCTTCAATAGGGGAGCTAGTTTCTTCACCATTATCTTTTCTAATGCTTTCATCTATACTAATTCTTTTGAACTTTTCTTTTGCAATTTTGTAATGAGTACCAAATGAGTTATTACTCATTATTCCACTTAGGTAATTTCTAAAGCTTTCCTTCTTTGCCTTCATTATTTCTTTTTTGTAGATTGCAAACATATTACTGAATCGTGCTCTTTTAATTTGCCTAAGGTTCACATCAGTTTCTTTTTGAAATAGCCTCCTGCCAGGCAGGTAACCAAAAACAATGTATAAAATCAAAAAATGACTGAAAAGGCCGACAGGCTAAAATACATGTCTTAACACAAGTTATGAAATATTATACAATTCATATTAAAAAAAAGAACAAGAACAGTGTAATTATTCACTAAACCAAAATACCCATTAAAACAACATATCAATCAAATACCCATTATAAAATAGCATATTAAAGTACAACAAAATATTTACAATATTTCCCCACCAATCTTCTCTGCAACCGAGACACAGCCTTAAGGCTATACATATTACTTAACCGAGCGCCAAACATATTAACTTATGTATCTTGGTACCATATGTCTGGCGCAACATATCCTCTTTGGATCTTGTGCCATAAAGCCACAATCAACCAACCGAGCGCCAAACCGAGATTATAAGAAGAAATTACTCCGAGAAAAGTCCACGCGCCTATTCCCCACCTTATAGAAAATGTACTTATGATCATTTAAAGAATCGAAAGAAGAAACCTCCCAACCTGAAATTAAATTTAAAACTCCGGAGCTGGCAAGTGTCAGATTAGACCAACCCTTTCTTACATAAGAAACGAAAGAAGGACCCGATTCAGCAACATTGCCAATTCCGAAGCCATTCTCAAGGCAAAAATCAATAACTCTTTTACCCCTGACGTCCGCAGAACCGTAACCCCAGTTTACAGATCTAGCATTGAAATGCCCCTGAAGGACGAAATTCACCCCTTCAAACTCAATGGCATTTAGCTCATTGAACAATAAATAGGTCGATAGGTCCCTAGGGGGAAAATAGAGACTAGCAATATTTAAATCTTTAAAGCAGCTTTGTTAATGGCAATAATAACCGTGGAAGCGGAATTGAATTTAAAATAAAAAGGAATATTGGGATTACAAATTACAATCATTGCTTTGAAAGCTTCAGCTAAGAAAAAAGGAAAACTGGCAGGGGGAAAGGGGACAATGCCATTAGAAAGGGGAGGTTTTCTGCAAGCATATAATATCAATATTATTCTCAGGGGCAAAAACAGAGGTAAGATTAAAGGCGGGGAGCGAGTGGTTAACATTTATTTATAAAATACTAATCTCCATAATCAATAGACCTGGAAACTAACTCCACCTGGCGCCTGTGGGAAGGGCAACTTCTATCAAAACATGAGTGAGCAACTTTAAAACCAGTGCCACGATCTCGATTGCTCAAGGACAGAGTTAATACATTTAGGATCATTTTTACAATCTTCACCTTCATGTTTTTCTCCACATCGGAGCAACAATACTAAGGCTATACATATTAGCTCAATCCTCAATACAGCTCATGATATTAGTATCAATTGCTCCCAATCTTGTGGAATTGGATATCCCAACCATTGCCAATATATCGTCTGCAAATGCTTGTACTCCAAAATTTTCAATACCATAATTGGTCTTCATGATTCTATTAACCATAATAAACCATAATACAGGTCCAGAACTCGAGCCTTGGGTTATTCCCATATTATATTCGATGAAGGTCCCCTTTTCTTCAATATACACTTTACGGTCCTTATGAAAATCCTGCACCAATCTGATGATATATCCTGGAAGCTGGTAATATTTAAGTAAGTTGACAACTTCACTCCATTTGACGCTATTAAACGCATTTTTAATATCCACAGAAATAATGCCACTAATTCTTTGGCTATTCCTCTGCATGTTAATAAATTTCATCATATTATTCAAAACATCTAATGTGCTCATTCCTTTTCTAAACCCATATTGACTTTTTGACTATAGTTGATGTGATTTTAGATGATAATGTATCCTTCTTGTCAACATCTAAACCAAGATTTTTCCAAATACAAAAAGTAGACATATGGGTGTATAAGATGAAGCCAATTGTGGATCCTTTCCATCATTATTTATAAGGATCACTCTGGCTTCTTTCCAATAAGGTGGAAATATGCCTCTCTTTAGACAACTGTTGAAAACTTTCAACATCCATTCTTTATTCGCATAGAATAACTCTTTAATTATTTCTAATGGAAGCCCGTTTAAACCTGGAACTTTATTGAGTTTCATTTCCCCAATGTTACTTCTAATTTATAAACCGTGAATCGCTCAATATTTTAACTTCGTTCCCTTTCAATCTGCTGCACTTCATCTATAATATTTGGAAAATGATTGGTCAATATTACAGATATATATGCCTCCACATATGTATCTGTATACGTTCCATCATTTTTCAAGATGCAATTATTGATCTTCTTTAGATGTTTATTCTCCTTCTCGATGTCATAATGTGTGCCAAAATCATTATTCACCGTTATGTTATCAATATAATCCTTAAAACTATCGCATTTAGCCTGCAATATCATCTTACAACTAGATGCTTTCTTTTTGTAGATTATCATCATTTTATTTCTCTCCCCCGTATCCCCCTCAGGGGTTCACTTCTTTTGTGAATACGGGTGTTGCAATCCCGAGGTACCTTAGAAATCTTCTTCTTTCTTTCTCTCTCTTTCCTTCTCCTTCTTGTCTATGCTCCTTTCCCCTTTTTTTTATCTTTTGTTCTCCTCTTGTGTTTTGTGCTTCTGATCCTTCTTAGCTGCTGCTGTCATCAATGCCGAGCCCTTAGTAAACATCATATCTGCTTTATGGGCCCAAGTACCACTCCTCGGCATCTGCCGTAAGGTACACCGTTTGGGCTCGGGAACGGATTCATGTGGGTGTGATGCGAAAGGGGTAGAGTTGTGTGCATCAATAGTTTTGCTTTTGAGAAACGTTTGTAGTAAACGGTTCCAGAGGCGAGTCCCTTGGTTGCATAGGGTAGATGGTGGAAAGTGTTTCATATCGAGAAATCCCCCATGGATCCTTGTTGGTGCATGGGCTCTGTGCACCAGGTGTACGTTATGGCCCGTTCTCCATCATCTAGCTTTGCGAATGACTCCGGTGGTTACACTTGGAACGTTAGAAAACTGTGGGGAGACGGAGACTGGCGGGCGCACCGATCGATCTGGAAGTAAACCGTGGTTTTTCTGTAAGTGGTTACAAACATGGAGAATTTGAGATTGCTTTCTGTCTCGAGTTCTTCATGCTCTTTTTCATGTGAGAACAATGCTGTTTTGCCAAATGTATCACGTATGAATTGGGCTGAGAGAGTTGGAATCTCTGAATTCTCTAAGCCAAAAGATGTGACTCCCAGAGGTACGGGACAAAGTTGTGTAACATCATGTACCATATCAAAAGCTAGATATTTCATCATAAAGAAGACTGAAGGAACTTTTGTAAATGTCTCACCATTTTTGATTCAAAGAAGTATAGCTACCTGTGTAGGTGATGCAAAAATTGTTAGAAAACTAAGTTCCGGTAACCTTTTGGTCCAAGTTACCACAAATGCTCAAGCAACAAACATAATGAAAATGATTCATATTGGAAGTTTCAAGGTCACAGTTAACATACAAATGTCACTAAACTATTCTAGAGGTGTAATTTCTGAATCAGATTTCATTTATAACAGTGAGGAAGAAATTTTGAACAAATTAATAGACCAAAATGTCTGCGCTGTAAGACGTATCAACATTCGTAGAGATGGGAAAGTCTTACCCACCAAACACCTCATACTTTTAACTCACCAGATTTATCAAAAACCATTAAAGCAGCCTATCTGATGTGAAAAGTCCGTCCTTTCATTCAAATCCATTAAGGTACTTTAAGTGCCAAAGATACGGACATTCTAAAAATTCATGCCGAGGGCAATATGAAACATGTGCCCGGTGTGCTGAGCCTGGACATGAATCTGAAAATTGTACAAAAAAAAATTTCTACGTGTTAATTGTGATGCTGCACACCCATCATATGCTCGATCATGCCCTAAATGGAAGATCGAAAAGGAAATACAAACTGTTAAAATCAATAATAATATTTCTTACCTTAAAGCACGTAAAATAGTAACAGCACGTACACCTAAAGGTGTCCTATGCCACTGTAACCAGTAAATCCTCAACTTCTGTTGCCATCCAATGTGAAAAAAGATCTATTGCTACACAAACCGAACATATCTCTGTGCCCGAAAATAGTCCAAACTGTACTGAAGTCCATCAAGTACTGAATTTAAACCTAAATCTGCCATACCCTTAGCAACTTTTAGACCAGAATTTTCACAGCCAAATAAACCAAGTACCAGTGGGGGTAATGAAACATATACTACAGTGAATAAGAAAAAATTCAATAAAAATCAAAATTAAAAAATAAGAAAGACGAACTCGCACCTAGAAAATCCTTAAAAATAATAGATGCTGAAAATAATGCCAATATTGATGATGCAGTACAACTATGTGCTTCGAATGACGAAGCAATGTTGACGCATGTGTTGCCACACTAGTCCAATAGGTACAGGGTGAACAGTTCTCGTTCACCAAAAAAGAAAAACTTACATAATGGTTTCTTTGGTTTCTTGGAACTGCCGTTGTTTGCAGACCAAGTTGTTTGAGATAATTAATACTTACCATCCCATTTGTGTTTGTCCCTCAGGGTTTCACTTCGTAATTCCCGAGGTAAATTAGCAATCATTTTCTTTCCTTTTCTCTTGTTCTCTCTTTCTTTTTCCTTCTATTTTTTTGTCTATCCTCCTTTCCCGTTCTTTTTTTGTTTTCCTTCTGTGTTTTGTGTTTCATGTCCTTCTCAGCTGCTGGTATCATCAATGCCGAGCCCTTAGTAAACATCACATCTGCTCTATGGGCCCTAGTACCACTCTTCGGCCTTTGCCGTAAGGTACACCGTTTTATCTCGGGATTGGGTTCATGTGGGTGTGATGCGAAAGGGGTAGAGCTGAGCTGTGTGCATCAGTAGTTTTGCTTTTGAGAAACGTTTGCAGTAAACGGTTCCAGAAGTGAGTTCCTTGGTTGCGTTGGTTGGATGGTGGAGAATGTTTCTTATCCAGAAATCCCCCTTGGATCCCTGATGGTCCTTGGGCCCTGTGCACCAGGTGCAGGTCATGGCCCGCTCTCCACCATCTAGCTTTGCGAATGATTCCGACGGTTACACTTGGCACGTTAGAAAAGTGTAGGGATACGGAATCTAGCGGGGGCTCCGATTGAACTGGAAGAAAACCGTGGATTTCTTTTAGTGGTTACAAGCATGGAGAGATCCCCCTTTCCCAATGGCGGCCATCGTGGTTGACGGCCATTTCCGCAGGCATTTTTGGTTTTGTCAAAGAGTTGTTAATACGCTTCGAAGTGATGTTTTTCTTATAGATTTAAAGGTTCTAAACGGGTTGCGAGTGTTTATTTTGATCTGAAGTGTTCTAGTAGTCTAGAAAAATCTCTCGGAAAATCGCTGTTTTGAATGTGATCCGGTCCTCGACTTGTGTGCTTCCGCGAAAGTAGTTCCTTCTGTCTGTATTTCTCATCGTGGAATTCCAGTAAGAATATCTCTGTGTTTTCAAAACTCATCTAGTACATCGATTATTGATCATCCGATTGAAGTTTTGGGTACTTTTATACAGATCGGGCGTCTTTTTGATTTTGTAAAACTTTGTGTCAAACCTGACGTCATTTTACTTACCGGAACTTTGGGAGTCTCTGGTGAGTTTTCTGCGATTGATATCACGTTCTACCTGTATTATATTATACTAGATACTGTGTATATAATTGTATATAATCGTGTGTTTACTTATAATATTGTATTTATATATGTTGATTCTTCGTCGATATGCTTATAACTTCATTGGCGGAGTGATACTAAATTTTGAATTTTTAAGTGCTTATTTCTTTTCTTCCTGTATACATTATATAAATCTTAGTACTTGTTGTGATTATGCCATTTTAGTTCTCTGTATATTTGCAATTTCAACTCTCAATTCCTTTTATTTAATCTATTACGCAGTTATTAATTTTGATGTTTTTTTCGCTTCTGCGCCTGCGCCGATGAATTTTTCTTGGCAATATTCGCTGATGCTTCGGGTTATCACTGGTGATCGTCTTGATATTTTGCTTTACTAATCAGTTTGGTCAATGTTAAATTATTTTTATTTTCCTGCCACTTCTACAGAGTATGAACTGGTGTTACTTATTGCCGTATTGATACTTACTACATATTTTGGTGAACATCATCCGTTTCTGCCTTTCCTGATCACTGTGGTGTTCATTATAAGAACGTTTTTGATATTAAACCAGTTATTGTGATACGGCAAGTGCTCTGAAAGAGCTTGTTGCTTACAGTGTAGTGAAGCACACGCCCCTGGGCCTTGTAAAAGCAACCAACATGTATCAATTGTATCCTCACGAAACAGGGCGCAAATACGAAGTATAATGTTAAGCACTCATGTTTAGACGAGGAATGTCCCAGCTACAAACGTCAAATCGGGCTTATAGCTAGATCTGATGACTATGGGTCTTAGATTCTTACAGATCAATGTTAATCACTTCCTTGTTGCCTTTAGTCATACGTTGATGACAGCTGCTGATGGCAATTTCGATCTTATTCAAGACCCTCCCCTCCCCGGCGGCAGGGTCCCCCCCCTTTTGGTTTTGTTCAGTTTTCCTCTAAATCTTTTGGCGCCCTCATTATTATTTGTAATTCTTCATTTGTAATTCCTCATTATTATTTGTAAACTGTCAATTTAAATTTAACACTCTGTCCTCTGTATTCATAGATATTTTATTGAGTGGTGAGCAAATGATCTATGTCTCCAGTACCTATTTGCGCCCACATGATGATATAGATTCCCAGATTGACGAATATTCCCAGGTCAATTTTGGGAGCCTTGATTGCATCATGGCGGGTGATTTCTATTCTAGATCTATGCTTTGGGGTTATAATTTTGAGGACTGCCGCGGCAGGAGGGTGAATGAGTTCTGCGTTGTGAACGACCTGGTTATTTGTAACGACATCGGGTCCGGCCCGACCTTCGTCACCCATTTGGGGACGGGTTGGCCTGACCTGACGCTCGTGGGTTCTCGCATCTATTCTTTAATTACGGACTGGAAGATTCTTGACTCTGAGTCCCTCAGTGATCATAAGTTTATATCATTTAATTTTGGGGTTGAAAGCAGTTCCTCCGGAGATTTCCATTTCAAAACTAGATTTGACGTCGGTAGGCTCGTTCACAGGTTTAAAAGACATCTTAACTCCTTGAAAAAGGACTTGGCTGATATAATGAATTGCGAACAACTGGAGCAATTTACAATTAAACTGTGTAAATTTGTAGGGGAATGTGTACAATCTACTCTCCGTAAAAGACGGAATCATAGATCTCTGAAACTATCTTGGTGGATGTCATAAGGTAAAATTGTCCTTATCAAAATTACCTCTGCCCTCAGGGGTTCACTTCTTTAGTGAATACGGGTGTTGCAATCCCGAGGTACCTTAGCAATACTTTTCTATCCTTTTTTCTTTCTCTCTCTTTCTTTTTCTTACTCTTTTTTTTTGTCTATCCTCCATTCCCCTTCTTTTTTGTTTGTTCTCCTTTTGTGTTTTGTGTTTCTTGTCCCTCTCAGCTGCTGGTGTCATTAATGCCGAGCCCTTAGTAAACATAACATCTGCTCTATGGGCCCTAGTACCACTCTTCGGCCTCTGCCGTAAGGTACACCGTTTGGGCTCGGGAATGGGTTCATGTGGGTGTGATGCGAAAGGGGTAGAGCTGCGTGCATCAGTAGTTTTGCTTTCGAGAAACGTTTGCAGTAAACGGTTCCAGAGGTGAGTCCCTTGGTTGCGTTGGTTGGATGGTGGAGAGTGTTTCATATCGAGAAATCCCCCATGGATCCTTGCTGGTCCATGGGCCCTGTGCACCAGGTGCACGTTATGGCCCGCTCTCCATCATCTGGCTTTGCGAATGACTCCGACGGTTACACTTGGCACGTTAGAAAATTGTGGGGAGACGGAGCCTGGCGGGGGCTCCGATCGATCTGGAAGTAAACCGTGGTTCTTTATTAGTGGTTACAAGCATGGAGAATTCGAGAATGCCTTTTGTCTCGGGTTCTTCATGCTCTTCAAGTTCTTCAAGTTCGACTCCAACTATCCCCTTACCCTCCAGGGTGTGGCGTTCCAATTGGGCAGACCAAGTAGAGAAGGAGGAAGCTTCAAGATCTATGAGACAATCTTCCTACGAAAATCAAACATCTTCACCATCAGAGGCAAGATATTTTATCCTAAAAAAGTAGATGGTTCTTTCAGTAATGTTTCACCATTTCTGATACAAAAAAGCATACAAGCAATTGTTGGTGATGTCATTTCTATAAAAAAACTAAGATCAGGAGATTTAATGGTGCAGGTGTCATCCAGTGCACAAGCAAAAAACATCATGAGTATGAAAACAATGGGAAACTTTGAAGTAAATGCTACCATCCACACACCACATTAATCAAAATGAACTGAATAGCTTGATTAGCCAACTTCCTACTCCATATCTGAACTTGGGTGACTTCAATGGTCATAATCCTCTGTGGGGAAGCAAAGACATAAATTGCAGAGGACAGCAAATTGAACAGTGTCTTTGTGCTCATAGGCTGTGCCTTTTTAATAATAAGGAATACACTTACTTTCATGAACCTAGCAGGACCTATCACAGTATCGACCTTGCTATATGTACACCAGCCATATTTCCAATCTGGAACTTCACAGTTGATAATGATCTCCTTAATAGTGATCACTTTCCTATCATCTTGTCTGGCAGTCATGTCAGATCATCTGTTAAAAAACCATCTCGGTACATTTTTCAAAAGCCAATTGGACAAAAAATACTCACCTTGCTGAGATTACTACTGGTATTATCCAAAACGGAGATATTGATACTGTGGTGGATAGAGTTACTCAACTGCTGATCAAGGCAGCAGATGATGCTATTTCAAAAAGTTCTTTAAAAACAACAAAGTTTCACTTTCCTTGGTGGACTTCTGAATGTATGGTGACCATTAAGCAACAACGTAAGGCTTGGTGTATTTTTCGGCGTTATCCTACAATGACCAATTACATAGCTTTTAAGCAAGCAGAAGCAATTGCTAGAAGAGTTCGTCGAAAGTGTCAACGGGAGTCATGGCAAAAGTATGTATCCGAAATAACTTTCTCTACTCCAAGCAAAATCATATGGGAAAGGATGAAAAAGTGTTCTGGATTATATAGACAACATCCCATTTCCATTCTAAATTGCAACGGTTGAACTATTAGTTCCTCGTTAGACATTGCTAATGAAATTGCCAAAGAGTTTGCAAATGTCTCTAATGCAACAAACTACCCTGAACCATTTCTAAATCACAAACTCATGTCGGAAAGTAAACCTATTGTTTTCCCAGAAGCAAATAACCAACAGTACAATTCAGAGTTTACCATGACAGAGTTGATGACAGCTTTATCAAAAACACACATAACTTGCAGTGGAGCAGACGAAATTAATTATCTCATGCTAAAACACCTTTCTCATGACTCCTTGTTGAACTTCCTGCATCTGTTCAACAGAAATTGGTTCGAACATAAATTTCCTAAATCATGGCAAAGAGGTATCACAATTCCCATCATGAAACCAGGTAAGGATCCATTAAGTCCTTTAAGTTTTCGAGCTATAGCACTTACAAGCTGTGTATGTAAACTGCTTGAAAAAATGGTAAACGCTAGGCTTGTATATTTTTTAGAAGACAATAAAAAATTATCGCCTCGTCAAAGTGGCTTTCGACAAGGTAGATCTACCACCGACAATCTAATTTCCTTAGAATCACAAATTAGGACTGCCTTTCTGAGGCGAAACCATTTAGTTTCCATATTTTTTGATATAGACAAAGCCTTTGACCGAACATGGCGCTATGATATTATTAAGGACCTCTTTGATTTTAATTTAAAGGGTAATCTTCCCATTTTTATCCAAAACTTTTTAGATTTTAGGCATTCCAAGTTCGCATTGGCTCAGTTCTCTCTCACACATATGTACAAGAAGAAGGAGTGCCACAAGGAAGTGTACTGAGTGTGACGCTTTTTAATATCAAAGTCAACAGTATTTTAAACCAATTACCATTGTCAGTTCATAAAACTATGTGTGTTGCTGATCTGCAAGTTTCCTATCAAGCACATGATATGCGTTCTGTTGAGCGACAATGTCAAGCTGCTGTTAATTGTATCTTGCGATGGACAAAAGTAAATGGATTCAGTTTTTCTGCACAAAAGACATGTTGTATTCACTTCAAAAGAAAATGTGGCATTTACTTACCCCCAGAAATCTTTATGGGAGACGTTAAAATCACAGTAGCAGATGAAGTAAAATTTCTCGGAGTCTGGTTAGATAAGAAACTCACTTTCTTGCCCCACATCCAAAGACTGCGAACGAAACGTGATAAAGCTATAAATATCTTAAAAGTTCTTTTAAATACAAAATGGGGTGCAGATCGGATTTCCATGCTTCGAATCTATAGAGCTGTTATTCGGTCAAAGCTTGACTATGGATGTTCTGTGTACGGATCGGCACGAGCATCTGTGCTCAAGAAGCTTGATCCAATTCATAATAATGCTCTTCGTATTTGTTCTGGTGCCTTCAAAACTTCCCCTATTCAAAACATATACGTTGACTGTAATGAGACATCACTCGAACTCAGGCGAGACCAGCTCTCACTGAATTATCACTTTAGAGTCATGTCCATGAACTACCATCCTTTGCAAAAGATCATTCTGGATGTGCCCTACGATCGGCTGTATTTAGCCCGACTCTCCTGTATTCCTTCCTTTGGCATGCGAATGCGCAATAGTGTGTCATCAACTCCACTAGAAAATCTCATTGTTAGAAAGAGGAAGGCTTGTGAAATACCTCCATGGCAAGTCCCAAATTTCATTTTTCTCAATCCTTTTGATAATTTTTTAAAGAGTAGTACACCTGATTCCATTTATGTTCAACTTTTTGCAGAACATAGAGGTTTATTTAAAGAATTCACTCCTATTTTTACAGATGGCACCAAAACAGCAACACATGCCGGATTTGCTTATGTATGTAATGATATAGTTAAGTCTTTTAAACTTCATACCTCATGCTACATTTTTACTGCAGAAATCACAGCAATTCACCAGTCATTAATTTTCTTCACCCATCAAAGGGTAATAAAATACATCATATATACAGATTTATTAAGTTCTTTACAATTACTTTCATCCAGAATGGCCATGCTTCATCCCATTGCCTCAGATATCCTCCAACTTGTCAATCGTCTGAAGGCACAAGGACACCATATTCAATTTTGTTGGGTTCCAGGACATGTTGGTATAAAGGGAAATGAATTGGCTGATACCGCTGTAAAAACAGCTAGTCGTATTATGAATCATCCCATTCCTCTGACAGATATTAAAAAAACTATTAGTAAAATATTATATGATAAATGGCAACATTCATGGAATCAGCAAACTCAAAATAAATTGTATGATATAAAGCCTTTAATACAGAAGTGGACTAGTTTTCAGTGTAGGAAACTTGATGTTATATTAACTCGTTTACGCATTGGTCATACTCGTTTTACCCACAGACACTTACTTTTAGGAGAAATTGAACCCTTTTGTAATAGTTGTCAGACGTCAGCAAGTATCAAACATATTTTAATTGAGTGTTCGAAATATAAACAGTTCCGTTTTAAACATTTCAAGACTTATACTTTACATTTGGCAGAATTGATTGGAGAAAATCCTCATTTGGAACTTTTCCCATTCCTACTGGACATTGGTTTTTTCCATCATTTTTAACTTCACTTTTTATAACCTTTTAGTCATTTTTCATTTTGTTTTCATTGTTGTACATGTTCCATAGTCATCGTTTTTTCGCACATTATCACTTTTTTAAATTATACACGTGTTTTAACCCATACTAATTTATGTATCTTGTTACCATATGTCTGGCGCAGCATATCCTCTTTGGATCTTGTGCCATTAAACCAAAATCAACCAACCAACCAACCAGCCCATTCCTTTGACAGATATTAAAAAAACTATTAGTAAAATATTATATGATAAATGGCAACATTTATGGAATCAGCAAACTCAAAATAAATTATATGAGATAAAGCCTTTAATACAAAAGTGGACTAGTTTTCAGTGTAGGAAACTTAATGTTATATTAACTCGTTTGCGCATTGGTCATACTCGTTTTACCCATAGACACTTACTTTTAGGAGAAATTAAACCTTTTGTAATAGTTGTCAAACGTCAGCAAGTATCAAACATATTTTTATTTAGTGTTCGAAATATAAACAGTTCCGTTTTATGCATTTCAAGACTTTATACTATACATTTGGCAGAATTGATTGGAGAAAATCCTCATTTGGAGCTTTTCTCATTCCTTCTGGGCATTGGTTTTTTCCACCATTTTTAACTTCACCTTTTATAACCTTTTAATCATTTTTCATCTCGATTTCATTTTTGCACATGTTCTATAGTCATGGTTTTTTCACACATTATCACTCTTTTAATTTATACACGTGCTTTAATTCATACTAATTTATGTATCTTGGTAACATATGTCTGGCACAGTATATCCTCTTTGGATCTTGTGCCATTAAACCATAATCAACCAAACCATAAAAAATCAAAATAAATCCCATCAAGAATCACATTCAAGTAACCCAGGACCGAACTCCCAGCGAGAAAACAAATTAAATTTAAAGATCCTTCTAACAAAAGGCGACGTAAAACCTAAAAGCAAAACCAGTCAGAGTCACTCCCAGAAGCCATTATTAACACAAGCACTCCTGCAACAAATGAATGGCCATAATCAATAAAGTCTTTAGAAATCCTAACGCTTCGAAAAAATCTCGGACAAGTCTTCGACTTACAGGAGTGCACGACATTCAATCCTTGATTAAACTTTTGATTGGTCTCCACATAATGCATTTACTCTGTTCCACACGCTCCATCAACATGACTGCCACTACATTGCTAACACCTCGGACTCTCTGTGCACCTGGTACTGGTGTGACCAAGGTGCCCAAATTTCATACAGTGCAAAACATTAGCAACATCCCTTATCGGGAATCACGCAATTTGAACATAGGCCCATCCAGGTTTAACGAAGTCACAGCGCCCCTTGCCTACGAGGTCTTAGGGTTTGGTAACGCGGCCGGGAAAAACGATCCCCAGCAAGGACTCGAGACAACGGGCCACCCCGCCCCGCCTGTGGCCAACGGCCCTACCGTGCTGAAAACACAGGTTCTCGTTAGATCACCGAAGTCAAGCAGCATCGGGCGCGGTTAGTACTTGGGTGGGTGACCACCTGGGAACACTGCGTGCTGTTGGCACATATCGGGCGCGGTAGCCCGGTGGTTTGCGCACTTAATTTGCACGCTGCCACAACTGCCGCCGTGTTCATGCAGAGTACGATCACGTTAAACATGTGGGTCCGTAAGTCCTTCCGAGAGGTTGGTGGTAGGGGAAGGAGGGTACGGTCCCTGTGGATGCGACCCTACTGGGTTCCGGTCTAAATTGGGTGGCACTTCCCGGCCGTTCAAACGATTATTACATCTTTCTGGTAGGTCGGACGGTCTGGGTCTCCCTAACACCGCCCCGCCGAACGGAGAAAGCCGCCGACTCCACCAAACAGCGAGCGCACGATCCGGGACTCCAAGAGGACAACGGACCAATGCCCCGCCAGGCGAGGCCAGACGCCACCAGTCCCGAAGAAGAACGCCGACGGAGACGACCGGAACCCCACCAGTCGACCAGGAACCCGCCCACAAAGGGACCAACCAGGCAACGCTCGCCACCGAAGAACGGCGACGCCCACCGTCCTCAGTCTTTGAATCTGCTGCAATTTGAATCTGCCATAATCAACCAACCAACCCACCGCCTTCAGAATCATTTATTATTTTTTCTCAACAAAAGCCGGCTAAGGTGGTTACAATGGCTAAACAAACACCCCACCTAACTTGGCGGGGGAAAAATATACAAAAACATTTGTCACAAATTGCGGGGAAAACTTGTTAACAATCATCCGCTATCAGTTCAGCGGTAAAAAGGGAAGTGATGTTTTACAAGTACCTCCGTGACAAATGCGGGAAAAGGAACATAAAAGGAGATGAAGAATGTCTATAATACTGAAATTTTTCTAAAAGGAGCAAGTACTCCCTTGCAAAAACAAAAATCTATTATTTAATAAAATTTATATTCATAAATATAAACTTAAATATAATATACATACTTATAATTTTATATACTTATACATTTATATTCATACAATATTTACAACAAGGGTTATTTACAATATAAGTTTCTATATACATTCTTAAAATGCTTATATATGTTACCGGCAAAGTATGAAACGCCGGCATTCTATAGATTCCCTAGGCATTGTATATAATGCCGGACGTTTTTAGGCAAAGTATGTAATATGAGAATTATAACATACTTTTCCTAGGCATTGTATATAATACCTAGGCATTGTATATAATACCTAGGCATTCTATAGAATGACAAATGCTATTTAGGCAAAGCATAAGAAAAGGTCCTGATAAGGCTATTATATTTAGGCAAAGTATAAAAAAAGGTCCTGATAAGGCTATTATATAAATGACGTGCATTCCTCAAAAATACAAATGTTATTCTACATAAATAATGAGAGTGCCCTTAAAAAATTTATATAAAATACATAAAGAAAAATGAAAGTTGTACAAAACAAAATTGATGCCTTTCTTATTAAGGGAAGCAAAATTTTCATATAAAAAATAAGAAATTAAAATTAACCTACTTGTTGCAATATGGTAAGCTTAAATGACATTTTGAATTACATTTCAAAACATTTTTCACGCAAAGGCATTTCATATTTTGACACTTTGTTTTACACATACATTTGACGAATCCTTGGCCGCTTCCACTGGACTGAGCAATTGCAATTGACCGGAGAGGAATTTCGTGGTCAGGAATATCTTAAATTCTAAGCAAGTTTATAGGGCATAATGTGAATTGTGATCTCGCATATACTTGTTTTAAAATTCCTTCAGAAGTTCGCGTGCATCAGTAGTTTTGCTTTTAAGAAACGTTTGCAGTAAACGGTTCCAGAGGTGAGTCCCTTGGTTGCGTTGGTTAGATGGTGGAGAGTGTTTCATATCGAGAAATCCCCCATGGATCTTTGTTGGTCCTTGGGCCCTGTGCACCAGGTGCACGTTATGGCCCGCTCTCCATCATCTAGCTTTGCGAATGACTCCGGCGGTTACACTTGGCACGTTAGAAAAGTGTGGGGAGACGGAGCCTGGCGGGGGCTCCGATCGATCTGGAAGTAAACCGTGGTTTTTTTATAAGTGGTTACAAGCATGGAGAATTTGAGATTGCTTTCTGTCTCAGGTTCTTCATGCTCTTTTTCAGATGAGAACAATGCTGTTCTGCCAAATATATCACGCATGGATTGGGCTGAGAGGGTTGAGATTACTGAATCCTCAAAGCCAAAAGATGTGACTCCCAGAGGCATGGGACAAAGTGGTGTAACATCAGGTAATGCCTCAAAAGCGAGATACTTCATCATAAAGACATCTGAAGGAACTTTTGCAAATTGTTCACCTTTTTTGATTCAAAAAAGTATAGCTGCCTATGTAGGTGATGTAAAAAATGTTAAAAAACTAAGATCCGGTGACCTTTTGGTCCAAGTTACCACAAATGCTCAAGCAACAAACAATGAAAATGACCCATATTGGAAATTTCAAGATCACAGTAAACTTACATATGTCACTTAATTATTCTAGAGGCGTAATTTCCGAATCAGATCTGATTTATGACAGTGAGGAAGAAATTTTGAACAATTTAATTGACCAAAATGTGTGCGCTGTAAGACGTATCAACATTCGTAGAGAAGGGAAAGTCTTACCAACTAAACACCTCATACTTACCTTTAACTCGCCAGATTTACCAAAAACCATTAAAGCAGCCTATCTGATGTGCAAAGTCCGTCCTTTCGTTCCAAATCCATTAAGGTGCTTTAAGTGCCAAAGATTTGGACATTCTAAAAATTCATGCAAAGGGAAATATGAAACATGTGCCCGGTGTGCTGAGCCCGGACATGAATCTGAAAATTGTTCAAAAAAATTTCAGTGTGTTAATTGTAATGGTGAACACCCATCATATGCTCGATCATGCCCTAAATGGAAGATCGAAAAAGAAATACAAACTGTTAAAATCAATAATAATATTTCTTTCCCTGAAGCACGTAAAATAGTAACAGCACGTACACCTGAAGGTGTATCCTATGCCACAGTAGCCACTAAATCCTCAACTTCAGTTGCCACACAATGTGAGAAAAGATCTATTGCTACACAAACCGAACCTATCTCTGTGCCCGAAGACAGTCCAAATCCTAATCCTACTAACCCATCAAGTACTCAATTTAAACCTAAATCTGCCATACCCTTAGCAACTTTTAGACCAGAGTTTTCACAGCCAAATAAACCAAGTACCAGTCTGGATACTGAAACATATACTACAATGAACAAAAAAAATCCAACCAAAAATCTAAATTAAAAAATGAAAAAGACGAACTTGCACCTAGAAAATCATTAAAAAGAGTAGATGCAAAAAATGATGCCAATATTGATGATGCAGTACAACTATGTGTTTCGGATGACGAAACAATGTTGACGGATGTGTTGCCACCTTCATCCAATAGGTCCAGGGTGAACAGTTCTCGTTCACCAAAAAAGAAAAAACCTACATAATGGGTTCTTTAGTTTCTTGGAACTGCCGTGGTTTGCAGACCAAGTTGTTTGAGGTTAAATCATTAATTAATACTTATCATCCCATTTGTGTCTGTCTTCAAGAAACATTTTTAAAATTTAACAATAGTATAAATTTTAAACATTTTACTTGCATTCGCAAAGATTTTGATCAAAACAGTAGGGTGTCTGGGGGAGTAGCCTTGCTAATTTCCCATAACTATCCTACCTCCAATGTACAACTTACCACTAACTTACAAGCTGTTGCTGCTCGTATCCATATTAAGACATTGATTACAATATGCTGCATATATATTCCACCAAATGATACTATTGATCGCAAGGAACTTGATGATTTGATTGGTCAACTACCTCCGCCATTCGTAATATTGGGTGACTTTAATGGTCACAACCCTCTTTGGGGTAGTTGTGACATGAATCACAGAGGACAGCAAATTGAACAGTGTATTAGTGATCACAGCCTGTGCCTATTAAATAGCAATGAACATACCTACTTTCATCAACCAAGCAAGACATTCCACACTATCGATCTTGCTTTCTGTTCCCCGTCAGTCCTTCCATACTGGTCCTTTTTAGTCGACAAAGATCTACACAATAGCGACCATTTTCCCATTGTTCTCTTTAACAGTCAAATCAGATCACCTGTGAAACCATCGCGATATATCTTTTCGAAAGCTGATTGGTTAACATTTACTTCCCAAGCTGTGATAGCTGATGACGCAGATCAGAGCTGTGACATTGATACAGCTGTAAACAATATTACAAATCTCTTGATTAAGGCTGCTGATAATACAATCCCTAAGAATTCTGGAAAAACATCGAAGTATCACTTTCCTTGGTGGAATGAAGAATGTCGCGAGGCATACAAAAAACAAAAGAAAGCCTGGGCCAAATTTCGAAGGTATCCTACGACTGATAATCTTACTGCATTTAAATATACAAAAGCTGTTGCTCGTAGGATACGCAGACAAAGACAAAGAGAGTCATGGGAGGAGTAAGTCAGTGGACTAAACTGTTCCATTTCCAGCAAAAAAGTATGGGAAAAGGTCAAAAAGTGTTCTGGTGTCTATAATGACCACCTTATATCTGTTATAGATAGTAATGGCTCAATTATTAGCTCTCCCGCAGAAATAGCAAATGAAATAGCCAAAGCCTTTGCAGATGTTTCAAACTCGGCAAGTTATTCAGAACCATTCCTGTCACATAAAATCAGATCAGAAAAGAAAGCAATTGTCTTCTCACAAGCCAAACACTTGCCATACAATTCTCCGTTTACAAAGTTTGAACTTATTACAGCATTGTCACAGACTCAGGGAACCAGCAGTGGGCCAGATGGTGTCCATTATACTATGCTGAAACATTTTTCTCACGAGTCTTTATTGAACCTTTTATATCTGTACAACAGGATTTATATGGAACATAAGTTTCCGACATCCTGGCAAAGAGCAATCACCATACCCATTTTAAAACCAGGAAAGGACCCCAAAAGTCCTTCAAGTTACCGACCCATTGCTTTGACAAGCTGTATTTGCAAAATTATGGAAAAAATGGTAAATGCCCGACTTGTTTATTTCCTTGAAACAAATAAACTTTTATCTCCACATCAAAGTGGTTTTAGACGAGGAAGATCTACCTCTGACAATATTATTGCTCTGGAATCCCAGATCAGGACTGCCTACCTTAGGCGAAATCATTTAGTGTCAATATTTTTTGATATTGACAAAGCCTATGATCGCACATGGCTCTATGGTATTATTAAGGACCTTTTTGATTTTAATTTAAAAGGAAATCTTCCCATTTTTATACAAAACTTTTTAGCACATAGGACATTCAAAGTTCGTATTGGTACTGTTCTTTCAAATCCTCACGTACAAGAGGAGGGAGTGCCACAAGGAAGTGTATTGAGTGTGACTCTATTTTCCATAAAAATCAACAGTATTTTAAATCATCTACCACCATCAGTTCATAAAAGCCTATATGTGGATGATTTGCAAGTTTCATACCAAGCACATGATATGCGCACTGTTGAAAGACAGTGTCAAACTGCAGTAAATGGCATTCTGCAGTGGGCTAATCAAAATGGATTCAGGTTTTCAATCCAAAAGACTTGTTGCGTTCACTTCACCAGAAAACGAGGTCTACACTTACCTCCAGAGATTTTCATGGAGAATGCTAAAATTGCTGTTGTGGATGAAGTGAAATTTCTTGGAGTCTGGTTCGATAGAAAACTCACCTTCCTACCCCATGTTCAGAAATTGAGAAAGAAATGTGAGAGAGCCATGAACATTTTAAAAGTTCTGTCAAATACGAAATGGGGTGCAGATACAACTTCAATGCTACGTATATATAGGGCCATTATTCGTTCCAAGATTGATTATGGATGCAATGTTTATGGGAGTGCACGAACATCTGTTCTTCAGAAACTGGACACAATACATAATAAGGCATTACGTATATGTTCAGGTGCCTTTAGAACATCTCCTGTTCAAAGCTTATATGTGTACTGCAATGAGCCACCTCTAGAATTCAGGCGTGAACAGTTGATGCTGAATTATTACTATCGGGTCATGTCCTTACAGAACCACCCTCTGCAACGACTAATACTAGATGAGCATTATGATCGACTCTACGACCACAGACCCTCATGCATTCCTTCTTTTGGCAAGCGGATACGAAATATATTATCAATAACCCCACAAGTAGATGTAAATATAAGGAAAACAAAGTGTTTTGAAACACCTCCATGGCATGTTCCAGATTTTAAATATCTGAACCCATTTAGTAATTTTACTAAGGGAAACACAGTTCAGACTATTTATCTGCAACTGTTTGCTGAACATAGAAATCTCTACAACGAGTTTACTCCTATTTTCACAGATGGTTCAAAAGCTGGCAATTATGTAGGGTTGGCTTATGTATCTAAAAATACTATAGAGTCTTTTAAACTGCATGCTTCTTGCTCTATTTTTACTGCTGAGATTATGGCAATATACCAGAGTCTTATATTCATATCGCATCAAATTTCCAAAAAGCACATCATTTATACCGATTCATTGAGTTCGCTACAACTTTTATCATCTAGGACTGCTATGAATTACCCTATTGCCTCTGATATTCTCAAGTATGAACATCGTCTAAAGGTTCAGGGATACCATACTGAATTTTGTTGGGTGCCTGGACATGTTGGTATCAGAGGAAATGAGTTGGCAGATATTGCTGCTAAATCAGCTACTCAAAATTTAAATCTGACAATCCCTTTAACTGACATCAAACCATTCATTTTGAAAAATATTTATGACAAATGGCAGTATTCATGGAACCAGCAGTCTCGTAATAAGTTGTATGAAATAAAGCCCGTAATACAAAAGTGGACTAGTTTCCAATGTAGGAAACTTGAGGTACTTTTAACTCGTTTGCGAATTGGTCATACTCGTTTTACGCACAGACACTTACTTTTAGGAGAAGTTGAACCGTTTTGTAATAGTTGTCAGACCTCAACAAGTATCAAACATATTTTAATTGAGTGTACTAAATATAAACAGTTTCGTTTCAAGCATTTTAAGACTTATACATTAAATTTGGCGGAATTGATTGGAGAAAATCCTCATTTGGAGCTTTTCCCATTCCTATTGGACATTGGTTTTTTCCATCATTTTTAACATCACCTTTTATAACTTTTTAGCCATTTTTCATATCATTTGCATTGTTGCACATGTTCCATAGTATTTTCACTCATTATCACTATTCTAAATTATACACGTGTTATCAATACTATTTTATGTATCTCGGTACCATATGTCTGGCGCAGCATATCCTCTTTGGATCTTGTGCCATTAAACCATAATCAACCTCAACCTCAACCTCAACCTCCAGTAACTCAGTCAGTCTCTTCATCCAACCAAGCTGAGACATCATATTGGCCTCTGACACCTCAAATAGAAGCCTTTGCCCTGTTTCCCCGGGCCAGACTACCCCGTCTGATAGATGAGTCAATAATACGAGTAAAAATAGATGATAAGCTTAAGGCCGCAGCTCCAACTCGGTGGACTATGACGTCACAAAGCTGGTACCGTAGGTGCTATGACGTCACAAATATGATGCCGTATCATTAGCCACCCCATTGGCCAACAGCCAATGACATAAGTTAGGATCCCAAAAATGACGTCATGGATATTCAACTTGTAAAGTATCCAGTACCGAAAGTGGTATAAGCACAAATATTTATATAAACGAAATCTAGTATTTAGAGATAAATTAAATGAATTCAAAAAGTTTTTACTGGTATAGTTAAGAAACTGCAAAAAGGACTATTCTGCAGCAAATAGTTATTCCCTTGTTATACTGGTACGACGACCAAACTAGGAAGGCTCACTGGGCCCATCCGTAACTTCTTAATTTTCTATTATTTAATCAATTCCTATGATTTATATTCCTCATCTAGATCTTCTGATAATTAATTAAAAGAAGAGATCAAAATCTTAGATAGATATATCTAAGATTTTGATCTCTTCTTTTAATTAATTATCAGAAAATCTAGATGAGGAACATAAATCATAGAGAAAGATATTGTTTTTTGGCGCAAGTATCTCAAATTGAGATTACACCAAGCTTTGAACAAATGGTGTAAGTCAGCGGACCACTAGATGGCGTCACACTCTAGAACCAGCCACAGATACGGTACCAGTATTTGTATAATTATGAAATTTGGTATATACAATACCAACTGAATATACACTCTAAAACAAAAAAATCGACGCATCCCGCAAAATAATCCGATAGTAATGAAACAGTACATGCAAACATGTGTCGACCGAATATGTAAATAATTAAAAATTCGCAGCCAATGACTGAATAGTCGGAACTACAGCTCATTGAAACTGAGCACCATGGTGGTGTATATAATGGAGCGAATCTCGCTTTCAGGAACAAAGCGTCCAGTGGATTTCAATAGCGTTTACGTACCTTGATTGTAACACTGCCTCGTCGGCGAATTCGCAGCCACTACGAGCCTATGAAGGGGTTTGAAAGAGGGCGTGCGGTCGTACTGCATGAGGCTTGATGGGCACACTGACGAATCGCTCGGCATTTGGGTAGGAGTGATGCAGCAATTAGACGGTGTTGCCATGAATGGATCCGGAATGGCAGATTTCAGCGGCAAGCGGGCAGCGGATGGCCTAGAGCGACGACAGAATGGGAAGATAGAGCGATTATCAGAGCAGGTGTGGCATCACGAAATTTGTCGTTATCAACCATCCAACGTGTGACAAACACGGAAGTGACCAACCGGACCATTAATAGAAGAATAAGGGAGCGGAATCTATACTCGCGTCACCATTACGCCGCCTACCACTGACCAGTATGCACCGTTAACAGCAATTTCAATGGTGCCGGGCCCGATCAACGTGGAATTGTTCGGATTGGGAACATCCGGACATCGTCAGGATCCTGCTCTTACTGTCACACGCCACGCGCCTCGACCACAGGGAGTTATGGTCTGGGGACGCCATTTCGTTTGATAGCCTAACCCCTTTGATAGTCCTCCGTGGCACCATCACAGCAAATCGGAACGTTACCGATATTCTAGGATCCGTTGTATTGCCATTCCTTTCGCGACACCCCGGATTAATTTTTCAGCAAGATAATGCCAAGCCTCATACAGCACGCTTTTCTATTGATTGTCTGCGTGCTTACGACACACTTCCTTGACCAGTCAAGTTCCCAGATCTCTCAGCTATTGAGCACATTTTGGCTGAGATGGGGCGTCGTCTGCGACCATCCCAGAATGTAAACGAATTAGCTCGTCAATTGAAAGCCATTTGAAAAGACATCCCTCAGAACACCATCGGACAACTTTATGCATCTATGCCACGTCGGGTAACAGTTTGTTTCAAGGCCAGAAGAGGACCAACGCCATATGGACGTGTTCACTTTGTGTAGGTCTTTCAGTGCAATAAATCATCCAATTGTTCTGAAATTCTAGTCATTTCTTTTACTGTACATCCACATGACACGTGCCAAATTTTGTCTCATTTGGATAATTCTTTCTTGGTGCGGCGATTTTTTAATCTTAAGAATGTATTAACGACCAGTTCAATGTTGGATACAGTGGTCTCGAAAAAGTTCCGCATGTAGTTCATGAAAAGAAACGGAGATTGAACAGAGCATTGAGGAATTCTACAGTAGCTAGGAGTTTTTCGAGATATGCATATCTCCACCGAACCTGGAAGTGACGATGGGAAACAAACTCAAAAATCCATCTCGTAATTCTCCTCTTGAGTCCTGAATCCAGCACTCTGTACAGGAGCCCGTCCTTCCAAACTAAGTCGTAAGCGGCTTTAATTTCTAAAGAGACATGGGCTATATGTTTTTTCGACGTTCCTGCGCCGATAATGTATTCCTGGATCTTTAACAAGGAAGCAAGAACAGGAGATAGCCGTGGTGATTTTCATGGAACGTATCCTGTTTTGAAATTCCTCTGGATCTTTCGGGAAAGGATCAATTTCTCCATGACATTTGCTACCAGTGAGGTTAAGGTAATTGGGCGATACGACTCCAAAGCTTACCTGTCTTCCCCTCTCTTTAGAATTGGAACGAGTACCGAAATTTTCCAGGATTCTGGAATCTATCCTGAAGACCTGGAGTTGTTTAGCAGGTTGTGCAATGTCAGCGGGTTTTCTACCTTAAGTCCCCACAGGGTCTTGATATGAACCCTATCAAGCTCAATAGATCCCCGGGATGTATTTGCTAGAGAGCTTATTAATTCTTTGAGTTCAAGAGACGCGTTGAAAACCGAGATTTCGTCGTCGTTGAAGTCTAAGAGAATCCCTTTCATCAGTTCAATGCGGCCATACCAATCAGCAAGAACATTGGTCTGGGACTGTGATAACGAGGAGTCCCGTCCGTCGATTTTAAGGATCCAATTTGAGGTGGGAAGGGGATCATCGATTTTATTAAGCACTTTTAAGATCTTATAAATGAACTCGGACTAGTAAGCCTCCTGGCACACCTCCTGCAGTAGTGTCTATACACACGTACGAGCGCACATATACTTTATACACTAAAAACATGATTTTATAGCTTATTTTTAACTTTTTTTTTATAAAAAAAAAGGTCTCGATCCATTATAATATTAAAAACATAATTATATAGCTAAAAAAGGTCTATATATACCTTTTTTACATTTTGACCAAATTTTAACAGTGAATTACTGAACTTTTTTAGTTAAAAAGCTAGACTATTAAAGGTATGATTTCACAGCGAATTATTTAAAATAAATGCGTGAAAAAAGAGGACCTCCAAATGAATGGAAGTCCTCTAATATATTAAAAATGTATACCTTTTTTTTAGTTAAAAAGCTAGACTATTAAAAGTATGATTTCACAGTGAAAACCTCCAAACGAATGGAAGTCCTCTAATATATTAAAAATGTGTACCTTTTAACAGTGAACTTTTTTAGTTAAAAACCTAGACATATTAAAAGTATGAAGTGAATTATATAAAATAAATGCGTGCCAAATGAATGGAAGCCCCCTTTTTTAAAGGGTAGGGTTGAGACCCCCCATATATATAATAGAAAAACTCAAAATGTTTAACTAAATCTAAACATTTTTTATAGAATTAAAAAAAAGAAAAAGAAAATCATTACAAAACATATGTTAGAGATGTAGTGGGGGTAAGGCCCCCCCAACTGAAAAATGATTAAGCTTTCTCTAATTCATATTCGTATTTATCATCAATCATACCCGAATACTTAAATATATATCTCCCTTTATTGATTTTATATATTGATTCATCAGAAAGTTTTCCATGTTTATTCGCAAGAGAATATTCTTTTTCTTCAGCTTCCACATCTAAATTTACGATTACTGAATCTCCATATTTAGTTTTAATTTTTCTCAATGATATCAGATCATATTTCCCAGGTCATTTAATTTAAACGTTTTTGAATAACCTTTCAGGCTCTCTTCCATTTATTAGTAAACATTTTTTATAAATCCTCTTTTATGACCAATAGAATAAATTCTTTGAAATAACATAGAAAACTCCTAATCCATTCAATTTAATATCTTCATTTTCTTCTTTTTCAATTAATGCAGTCATCCTTTGAAAACTTTCTGATAATAGTTTTTCATTATATTCATCATACAATTCTTTACAAAGATAAGTCAAATAGTAAATTTCTTCAGAATTTGTAAAATTTAAAGCTCGATTATCACCTAAACACTCATCCATTTATATAGAAACATTTTTTATAAATATAAATTCACCCATTCTTCATAATCTGTAAAACCTCTTTCTACCATCTCTTTTTTAAGTTTTTCTCTGTATTCTTCATCAGACTTTGACTCTCTAAATATTTTTTCAGCTATAATATTTTTTTGTTCATTATCAGAAATTGTAATAGAAACATCAGGATCAAATCCATTTAGTACATTAATTATTCTAGTTACTTTCCCTACAAAACATTTATCATCACCCTCTTTTAGTTCACCTTTTAACACTTTTATTATTTCATTTTTATTCTCATTTTTTAAAATTCTATTAAACACAACAACTAATATCTCTCTAAATTTAATATTATGGAATTCTACCTCTAGTAAGTGTCTTTTAATTTTTATATCTAATTCTTTAATGCATTCATCTAAATCATATATAATACCTGTATTTAATAATTTTATGATAGTCTCTCTCAAAGATTTTTGAATATATGTATTATGTACATTTTGAGAGTCATTATATACATTATTATGAAATAATCGTCTTCTTAAAATCGGGGGTAAATTTATTTTATCTACATCATACCATACTTCATTTATTCAAGACAAAAATATTAATTCATTTAGGGATGTAATATCATTTTCTCTACAATATAATTCTTTTAAATTAGTTAAATTTTCTATTTCTTCAAGTGACGTTAATTTATTTACACAACGATATAATCTTTCTAAATAAGTTAAATTTTCTATTCCTACAAATGACGTTAATTTATTTACACCACAATATAATACTTCTAAATTAGTTAAATTTTCTATACCTTCAAGTGACGTTAATGTATTTCCTCCGCAATGTAATTCTTTTAAATTAGTTAAATTTTCTATTCCTTCAAGTGACGTTAATTTATTACCCCCACAATATAATACTTCTAAATTCGTTAAATTTTCTATTCCTTCAAGTTATGTTAATTTATTTTCCTCACAATATAATTTTTCTAAATTTTCTATTCCTTCAAGTGACGTTAATTTATTACCTCCACAATATAATACCTCTAAATTCGTTAAATTTTCTATTCCTTCAAGTAATATTAATTTATTTCCTCCACAATTAAATTTTTTTAAATTCGTTAAAATTTCTATTCCTTCAAGTGAAGTTAATTTATTTTCTCCACAATATAATTCTTTTAAATTTATTAAATTTTCTATTCCTTCAAGTGACGTTAATCTATTCCAAGCACAATCTAATTTTTTTAAATTTATTAATTTTTTCATTCCTTCAAGTGAAGTTAATCTATTATCTCTACAATATAATTCTTTTAAATTAGTTAAATTTTCTATTCCATCAAGTGAATTATAATTTAATAAAGAAATCACTTCAGTAGGATTCTCTATATTTAAGAAAGATATAAATTCTTTTCTTATACCATTATTATATATACCATTCATTTATTTAGAAACATTTTTATAAAATATTTATTTTTCATAATGACCAAACTTTTTATTTAATTCACTCATCTGTATAGCTTGAATTTTTTTCCAATAAACATTAAAAAAGTGATCAGGTAATAGATCAAATTTGTATTTAATCAAATAACAGAAATCTAATTTATCCGTAAATTCTTCTATAAAATTTTCACTAAATGTCTGATATCTAGCTATATACAGCCAACTTAAATCGTCTTTTAATTCTCTCATGGTATCTTCTGTAAGATTTTGAAATATTGATACTTTATATAAATCTAAATTATCAGAAAATTTTATGATAAATTCGTTACTTAAAGTTTGATATTGAGAAATGTTTACCCAATCTACTGTATCTTTACATTTTTCTATAAAATCTTCTAATAATTTTTGATATCTAGAAATTTTAGGCCAATCATCAGGTTGAGCAAATTCTTCAATGAAAGATTTAGACAGTGTTGAATATTGTAAAACTAAATCCCAATTTACATAATCTTTCAGATTTCTAATTACATCTTCAGATAAATTTTTTCTAGAAAATTCATTCCAATCAATATCCATTTAATGATGAACTTATTTTAGAAAGGGATATTTTCAATATGCATATAAGGTTTTAAAGTGCTTGATTTACCATGGGTTTTTATCCATAATGTGATGATATCATCACGTTTTCCATAGGCAAAACAAGTTACTGAATCTCTTATACCTATATTTTCAAAAATTGATTTACCGTTGATTTGTAGAGTAATCAGTGTATCTTGATTATATATATATATCTTCTTCCTAGTAGATGAACTATATCCGTATGTATTAAATATACGGAAATTTTCATATACATATCTGTAGTTAATCGCATCTCCTGATCCAGTAATTTTGAGCTCATCATGTTGAAATTTGCTTTTTGAAATCCCCCACTTGTAATAGTATGAAAGTCATTTTCTATGGTAATCCAGATATCTCTATTGTCTAAACATATTTTATTGACAGCATCATTATCATTTTCAGGTTCTGAAACATTCGTAATTATTTTATTTTTTGCATCAAATTTATCATTCTTTAATATTAATGAATGTTTTCAAAATATCTTTTATTCACAATATTTTTAGGTTCTATAGGATCTGAAACATTTCCTATTCTTTTTGCTTTTGCATCAAAAGCTTTTCCTTCTAAAGAATGTTGTTGTTGTTGAAACCCAGACCGTCCGACCTACCAGAAATGTGTAAGCTTCTAAAGAATGTAAAGTTGTTTCATCTAATTCTTTTATTCTCTTGCCTGTTTCTTCAGTAAAGGATAAAAAATCTTTATCATATTTGGTTTCTATAAGATCTCTCAATTCAAATTTAGATTGCTTATAACAGGGCCTTCAGGTTCAGGTAAAACAAATTTACTGTTAAATATGATTTATAATTTTTTTAATTTTGATGCACTATATATATGCGCAAAAGATTTATACGAACCTAAATATTCTAAATTACAAGACATATATACAATGTTTGAAGATATAGAAAGAGAAGATATTTTGAAATGTAAGAATAAGAAAACATTATTAGAATTATATGATAAATACAAAAAAGAAGTATTCTTTTCTGCAGATGATTTTATTACTGTAGATGATTTAAAACCTTCATTAAAGAATTTAGTTATTTTCGATGATTGTGTGACTGAGAAAGATCTAAAAACCATTCAGGAATTATTTATCCGAGGTAGAAAGAAAAACGCATCCATTATTTATTTATCACAGTCTTATTATTCAACACCAATCAATATAAGAAAGAACTGTAATTACTTTATTTTTTCCAATCTACAACCAAAAGAAATGCAACAGATTATAAGAGAGATAGATGGTAAATTAAGTACTGAAGAATTTAAACAAATATATAATAAAAGTGTTCAAAAACAATACGATTTTTTAATGTTAGATTTAGTGAACCCAAAAATAAGATATAGAAAAAAATGTGATCCTATATAAATGAAATGGAAGAATATTTAGAAAAAAGATTGTATGTTTACAGAAAGAGTAGAAATTTGTATCAAAAGATAAGTATTTCATTGTCAGTAAGTAAGGTCATTCCAAGTGGAACGGGTTTATCAGCAATAGCCTTTCTTCCGCTTGCTTTTTTAAGTTTATCGGCTGGAATAGTAGAAGCAATTGATCTTGCATTAAAAATATCAGAAAGAAAAGAAGAATATAGACATTGTTATAATTTTTATAAAGAACTCATTAATTCGTTTAAAGCTAAGGCAGAAGAAGAAATTTATATGCGAGAAAAGGATTTCATAAAGAGTTTAAAATTTAATCCAGTTGAAAAATATGTAAAACAAATGTAATTGAATGGATATAAATTTATTCATCCTAAATAAATGAAAGGTGGTGATATTGTTGGATGGTTACGAGATGAAATAAATCCTCCAGAAATGCATTTACCAGGTTATCAATATTGTGGTCCATTTACAAAATTAGAAAAAAGATTAAAAAGAGGTGATCCTGGAATAAATAAAGTTGATAAAGCATGTAAAAAACATGATATTTCTTATAGTAAAACAAAAGATACAAAACAGAGACATGTTGCTGATCAAGAATTAATACATGAATTAAATGCAATACAAGATCCAACATTTCGAGAAAGATTAGATAGAGGAATTATTAAACCTATTATTAGGGCTAAAGCAACTTTTGGGTTAGGAATTTCTCCTTCTATATATTTATTGTGTCAAGTTTAAAAAGAAAACCGAAACTAAAAATTATCATGAAACTACTTCTAAAAAAATAAACCAGTTGGTAAAGGTATTTGTACAATTTGTGGTAGTAAAAAGAATACTTTTTTAGGAATTTAAAAGAGACATATTATAATCCAGAAACAGGTTATTGTGGTATTCAAGAATTGAAAAGAAAAACAGGATTACCTATTGTTGAAGAATTTTTACGTATACAAGATGTATATACTAGGTATAAACCGGTCATTCGTAAATTTAAAAGAAGGAGATTGATTATTATGTTCAAAACAGTAATAATCAATTTGACGCTGATTTGCTATTTATAAAAAATTATAGCAAATATAATGACTAAATTAATTATTTGTTAACAGTTATAGATGCTTTTAATAAATATGCTTGGGCTTTCCCTATACAAAGAAAAACATCTGAAGAAGTCGTACAAGCTTTTAAAATCATATTTAAAGAAAGAAAGCCAAAATTCATTTTGACAGATGAAGGTACTGAATTTACAGGAAAACAGACCCAAAAATTATTCAAAGATAATAATATACATTAGTTTACGACTTATAATAAAGAAATAAAATCTGCAATAGCTGAGAGATTTAATAGAAGTATAAGAGAAAAAATTATAAAGTATATGCATGCTAACAATACTAAAAGATATATTGATTTATTACCCAAATTACTTAAAAATTATAACAATTCATATCATAGATCAATAAAAATGACACCCGTTGAGGCTAGTCGAGACGATAATGAATCTCAAGTTTATATAAATTTATATACGAAAAAGATCATAAAAAACCTAAATTTAAGATAGGGGATAGTGTAAGAATATCAACAATTAAAAAAACATTCAGGAAAGTAGATGATTCTACATTTACTGAAGAGATTTTTATAGTTTCTGAAGTATTAAAAACAGATCCAATTACTTATCGATTAAAAGATTTAAACAGTAAAGAAATTGAAGGAACTTTTTATGAAAATGAAATGGTAAAATATAATAAAAAAGATGATGTATATAAAATTGAAAAAATCATAAAAAAGAAAAGTAATAAATATTTTGTAAAATGGTTAGGATATCCAGATGAATTTAATAGTTGGACATCTGATTTATACAATGTTTAAAGATAGATGGTATAATAAAGGTGATCTTTGGGAATAACTAATCATTAATATGATGATTTAACGGGGTGGGATCTAACCCCCCCCCCCCGATAAATACGATAAAAAGCTGTTATTAATACGTAGTAAATAAATGAATGTTAACTTTTTTGACGGTGTTGAAATGGTTGAATCGATTGATATTTCAGATAATCAAGTTTCAGATAATAAAATAGCGCATAATTTTAAAATGAAATTAATCTATGATTCTTTTTCAGAAGAAGAATATTTTTATGTTATAGACTATGAGAGTTTAAAACAAAGATATAAAAGTAGAATTAGTTATTTTAATCGAATAAAAGGAGGTATAATATTACTCAAGAAGTTGAGGAAATGTTTTTAAAATTTTTAGATATTATGTATCATGAGAAATCAGTTAATTATTATTATTTTATGAAACAGATTTGTGATATTTTTAATATTGAAAATAATATAAAGGTCCAAAGACTTTGTTATAAAGTCAAAAAGAAATATGAAAAAATATGGAATGCCTTTAAAAAAATGTTTCCTAATAAATGGATGTGACAAGAATATGCACACACTGTAAGATTATAAAACCAATAGATGATTTTTATAAACATCGTAATTATGGTAAATTTAATCGTGACAGTGTTTGTAAAATTTGTAAATCTATGATTAGTTATACGAAATATAATTGTGAATGTGGGAAACAGTATACATATCTTCATAAACAAAGACATTTGAGAAGTAATTATCATATCAAGCGAGTTGTGAAAAGTATTTAAAAAAATGTTTCCTAATAAATGGACATGTTACTGAGAGCAAAGACTATTAATAAACTTAGAAAAGTAGTAAAACAATTGAATATTAAACAACCTAAAGGTTGTAAGAAGGATGATTTAACTAGATTATTAATTAAATATATCAGAAAAACAGGTGAATATAAACCTGTTTTAGTAGATATATTAAATTTAGATATATCAAAATACTTGGAAAAAAAGAAGAAAATATTTATTGAAAAACCTGAGAAACGTAATAAAATTGAGAAAATTTTTGATTCCTTTTGTTTAAGATTTGATAAAAATGATTTTAAATCTGTAATTTTCTTTCCTGAAGAAAAGTTATTTACACTAGAAGAAAATCTTGAAAAGTTATTTACAGAAGATAGAAAATGTCGTATATGCGGTAAATATTACAAAACTGAAGATGAACATATAAGGAAAGACTTAATAATTAAAAGATCAAAACAAAAGAGAAAATGTATTATTTGCGGTATATATTATAAACATTTAGAAGATCACATATCAAGTCGAAAACATAAAAAAACATTATTAAATGATGAAGGTAATGTAGAAATTAAGATATATGAAACTGCTTATAAATCTAGATTAAGATCATATAGAATTAATAATTGCAATAATATTAAAATCCCTCTAGAATTTTTAGAAGAGAAAAGAAAGGTTGTAATAGAAAAAATAAAGCAAATTATGAAAGAATTTAATGGAATAAAGGTAAATTTTAAATTGTTTTGTTTGTATAAATTGAATGAAGAAATTCAAGAATTTACATTCAAAACTGAGAATCAAATTATATTAAAATCTAATGATTTACATGCTTTTTATGATTATGTTATTGACAAATTAATAAATGAATCTGATGAGTTTATATCAAAAGGATCTGGTTGGAGTCTTGAAGAAATTAAATTTTTGGAATTGAGAATAAATAAGTATCAACCCTTGAGAGGATCAAGTTATATTGATTTACCTGAAAACATTAAATCTAAACAAGCTATAATAAATGTAAAAAATAAAGATAATAAATGTTTTATGTGGTCTATATTATCAGCAATTCATCCTGTAAAAAAATATCCTCAAAGAGTGTCAAAATATGAGCAATATAAAGATGAATTAAATTTTAAAGGTATTGATTATCCTGTTTCATTAGACAATATTAAGAAATTTGAAAAACTAAATAATATATCTGTAAATGTTTATAGTTATGATGGTTCAATTTATCCACTTAGAATAACTAACAATAAATTAGAAAAACATGTAAACTTGTTTTATATGAAAGATGAAAAGAATGATCATTATTGTTGGATTAAAAATATGAATAATTTGATCAGATCACAAATTACTAATAATCATATATATTTATGTGATAGATGTTTAAATCATTTTTATTCTGAGGAAAGATTAAAGATACATGTGGAATACTGTAAAGAGACTGTCACAATTAATATGCCTAAAAAAGATGACGTTATTCAATTTAAAAATCATGAAAGAAAAATGAGAGTACCATATACTATATATGCTGATTTTGAATCTCTCTTACCTAAAATTGATACACGTGAGCAAGATCAAACTAAATCATATACTGTGAAATATCAAAAACATGTAGCAGATGCATTTTGTTATTATATCAAATATGAAAATGAATACTTTAAACCTCCTGTTGTTTATAGAGGACCTGATACAATCAAAAAGTTTGTATCTATGTTAAAAGAGGATACTCTTAAAATTGAAAAATTTATAGAAGACAAAGCTAAAAAATATGAAAGTATCAAATCAATGATAGAGTTCGATGAAAATCATTATAAAAGAACTAATATATGTCATATATGTGAAAAACAATTCTTAAAGGATGAAAAAGTAATTGATCATTGTCATATAACTGGAAAATATAGGGGTCCTGCTCATAATGTTTGTAATTTAAATTATCAAATTCCAAAATTTATTCCAGTAAAAATCCATAATTTAACAGGTTATGATTCTCATTTGTTTATAAAAGAACTTGGATTTGATAAATCAAAAATAGATGCTATACCTAATACTGAAGAAAAATATATATCTTTCAGCAAAAAAATAGGAGGTATGAAATTGAGATTTATTGATTCATTTAAATTTATGTCTTGCAGTTTAGATAATTTATCAAAATACTTGAGACCAGAGAATGAAATAAATAGATGTCCTCCAAAAATACGGAAAATGAAATATATTAAACACTTAAAATCAAAATTTAGAGAGACATCATTACATTTTCCTGATGATAAATTAGATCTCATTACAAGAAAAGGTGTATACCCCTATGATTATATGGATTCTAGAGATAAATACAAAGAAAGAGAAATACCTTCAAAAGATAAATTTTATAATACATTGAATGAATGTAATATAACTGATGAAGAATATAAGCATGCTCAACCTGTTTGGAAAGAATTTAATATAAAAAATTTAGGTGAATATACAGATATATTTGTCAAAACAGATGTATTAATTTTAACAGATGTATTTGAAAATTTTAGAGATGTTTGTTTAAAAACTTATAAATTAGATCCAGATTGGTATTTTACTGCTCCTGGTTTATCTTGGGATGCAATGTTAAAAATAACAAAAGTTAAATTAGATTTATTAAATAATTATGATATGATTCTCATCATAGAAAAAGGTTTAAGAGGAGGTGTTTCACAATGTTGTAATAGATATGGAAAAGCGAATAATAAATATATGAAAAATTATGACAATAGTAAAGGATCTAATTATTTAATGTATTTAGATGCTAATAATTTTTATGGATGGGCTATGAGTCAATATTTACCATATGGAGAATTTAAATGGTGTAATGATTATGAAATAAATTATGTTAAACGTGAAGTATATAACCATAAAATAAAAGATGATTCAGAGAATGGATATATATTTGAAATTAGTTTAAGATATCCAAAAGAGTTACATGATTATCATTCAGATTTACCATTATGTCCTGAAAATAGAATTCCTGAAAATTCGAAACAAGATAAGTTATTAACAACTTTATACAATAAAAAGAAATATGTAGTTCATTATAGAAGTTTAAAACAATATTTGAAAATGGGTTTAAAGGTTGCAAGAGTACATAGAGTATTACAATTTAAACAATCGAATTGGTTGAAAAAATATATAGATTTAAACCCTGAAATGAGAAAGAAAGCTGCTAATGATTTTGAGAAAGATTTTTATAAATTGATGAATAATTCAGTATATGGGAAAACTATGGAAAATATAAGAAAACGAATCGATGTAAGATTATGTTGTAATTATGATCAAGTTAAAAATAAATTTCTAAACCTAATTTCAAATGTAGAACTATTTTTGATGAAAATTTGGCAGCTGTTCACATGAAAAAAACAAAACTATTTTTTAATAAACCGATTTATGTTGGAATGAGTATATTAGATTTATCTAAACATTTAATATATATATATATATATATATATATATATATATATATATGTATGATTTTCATTATAATGTCATGAAACCGAGATATAAGGATAATATTAAGTTATTATATATGGATACAGATAGTTTTACATATGATATTAAAACAGATGACTTTTATGAAGTCTATGATTGATTATTTCGATACATCTGATTATCAAGTAAATAATCTATATAATATGCCTAGATGTAATAAAAAAGTATTAGCTAAAATGAAAGATGAAAATAGCGGTGTGATTATGGAAGAATTTGTAGGTTTAAGAAGTAAAATGTATTCAATAAGATTAGAAAAACAGAGTGTTGAAGAATACAATAATAATGTAGAAGCTAAAGAAAACCATAAAAAATTTGAAACTAAGAAGTCTAAGGGAACTAAGACAAGTACTGTTAATAAAGAATATCATTTGAAGATTATAAAGACTGTTTATTGAATAAAAAAAATCAATATAGAACACAGAATTTAATTAGAAGTAAGAAACATGAATTGTATTCAATTCAAATGAACAAGATAGCTGTATCAGCAAAAGATGATAAAAGATTTATATTAGAAGATGGTATGAATACTAGAGCTTTAAGACATTATAAAAATAATTCTATATAAATGGGTTGTATCTATTTATTAAAAAAATAGCAAAATGGGCCACCTGGCCCAAGGGGTGATCTGGAAGTCTGATTCCAACAGCTGTTTTAGAATTCTAGAATCAGAGTTCGAGATCACCCCTTGAAACAGGCCCACAGGCCTAGGAAGAGAGAAGGACAATACGAACATATAATATACAGGACATAGAATCCACAAAATTCAATCCACCACTTATTATAAATCGATGAGTGCTGCTCTATTGGAACAACGACGAGAGCAACTGACATGTCATTTTTTGGCTCCGGTTCAATAAACCATCAACCCGAATTGATTAACAACCCGGGAGAGGTCGGGATTTGAACCTGGGGCCTAGATGTTTATAGCCCCCCCCCCACGCTAGCGTTGAGCCATGGGTACACGACATATGATTCATGACATATGAACAATTCATTAATATAACCTTTACATTGAAAACTAAAAACGAGTCATTTTTCAAGCAGTATGCGATAATACTTTAAAAGATCAACAGTTTTAAAAAATAGCGAAAATAATGTTTATAAAATGTGATAAATACTTTAAAATGAGACATTTAAATATATCCGATAGCCGTTGAGCCACCCGACATATGAAGAACAATTCGTTAATATAACCTTCACATTGAAAACTAAAAACGAGTCATTTTTCAAGCAGAATGCAAGTATACATTGCTGGATTCAGGACTCAAGGGGAGGATTACGAGATGGATATTTGAGTTTGTTTCCTATCGTTACTTCCAGGTTCGGTGAAGATATGCCTATCTCGAAAAACTCCTAGCTACTGTAGAATTCCTCAAAGCTCTGTTCAATCTCCGTTTCTTTTCATGATCTACATGCGGGACTTTTTCGAGACCACTGTATCCAACACTGAACTGGTCGTTAATACATTCTTAAGATTAAAACATCGCCCCACCAAGAAAGAATTATCCAAATGAGACAAAATTTGGTACGTGTAATGTGGATGTACAGTAAAAGAAATGACTAGAATTTCAGAACAATTGGATGATTTATTGCACTGAAAGACCTACACAAAGTGAACACGTCCATATGGCGTTGGTCCTCTTCTGGCCTTGAAACAAACTGTTACCCGACGTGGCATTGATGCATAAAGTTGTCCGATGGTGTTCTGAGGGATGTCGCTTCAAATGGCTTTCAATTGACGAGCTAATTCGTTTACATTCTGGGATGGTCGCAGACGACGCCCCATCTCAGCCAAAATGTGCTCAATAGGTGAGAGATCTGGGAACTTGACTGGTCAAGGAAGTGTCGAAAACCCAGAACGACCGGCTCGTCCGAAGACGTGAGCAGCAAATTGGACGTTCGGGAAAAATTTGTATAGAGGAGTTCGACCCCCACAGTCACGGTCACCAGCCAGAGCAACCAACACCCCCCACGGGGCACCACGAGCGCCGATCATCGGGCATTTATTTAAACTATATCAAAAGTATTTACAGTTACAAAGACTAGCTAAGCATAGCTGATGAGATGAAAGGACAATATTCAGCTACATGTTTGCTGAGGTTATCATTATCTTCTTAAGTTTGTTGTAGGAGCGCAGTGCAATGCGCTGTACATGATTCAGCCGGGTAACCAAGGCTGAAGAGATGATCAAGAAGATCTCACAAGGGGACCCAAAGAGGGAGGAGATTGTTTATATATTTGTCTATAAATTTATCTATATATTTATATATTTATATAATTATTTATTTGTTGTTATATTTATTAACTATATTTATTATATTATTTATACATATCTATACAATCATTTATATATCTATTTATATATTTATTTGTTATTATTATTTATTTATTTCTTTTCCCTGTTTTTTTTTTTTTTTTTATTTAGTTGATCCAAAGTCCTTAACGGACAAAAAGGATTAAAGTGAAAAAGTTATAAAAACCCCAAGGGAGAGCAGAGCTCTGAATAGACCGAAACATCTCATAGCGTGAAGCAGAATGATCAAGGGGACGAAACTGGGACGAAAAACTACGACGAACAGGACGAAAAACTACAGGGACGAAAAACCACAAAATCACAGGAATACAGAAATATCCACACGACACATAAGAAGAAATATATAAAAAACAAATATGTACACTATATACAAGGTGTGTGAGGTTTCCAACTAGAATAGATATAGTAGAGTGACATTTGTTGACTATTGTATAGTAATTTTAGATTTATAACTCCATCTTGACTAGGCTCAAGAGAACAGAAGTATTTCATCATATATACTTTGAGTTCATATCCTCTTATTTTTGTTTTGACTGATCTCCTTGGCGAGAGACATATCGTGGTTTGTATCACTGTATAACGTTCAGGGATCAAATGACGATCTATGTAACTCTGGGCATAACCTCCCAGGAGAGCACTTTATGCATCGCATGTGTATATCATTATGGAAGGTGCAACACTAAAATCACTGTGTCACACTAAAACACAAGTCACCCTAAAATCACAAGTCACACTAAAATCACAGTGCATCGCACGTGTATATCGTTATGGAAGGTGCAACACTAAAATCACAGTGTAAGGAGGTACTATACAATCCACTTGTATATCACTGAATATCATTATGAAAGGGACTATCATAGTATGGGGCTTTGCGTGTTTCACTTGCGTGTTTCACTCGCATATCATCGATTTGGGTATGTCATCCCAGGTGACACCGAGTAGTCCACGGAAGAAACACAGAAGTATCACAGCAGGAGGTCAAATCAATAATCCCTTAAAAATGCCAGGAGACAGCAGATAAGGTACTGGTAGAGATGCCTGAGCGAGTAAGATAATAAGAGACAATATGTAAGCAGGATTCCACATAAGTGAAGATTCAATTGAGTGTTCAAGGAGGTCAATTCAGGATGGGCTTCTGTTTCACAGGGAAGAAGTGGTCAAGAAAGTGTGTCGTAAGCACGCAGACAATCAATAGAAAAGCGTGCTGTGTGAGCCTTGGCATTATGTTGCTGAAAAATTAGTCCGGGGTGTCGCGAAAGGAATGGCAATACAACGGATCGTAGAATATCGGTAACGTACCGCTTTGCTGTGATGGTGCCACGGAGGACTATCAAAGGGGTTCGGCTATCAAACGAAATGGCGCCCCCAGACCATAACTCCCTGTTGTCGAGACGTATGGCGTGTGCTAGTAAGCCATTGAAATTGCTGTTAACGGTGCATACTGGTCAGTGGTAGGCGGCGTAATGGTGACGCTAGTATAGATTCCGCTCCCGTAGTCTTCTATTAATGGTCCGGTTGGTCACTTCCGTGTTTGTCACACGTTGGATGGCTGATAACGACAAATTTCGTGATGTCACACCTGCTCTGATAATCGCTCTATCTTCCCATTCTGTCGTCGCTCTAGGCCATCCGCTGCCCGCTTGCCGCTGAAATCTGCCATTCCGGATCCATTCATGGCAACACCGTCTAATTGCTGCATCACTCCTACCCAAATGCCGAGCGATTCGTCAGTGTGCCCATCAATTAGCAACAACCATATTGAACCATATGGCCCGTCCTTCGTCCGAAGGCTTAGAGAGATGCCACCTGAGGGACAGCGGATAATTGAATACGTAATGTTCCGCATCGCCCACTGCCCCACAGGAGCACAACGAGGATGTTTTAATTTTAAACCTATATAAGTATGATGGGAAAGGGTTATGCCCAGTAGCAAAAAATATTAAAGCTCTGTTTACAACTTGGCGAGAAAGATCAATGCTCGGAGAAGGGACGGACCCGCGCGCCACCGTCCCACGAGCTACTGAGCGCCCGCCATCTCCCAGTCACCTCTGCCCTCACATAGCCAGAGAGAAGCGAATAGGGGGCAGGGACATCCATCGGCTCGCCGGACCTAGCCGCTAACTTCGCGTTACTGTCTGCCTCCTCATTGGCTACATTACTCCTGTGCGCTTTGACCCATCTCAATGAAACCAACCCCTGACATCGAAGCAAATCACCCCTGACTCCTGCTAGAAACGGAGACCGGTTCTTAACAGAAGACAATGCAGCAATAGAGGAAGCATTGTCCGAGTAAATAACCGCTGGATGACCAGCTTCAAGAGCCCAACTCCCGGCGCAGTTAATCGCACAGAGCTCAGACTGGAAGACTGAGTTAAAATTGTTTAATTTATATCTCCTAACATAGACTAAATTATTAATTTCATATACGCAAAAGGTAAAATCCATCTCCCCGTCAATCTTCGACCCATCAGTATAAATTTGATACCGGAGCTCACCAGAACCCTTCCTCAGGAACAAAATCCTACCATCCACCCTGGAGGAGCATGATGAGACCCGGTCGTCAAAACTTGACGGCGGAGGCAGCAAGGGATCATCAGGAAAATTAGTTCTCCTCTTTCAGAAAAGAATTTTTTTGTGGCAAGCTTCAAGAACAGCCTGAATGGGTGAAATGCCCAGAAGAGAAAACAAAGCCACGTAGGGAGAGGTCCGGTATTCACCTCAAATAACTATACTTACTAAACTAAACAAAAACTTCCTACAAAAGTCTAAAATAAACCAAAAATCCTAACGTTTCAAAAAGGAAGAACACCCTTAAATAACCCTGGTCGGCCTTTTTGCTACTCTATGTCTTAAGATGAGTCGGTCAGCCTGGGCTTTCGACCCTCAAATAACCAAACTAATTAAACTAAACAAAACCTTCTTCAAAAGCCTTAAATCAACCAAAATAAACCAAATACTCCTAACGCTCCAAAAAACACCTTCCAGAAAGGCAACTAAAAACTGGTTGATCCCCAACTAAAACAAGGGATTGGACTTGCCAATCCCAACCAAAAATTAATTATAAAAAAAACAAAAGGTGCCAAAACAAAATACAACAAATAATTTTCGCAAAATAATACAATAAATAACAGGAGGCCAAGCGAAAGGCACCATCGCAACCTACAGTTTAAACTAATCTGTAACTGAACTAAAAAACCATAAGAACACCAATCAAAATAAACCCAATTAATACCAATCCAATTATAAGTATAAAATGCGTAATAAAACAAAGCTCAGCCAGGTCACATATCAAGAATAAAAGTTGTCCTTCCCACGCCCACCGCGCTCAAAGTAGCGTCCCAGGCACAAAAAATAACTAATTTAAGCAACAAAACTAAAAATTGAATCAAAGGCCTGACAATACAAAAACCCTATACTACTTACTGTTTAACCCAGTGTTTTCCAAACTTTTTTAACTCGCGGCGCACTTTACAACAAATGAAAATTTTGAGGCGCACTTATTATATATATATATATATATATATGTGTGTGTGTGTGTGTGTGTGTGTGATATGTATACACAAATTACTCGAAGTGGTGTTGTCAGTCCAATGAAGAGGCATGGTTCCCCTCAAAGTTCTTTATTGCACAACTCCATCAATTCCATACTCTTACATAAGAACTTAGCTCTGAATCGGAGCTAGTCAGATACTTTAAAATGCTCATGACAATCATTACAACATTATAGCGTTACATCTTGTCTCAAGTCTAAGAGAAATTACTCCGAACAAGATTACAACAAATGTAAAGGAGAACGTGCGAGAGCGAGTAAGTAAGTATAAGTGAAAGTGGGAGCAGTAGCAGTAGTAGTAGTGTCCAAAAATGCTCTGCACGGACTTATATACTACACTTATAATTCACTTCCCAGATACTTCAGAGGGGCCTTTATCGGTTATACGAGACTTGGATTCTCGAGTGGTTTATATTATAGTCAATTACTTGCTATCTGAACTCCTTAATCTGTCAACCTTCTCGTTAACAAGGCACTTATTCCTATCTCCAATCTTACATTTCCACGATTCCTGACCATATATGGTATGATCCATATGCTATGAAGAGCTCTTCAAGTGTTCAACCTCTTATCACTTAGTGGCGGTGCTCTCCAACTTTTTAATAAGGTCTATAATAAAATTTTATGGCGACTCTCGTGATAAGTACTTCAATTAGTGTTAAGAGCTAAGAATTTCGAATACTTCTCTGAAACTAAAAGATTCTTTTTAGATAGAAAGTTTAAGCCTAAAAATATATGTATCATATATATATGCATGAGCACATATATATATATACACACACATATATATAACATGAGCTTGGTGTTTTTTTCGCCACATTTTCTATGTTTGGACGTATTTCTGATAAACAGACCCTCATTTCATCTTCAATGCAAGGCAGTCTCGTTTTTTTTTTTACATTTAATGTTAGTGAATGAAGAAAATCCCAATGCACATAAATATGATGTGAAAAACTGCATCAAAATAGATAATGCTTTTTTAGCTACCGAGGGATATTCTTCTCTAATGGAAATCCAAAATGAATCAATAGGTAATTCTGCATGCTTGATTTTAAGTCCCCGATCACTGGAAATAGAAGCCAATTCTTCTTCTTTTAAGTTTAAACCAATGTCAGGCAAAATTTTTATGAAAGGATTTCGGACCCAGTCATAATCTTCTGTATTCAGTGATGGAAATAATAGTTTAATTTTTCTTCTGGAATTGTCAAATGCTCAACTACAACAGGAGTCATTTCTTTTATGTTGGTTTTACCAAGTAATGAAAACATTTCAAAGTTACCATTTTTAGCTCTAGTTTTCCAAATTGCTATTTTTTTCTGAAATGCAATCAGTTTATCTGTCGAAGTAAGAATGTTTTCATTTTTACATTGCATGCTTGTGTTTAGACTATTATGATGTGTAAATATCTCTGTTAAATATTCCAGTCTAGAAATCCAAAATTTCCATCTTAAATAGTCACAGAAACGCTGGTGTTTTTCTCCTTCAAAAGAAGCAAGAAGGGGACTGTGAATACTTTGTAGGAAGATATCTTTTAAATCATACTACAGAAATTAATAAAATATGGATAAATTAGTCATGGATTAATTTGACATTTAAAACTTGGAATGTAAGCAATTGATAAACAATAAATCTTTAAACACTTATTAACTTCACAGATTTTTTTATTTTTTTCATATGCATGTATGAGGATATTGAAATTTTATTTTGTTAGATATTTTAATTTGTATTTTGCTGAAAATTACGAATGTGGGGTACAGTCTAAAATTCCTATTTTCCGTTAGTAGTCACTGGTAAGTAGGTTCATAAAGTTTAATGGTCAGTTGTTAACAACTGCAAAATGTGCAACACTTTTTTCAACTGCTTAATGTTATGCAAAATTGTGTTAAAATATTTTAAATAATTTAGAAATTTACAGAGCATATTTAATTACACTTACTAATTTACAACGTCAAACAAACAATCCTACTCCCCATGTCATGAGTTAGGGAGTACTTCAGGTACCAGGTAACACTATGTTTTATAACAAAAAAAAAATTCCTTAGCAGATCGGATAATTAAGAAATTAACCGTAATAATTAATCAGAATATGAAAATAAGCTAGTTTAGTCAATCCTAAATTTCCAAGAAAAATTCTATTTTTTAAGATAGCCAGATAAAATATCAAATATATCTTGACCTCTTGTAGTACCTGACATTTCTTTGCAGCAAAAATATTGATTTATGATTTGATCTCCATCAATAAATCGAATAAATGTAAATAATCGGACTTTATTGGTATGTCAGTTGATTCATCAGCTTGCAAAGCAAATTCTGAGTTCTGAAGTTTATTCCACACATTTTCTTCTATATCAGCAGACAAATCCATAATTCGCCTACGAATTGTATTATTTGAGAGAGGAATTTTGTTAATTTCTTGCTCTGCCTCATCCCCAAACATTGTTTTAACCATCTTTCTACATGCGGGCAAGATAATAGACTCGGGTGAAGTATGAGACTTCATTTTTAATGTAATCATTTCGGCTATCTCAATAGAAGCGATTTGAGCCTTTTCTGAAATTGTAAACTTTTTTTTAATATTTACCCTGCGTTGATTGTTGTCCTGACAGTCTTTTGAAATAATTCAAATCTTTTCCTAGAAGATATTGGTGTTTAGTTGTAAAATGTCTTTTTAACTTGCTGGGTAACATGGCTTCATTAGACATTTTCTCGCCACAGACAAGGCAAAGAGGGAATGGATGATCATATTTCCAGTCCAAGAAAAACCGAACTTTAAATAAGTATTGTAGTACTAACGATTAGGCCTTGCTTTTACCATATTACTAGTACAAGGCTTAGTTACTTTTGACAAATGTTCAGGTTCACAATCGTCACTGTTATTTTTCCTCTTAATAAACCTATCCATTTTTATGGGAAATATATTTTACCTAAAAGATAATGACAGAAAAATGAAATACTACTATAAAGCATTCATACTAAATAAGCATTATCTGCACAAAAACAAAACAAAAAACACTTCCAAGCTGATAGAAATCAATTATAAAATTAAGGTAAATGAGTCAATGACGAGTGGACAACAGAAAGCCGTATCAGCCAATGAGGACTCGACCCTTAAAGTGCTGTAATGTCAAGATTCTGCAGTGAAGAAGGTGTAGAGGCGATGGCTGGCATGACGGGAAGCGGGAAATTCCCTTTCTTGTCTGGACTGACTGGCATCTGGCGTTAATGGTGTGAGAATTGTTTATGGCGGGAAGATGATTTTGGAAGCTGCATAAAAGAACTGAGAGCCATTTTGCTGGGCGCAAGGGAAAATTTAAAGGAAACTAACATTCATACTGAACCAAGCACTACACTATTTTAATATTACTGATTTATATTAAGAGTTTTTATTTCATATTTTACTCATTTTAATTCTTTCGCGGCGCACGGTTTGGGAAACACTGGTTTAATCTATAAACGAACAATAAATAACAATGAAAAAGTTAAAGTGAAAACAAGGCAAGCAAAGGCGCCAACCAATCAAACCCCTCCAAACCAATAAAACATTCAATTCCAAAATAAAGAAAATAAAAATAAATTCCCATAATCATATTAATATGACGTTTACCCCTATTCCAAACTGGCCCATTACTTAATCCATTCTAATAGACACTCTCTAAAAGTCACTAAGCTAACTAAACAGTGTCTAAACTTAAAAGGACAAACATAACCTGAAATGCTTTCCTTATAATTTCCACTTTTTACAAAATCTAAAATATACATACTAACAACTATTAAACAAAATTACACTTTAATCTTTATTAAAAATACCGAAGCAATTCACCATGCCCTTTCAAATAATCAATTCCACAATAGAAAAATACCAATCTAATTATGGTCAAAATACACTAACTAAGTCCTAACAATACCAGAACAAATCTTTCATAGTTATATCCTTAAAACTCGGAGATCGTTAAGTTACCTATAAAATTTAGTCATCACAAAGCTCTTAAAACTTATACTAAAATAGATACTTTTACGACTCTTAAAATTCTGATAACCTATTAACAATTATTAAACTCACCAATGTATAAAATTACTTATCCCTAATTATAAATCCAAACCCCTTCATCAGTGAATTTTATCATTCAGCATAAACAAGTTGGTTATTGACAATAACTTAAATACCCAATCCCTTAAATTATACACAATAATTTTTATTCTTTTTCACCCAATTGTCATCTTCCAGAGAGCTTTTACCTATTACAAATAAATCAAATTATATATATATATACTAATTGCCAAGTGTCCGTATGTCTGGAAGTGGTTCACTTAGTCGGCAATCACTTCGTCGACAACTCATTTCGTCGACGCCACTTCGTCGAAAAGTACAATTCGTCGACACTCCTTTCGTCGACTCTGCTTTCATCGACAGCCACATTGTCGACAAACTAAATGATAGACGCTGCCCATTCTCAGCTCCCTCCCCCCTCCCTCGTGTGTGAAGGACCAGAGAAAGCGTTTCATGTGCCTTAGGTGAGATTTAGATTTTCGCTTTTGTTCTCTCTGGAAGACCGCCGCCGCTCCCCCCCCCCCCCCCCAAAAAAAAAATAGTAACATTTTAAAACAAAAATAAATTTTTGACCAAAACTTTGGCGTTAAAAACTAATTGGTATGATCGTTTCACAATAAACAGAAAAATCCTGTTGCTTATATCTCAGCCAACAGAGTTGTTTCCAGGGTACACCACGAGGAGGTGTATAAGCAAGTACCCCGCCAGGTGTTTATTTCTTTAAAAATACAATGAATAAAAGTACAATAAAAACAGTGCAATAGAAATACTACAATCAATAAATCAATAACAAAGAAATGATTACAAGGAAAGGTTATGTGCAATACCCCTAAGAAAATCTAAAGTAGACATAATTTCTGTTATGAATGATATTCTGAACTTTCGTTTCTTTAGTTTCTTCTTTTCTCCCCTTTTTCGTCAATGGTTCCCCACGTATAATTTTCTCGATTTGTGATTCAGTTTCATTCTGTTCCTTGCGAATTTCAGAAATGATCGCAACGATTCCACTCCTCAGGGGTTCACTTCTTTAGTGAATACGGGTGCTGCAATCCCGAGGTACTTTAGCAATTCTTTTCTTTCCCTTTTTCTTTCTCTCTCTTTCATTTTCCTCCTCCCTTTTTTTTTGTCTATCCTCCTTTCCCCTTCATTTTTTCTTTTGTGTTTTGTGTTTCTAGTCCCTCTCAGCTGCTGGGGTCATCAATGCCGAGCCCTTAGTAAACATCATATCTGCTCTATGGGCCCTAGTTCCACTCTTCGGCCCCTGTCGTAAGGTACACCGTTTGGGCTCGGGAATGGGTTCATGTGGGTGTGATGCGAAAGGCGTAGAGCTGCGTGCACCAGTAGTTTTGCTTTTGAGAAACGTCTGTAGCAAACGGTTCCAGAGGTGAGTCCCTTGGTTGCGTTGGTTAGATGGTGGAGAGTGTTCCATATCGAGAAATCCCCCATGGATCATTGCTGGTCCATGGGCCCTGTGCACTAGGTGCACGTTATGGCCCGCTCTCCATCATCTAGCTTTGCGAATGACTCCGGCGGTTACACTTGGCACGTCAGAAAAGTATGGGGAGCGGAACCTAGCGGGGGCACCGATTGAACTGGAAGAAATCCGTGGTTTTTCATTTAGTGGTTACAAGCATGGAGAATTCGAGAATGCCTTTTGTCTCGAATTCTTCATGCCTTTCAAGTTCGACTCCAACTATCCCCTTACCCTCCAGGGTGGGATGTTCCAATTGGGCAGACCAGGCAGAGAAGGAGGAAGCTTCAAGATCTATGGGACATCATTCCAATGAAAATCAAACATCTTTACCATCAGAGGAAAGATATTTCATCTTGAAAAAAGTAGATGGTTCTTTCGGGGGGTAATCTCAGAACCAGACCTCATTTTTGTCTCTGAAGAAGAAATTTTGACAAACTAAGACAACAGAAAGTATGTGGCGTCCGCCGCATAAATATACGAAGAGAGGGAAAATTTATACCAACAAAACATCTGATATTAACTTTCGAGACACCAATTCTGCCCCAAACACTAAACGTAGCATGTCTAAAATGTTCAGTTAGACCATACATTCCAAACCCCTTAAGATGCTTCACTTGTCAAAGATTTGGACACTCATAGTTGGCATCCTTCCCGGCCGTCCAAATAGTTGCTCTTAGTCCTCTGGACGAGTCGGACGGTCTGGGTCTTCAACTCATAGTTGGCATGTCGAGGAAAAGTGACTTGTGCTAATTGTGCAGTGGTTGGACACGATAGTAGCTCTTGTTCTGCGACAGCAAAATGTAAACATTGTGAGGGTGAACACCCATCTTACTCACGATCATGTCCTACGTTTAAGCTTGAAAAAGAAATATTGACCCTTAAAGTAAACAGTAATTCCTCATATCCAGAAGCAAGAAAAATAGTATGTTCCCGTACATCTAAAGCCAGTATCTTATATACTGCTTCCATGGGAAATAGTAAACAAATGATTTCTATTGGTATTCAAACAGAATCAGAAGATCAACCATTAAAATTTCCTGTAACAGAAACATCGACCGCACTTAAAAAATCAGCACCTTCTAGCACAAATATAAAACCTGCAAAACTTTTAACTAATACTAAACCTATCTTCCATGGAACCACTGAAAACAAAACAATACATGATAAGACAAGCAAAATTAAAGATACTAATACTAAAAATGTAAAAGCGAAACATAAATCTTTAAAGTTGAAAATATCTAAAGAGGGCCCTACTACCAAAAGACCCCCTGAAAGAACAGACATTTACCATATAAGTCTTTTTTTACCCATATAAGTCAAATGCAGAATGCAGAATTTATCTTGCCTTTTAACCATTTTGAATGATACTTATGTAAATAATAAACTTAGTATTTATTTATTTATTTTGTAACGTACACAAAATCTACAAAAACTCATATTTTTCAAGATATGGGATTTTACAATAAATGCAGAACGCAAGAAAAATTTATTAAAATGTTCGCAATTTTAATTATTGCATTGAAAAAATTTATAATTTGAAGTTCATTCACTTTGTTGGAATTTAGTTTAACTTTTTACGGAATATGTATGAAGTTTTGGAACTTTTAATGAATGTTCTAATTTTGTTCTGTATTCTTCTTCACGAATTCCTGCCCTAGTTACAATATATAACACAGTAACATTATAAATTATTACTATTATTGTTTTAAATCCTTGAACATTGTGTTTCAATTGACAATGTGTGTGTGTGTGGGGGGGGGGGGGGGGGGAGATGCATTTATCTACATGGCCTGCATTTTAGACCAGGATTCATTTTGTAAACCTCTTCTATTGTGACTAACTATTGGATCAATCAACTTTCTGCAATATTCAAGAAAATTGAGCGCAGGCTGCAATAGTAAAGTTCAACGTCAGAGAATTCACTTATAGAGGTGCCAAAGCCCCAATGCAGTACCATGCCCAATGCAGATACTTGCATTCTGTTACAAATTTATTAGTTACAAAATTATAGTTTTAAATACAGGAGAGCATTTTGTTTGATGCAATTGTTTATGAATTGAAATGTTACCATAAATTCTAGGGTGTCTGAGAAAATTCTAATTTTTGTAAAGACACAGTGTTGATCTAGCCTTATAAATTGTGGCAATCACGGGGAACTTGAACTTCAAGCAACACTTCATAATACTGATCAATTGCAGTGTAAGCAGTTTCAATTTGTTGACAAACATAATATGCATTTCTCCTTTTTTTTCTTTTTATAGTTATCAGTAGAAGGTATTAAAGTGAATCTAAAGTTTTTACTTGTTATCTGAATAAAATAATCCTAAAAAGCAATTTTGACAGATGGTCAGAAGAAAAGGGTTGGAAGATGGAGAGCATCCGATTCAGCAATGTACCACAAAATTGGCACCTAAAATGACCTTTAACTGAGGAAGATTTATGTAATTATTATTTTATGATCTGTATACAAGAAGTAGAAAATATTATGTATTTAAAAAAAAATTATTTTTTTTTTGCTCGTTTTTGTGAATTTAATGGATATTTACTTTATAGTCATAAAGCCAACTAAATAAAAGGTGAGACAGTCTAAAGTTGTGTTTTAATCATATTCCCAGTGCAGTAACTAGCAACTGTGGATCATCTTTTTCTTTTATTTACCCAGATCGCCAGACTTACTTGAAGGGGTAACTGTTTGAACTGCTGGGACAATGCTAACCAATTTACCACAAGGACCATACCATCCTTTCCCTAACCCATCACCTTCCAGGTGGACTTTTGGACCCACAAACTACTTTGTTGAAACTTGTTAAGACCAAATAAAGTACTACATAGAAAATAATAAAACTTATTATATAGTGCAATTTTACACTGCCAAGGACATTTAAAGGAAGAAATAACAGGGGTGGGGGGATTTACTTTGATAATGTTTGTATTCATCATTTACCTAATATACATATTAATCAATTATTGAAACTAATCAGGAATTCGGGCTTAATCATAAAATATAGCAAACTAATCATATATAAAATGCAGTTCATTTCATTCTAGATATTTTTCTTGGTGTTGCATTAAGGCAATTAAGTGATGCAATCTCCCTAATCATCCTTAACTTCTATGGTGACCTACGAAGTAAGCTTTACCACACATCTAACATGACTTTCATAGAACATTGAGCTTGAACTGCACTAGCAATTGAGGTTTGCAGTGATTTAAATCACATAGATTTAAGAAAAAAATCACTGATTTAAATAAATTAGATATCAAAATTTAAAATTTAATAGAAATAAAATGATTTCTTTAACTTAAACAGTATTATAAAAATAAAAAATAAAAAATTCTGTAACTGCTAGCAAAAAGAATTTAAAAACAAAATATTAATTAGAACACAGTCATCTTTTGGTATTGGTGCTCTGTATTATTTATCTTGATAAAGAAGGATCTTTATTGCCTTTGATTTGAAATGGAAAGATACTTTTTATCAATCTTTATTCTTTAGTTTGTATTCTTATAAACATTATTCCTTAAAAGTTTCTCAAATAAATGAAAAATGGCTAATTTTTTTAAGGACATTTATAGAAAATAAAAAGTATTTAAATCAATTGATATAACTAAATATATTTTTACTTTTTTTTTTTAATTTTTAATTCGAATGATGAGGATAAGCAAATTGGGCATTTCAGACTTCAAGTCTTTATAAACAAGATAAAAAAATGCAGATTTAGTTTTAACTTTATTTTTTTAAACTATAACTATAGTCAACTTTGATTAGCTATATTTTTTTAATTCTCTTTTTATTAAAAGAATAATTTAAAAAATATAGTTAAATATTTATTTTCAGAAAGAATTAACAACCATGATATTTAAATATTTTAATTTAAAGAAAACGTTTTGTGAATATATATTTTTATTAATGTCAAATTTCAAAAATACAAACATACATTCAATGCAAATAAAATGTCACTGCCTATTCAATTTATGAATACTTGAGATCTGTCTGCATTAAGAGCATTTTTTCAACATTTGGTGTAATTAACAGGATATTATGAAATAGATTAGGTTTGTATGGTTTATTTATATATATCTTTCCAAAAATGTTCAAAATGTGTTCAGGGGATCTTAAAACATTAGTATATTTGCCAAAATTTCGAATTTTAAAAATTTTGAGAAAACAATGCTGGTATATTATATTATATATAGTTTTCCTGAAAATTTTCAGAATTCGAAATTTTGACGGATAAGCACATTTTAAGACCTCTTGAACATATTTCAAATACCTTTTGAAAATATGTTATGGCCCTCTGTATGTGTATGTATGTATGTGAGGTGTGGACTTAAGTGAAGAATGAATGTTCGTAACCCTGTTAAATTTTAAGCACTGATACATTATGTGAAAAATATGATGTGGGCAGCACATGATTTTGACTTACCCTACCTGATGTAATGATATTATTTCTATTACAGCGAACTCATGGTGTACAAGATCCACAAAGATTTCAGCATTAAATTATTTTATCACCACGTCAATTTAAATTGGGAGCTTTTGGCAACTTACTAGTCCAAACGAATGATTTATGTATTCATACTTATGCAAAATCCTCATCAAAATGAAATTGATATTTAATTAATATCAATTGAAATAACTGACTATTGGCAAATTTTTAAGCTTCTAAATACAAAACTATAACAATATATATATATATATATATATATATATATATATATATATATATATATATATATATATATATATATATATATATATATATATATCTTCTCATCGTAAATGAAATGATCTGACTAATGTTGCCTAATACTGCATATGAAAATTTAACTTATATAACAATATGCACTATTTTTTTAATTTTATATAATTTATTTGAAAAATGTGCAATATCTCAAGAATAGTTCATGGTAGCATTCTAAAGTTTGCATTAATTTTTCAAAAATATATTCGAAAATCGTGCAATATCTCAAGAACAGTTATGCTAGCATTCTAAAATTTGAGATAATTTTTTAGTTAACAGTATTTAAAAGTCTAATATGTTAATCAATTTTTCAAACTATTATGCGGAAATCATGCAGAAAGCGGTTCATTCTAAAGTTTGAAATTATTTTATTTTAATTAACTGAATATAAAGGTCTGATTTTTTTAATGATTTTTTTAAAAATTCATTCGAAAATCGTGCAATGTCTCGAAAACGGTTCATGCTAGCATTCTGTAGGTTGAAATTATTTTTTATTAAACAATATTCATAGGTCTAATTTTTTAATGATTTTTTGATAAATCTATTCGAAAATCTTGCAGCATCTCGAGAACGGTTCATGCTAGCGTTTTAATGTTTGAAAAGATATTTTAATGATTTTCAAAATTTATTCGAAAATCATACAATATATCGTGAACGGTTCAAATGGCATTTTATTTAACACTATTCAAGCATTCTAATGATATTTTATTTAACAGTACTAAAAGTTCTGATTTTTTAATGATTTTTTCAAAAAATTATTCGAAAATCGTACGATATCTCATGAACGGTTTAATAATTATTTTATTTAACAGTATTCAAAAGTCTGATTTTTTTTTAATGATGTTATCAAGAAATTATTCGAAAATCGGGCAATATCTTGAGAATGGTTCATCCTAGCGTTCTACAGTTTGTATATTTCGTTGATTTCGTAAACATTACGTTTTAAATGATTTTTTTGTTTTATCATTATTAAAAGTGCTGATTTTAGTCTTGATTTTTTCAAATATTCAATCGAAAATAGGTTGAAGAGTGTCTTTTGCACGTTTAAAATGAATAAAATCATCTCTAGAATGAATGCGATTGCAGTATTTCCTGATTATAAATCGTAATAAATTTAATTCGAAACGCATCATTCGTTCGTGAGATATCGTGTCCGCGGACACATACACACTAACATATGTACTTACACAGGGTTTGACTGGGCGTGTCTTTAAGTTCGGACGATTTTAAAGTAGCGAGTAGCGACTCTAGTTAAGTGATTATCATAGAAGTAAAGAAATATATGTCTAGGATCATATGTTTGGATTATATATATATTACTGTATATGTCTATAATGATGGGACGGTTGTCAAACATAATAATAATAAAAAAAAAACGTGAAAGCCCCTGATTTTCTAAGGAAAATTATAAAAGAATATATTTTTATCTATCTGTGTGTTTATTACGCCTTTAGAACAATAACCATATCACGCCGGGTTATGAAATTTGACACGCAGACAGTAGCGAAGTGTTAGGAATGGTTAGTGTCTGCCCAAATAATTTAAGACCAAGTAACTTTCATTTTAATTGTATATTATTGGAAATAAACGTATAAAATATTTTCTGTGTAAATAAATGAAGGGGATACTGTATCCTTAAAATCATGAAAATATCAAATTTTTCTTATTATCTAGTTATACAGTCTGGTCATTTCTGAACATTTTGCTACCATTGGTATTTTTTAATGTTAATTATTTCCAGAGATATTAAGAAATTACAATACATCAAAAATACTACAATACCAAACATAAATATATACTTTGATCGCATTTATTTCAAAACACTGATTTGTGAACTTGCGCGCATGATATTTTAAGAACCGTTTGATGAAATCTTATAAAATTTAGGGTACATGATGTCATTACTAAAATGACATCATTGTCTAGACTAATTTATATATGTACTTATAAAATAAAATTTTAAAAGCAAGACAGTTGTTAAAAATTCTGAAAATAACAATAAATTTATAAATATATATTAATTTGCCCCATTGAGAATTAAAATAATTAAATAATCCTAGAATACAAGTATATTATTAATGTTGTCTTTAATAAAACCTCAAACTAGTTTGATTATATCATATGATTTTATCGATATAATATTGACATATAAAACATACGCAAATTATAATTACTTTTTTTATATAATATTTCTAAATTTTCAATTATTTTTTATTTTTAATATAAAGAAGAATATTATTTTTTCTCTACCCTAAAAATTTTATTCCAGTAAATTCAATTGATTTTACTTTTAAAAAGTTGAAACTCAAAATTATTCAATATTTGTTATCGGAAAGAAACCGACGGAACTGTGCTTTAATTTATGAATAGAATTTATTTAATTTTGATAATTTAGAAACATTCGGAATCTAATAATAGAAATTATAGTCACAAAAGAAATTGCAAATAATATATCAGTGTAATTTTAAACTAAATAGTACCTATTGGCATGCTCGTATGCAGAATTTTCTCCAGGGGAGGTGCTACATTTAGTTGTTTTCAAAATATAGAGAATACTATCAACCTTCCATTTTTAGAATTCTAAAAGTTTAGAGATGCCTATATTAGCCCCGCTCCCCTTTCCAATATTTTAAATCTAATCTTTTCAATTAACAACCTTGAAAATTGGCATGCACATGTACATTTAGAGATCCAATAATAACAAACTGATAAAATGCGAAACATTTATTCTTTTTTGGAGGGGGTGGGGGTGGGGTGGGATAAAAATTGGTAAAACAAGATTAAAATATATATTTCTATAATTTGGTAGTTATTTTTTAATTTTTATCTAATCAGTGGTTCACACACATTTTGTTTCGTGGAGCCCTGTTTTAAAAATGATTTAACCTCTGACTTATTTTCACTTTTAATATGTGTGCTTTAGGTAGGGTCCATATGTACATTGGGAGAAATGGATTAATTTTCGTGAAAGCCTCCTTTAGTTTTTAATGCTTTAATTGTACAATTATGAACATATCCACAAAGCACAGTTTGGGAACCACATATGCATAACTAGCTAGATTATATTTGTTCTAGAAAGAGAAATTGTACATATTTTGAGCATTGTGCTAAGTTTTTTATCACAAAATCAATGAAACCGCTATAGAACTCCTATAATACCACCTAACTTAAAAGACCCCCCACATGAACATAATTCGATAACCAAATAATTCGAAAGGTATTCATAATTGTACTTGCTTTATATTTTTGTGCACAGAGAGATGCAAAAGTAGTGTGTCGAAAGCCCAGACCATCCGACTCGTCCGAGGACTTAGAGCAACAAAATAGATGGCCGGGAAAAGCAAAAGTAGTGTGTATAGCACTTTAAAAAATTAGTATGCACTACTTTTTAAAAATCAGTGTGCACCACCTTTAAAAAATATTTCGCCTCTTTCATAACATCTTGCGCTTCTGGAGACAGAGCAACCAAACTAATAAATTAGACATTCATAAACTTACCAAATGCAATAATCATTTTAAGCTTTTCGCGTGTTTCCGTGGAAACGATATTTTGGCAAACGAATGGAGCGTTTCGGACGTAATTTTGTGCGATTATTAGTGAATGGATGTGGATCCCTAATCCAAAATTCCAAATTTTCGAATGAATTTTTGAAAAAACTAGACATTCAATATTGTTAAATAAATCATTAGTTTATATAGTTCACGTGAAATGTTATTAAAATATTCTGTAAGGAATGACGATTAAATTAACAATTTTCCAGGGAGTGCTTTGGCACCACCTCCCCCCTAAATACGCCCATGCCTATTGCTTGACTGGTAGTGAAAATATGAATCTAATGATTTCATATTTTCACTACCAGTCAAGCAATCACAGTAAACTTTTTTGCTCTAAATTTAAAAATAACAAATTGCAACTCGCACTTGCAACTCACAATTGCAACTCTGATAATAACCGAATGTTCATTTCCTTAAAAATTAAATTTGGAATGTATTTCTTCTCTATTAAATTCATTTGTCACATGATGTTACGAAACATGACATCTGGTACATCGGCGTCGTTTATTTATTTTGCTGTAAGCCCAAAGGTATACCAATTCAGAAAGCTTCTCTCACATCACACGCCAAACGTCGTTTTATCGCCAGTTCTGGTACACTATTTTTGCAGCTCCTGCAAAAGCGGAGAGAAAGACTATTGTTTTTAATCCGCGATATTGTTCACGAAGACAGATTAGATACATTTGTATCCCGTTATTTAAATCATGTTTTATGCGCATTTTGGTTTTAAAGTAATACTATGAAAATACATGTATTTAAGACCTTTTTGTACTGCACGCAGATTGTTTGCAATGAGTGTAAGAAATGTTCCACCCACATATATAATTTATTATTTGAATAAAACGTTTATATGCGAGATTTTGGAGTAAATATATGTGTAGGATCCGTATGTTGTTCAATACTTATATTGTACAACAATCAGTGATCAAAATTGAAGATTATTTGAAAGGAGGGAATATTTATCATTTTAAAACTGCAAAATTTGTGACATTTAAGGAAATTTGCTTGACATTTTCGGTTTGTGGGAGCAATAAATATTACTTTTCTGATATACCTAATATAATGCATCGTATTTCAAGGTGGACTTTTCAAAGTTTTCGGAACCCTTGGGATTCCGCGACGTGATAGTGTCATGTAAATTGTCTTAAATTTAAAAACGTGTAAAATTTTGATGCATAATTTGGACAACAGGGGATTTTTCTTATTTTGGGGTTTCACCATCAAATTAAATTTCAAAAGGGTTTCGTGACAAAATGAATTTGAAAAACACTGATATAATGTATAGGGAAAGTATTATGACGAGGTTGAAAACTCGAATTCTGCTTTGTGTTTTCGACGGTAGAGCTTGTTTCAAAAATCCCTGAAATCGAATCGAATGTTTTTAAAGTGATATCTGTGTGTGTGTGTGCATGTATATTAATGTATGTAGTATGTGCATGTATATTAGTGTGTGTATGTGTATTAGTGTGTGTGTCCTTGAGTCAGTGGATGCGATATCTAACGAACGGATGGAACGTTTCAAACAAAAAAATTCGATTATTACAATCAGTGAATACTGGAAGTCTATTGATTTTATAAGCAATCGAATATTTAGAAACCAGCTCCAAACTTTCAAATGAAATTTTGAAAAACATCATAAAAATCAGAACCTTTAATATTGTTACATAAAATATCATTTTTTATTTAATTTTTTATTAGAAAATGAATAACATAAACTTTGTGATAATAGCATGAACCATTCTTGATATATTGTACGTTTTTCAAATAAATTTAAAAAATACATGAAATTAAAACAGTGCTAACTACCGTAATATGTTTCCATTCCATGTACCATATTGTGTGACAACGGTGTTACCATCATTCTGGTAGGTTTTATTCACGAGTCACTGTTTCACAATAGTTTTGTATTTTGACATCAAACAATTCGTCAAATGTAATTTATTAGTTTGTCTGTCTGTCTGTAATGCTTGTCGATAAATTAACAAAATATCGTCAACTTGACATTTTATTTAAAATGTTTCCAAATTGGCAAAAATGACACTAAATTAATAAAAATGATGTCAAATTGATGAATATTCAATATCTTGGAAAATGAAGTTTAATTTATTTGATAATTCCTGTCCCTTTGGGGAAATTAATATTCTTGATTTAAGATATGTTGAATTTCGCGGTTATAATCGTTTCAAATACAATATTTGCACAAAATAAAAGTTAATTCGGTTAAGCTGTGAAGGACTCAAAGTCATTGATTGATAAAGTCTTTTTGACACTACCACCCATTTTATTCACCCTCGAGTGAGAAACAGAAATATTAAGCTCCGTTAGGTTCTGTCCCGTTGTCGATACTATAAGCATAGGCGCCCATAGCACTTTTCCAGGCGATAAACTCAATGATATGTACAATATCGACTACCTTGATCCCCACATTTGGGACCTTGAATGTCCAGGGGAGCGGAAGTGCCTCCTTTCCCTCCCCTATGGGCGCTCATTGAAAAAACTCCCTACTTATACTAGTAACCTCAGGACAGAACGAACCTAACGGAGTTAAGTTTCGATTTCCCCAGGGGTGGAAAAATGGAGTCTTTCCAGACCCTACAAAAGTTTCCGTGAAGTCTCAAGTTTTACACAAGCCTTCGGGGTTTCCGGCCGTCCAAATAGTTGCTCTTAGTCCTCTGGACGAGTCGGACGGTCTGGGTCTTCAACAAGCCTTCGGGTTGGTCGTGTGGTCCGGGCTTTCCACACTTATAGTCATCCGGCCGTCCAATTAGATGCTCAAGTCCTCAGGATGAGTCGGACGGTCTGGGTCTTCAACACTTATAGCCATATGCCAACGGCCCTACCGTGCTGAAAACACCAGTTCTCGTTAGATCACCGAAGTCAAGCAGCAACGGGCGCGGTTAGTACTTGGGTGGGTGACCACCTGGGAACACCGCGTGCTGTTGGCACATTTCGGGCGCGGCAGCCCGGTGGTTTGCGCGCTGGATTTGCACGCTGCCACAACTGTCGCCGTGTTCATGCGGAGTACGATCACGTTAAACATGTGGATCCGTAAGTCCTTCCGAGAGGTTGGTGGTAGGGGAAGGAAGGTACGGTCCCTCTGGATGCCTCCCCCACTGGGTTCCTGTCTAAATTGGGTGGCACTTCCCGGCCGTCCAAACGGTTACCTTACACCTTTCTGGTAGGTCGGACGGTCAGGATCTCAACAACAACACTTATAGCCATCCCGACCACTCAAATAGCTGCTGTAAGCCCTCTGGGTTAGTCGAGTGGTTTGGGTCTGCAACACTTACAGCCACAGAATACTATATTAGTCTGTGCTTATAGCCATCTCTCCCGGCCACTCAAACAGCTGCTGTAAGCCCTATAGCGCTAGTCAAATGGTCTGGGTCTTCAACACTTATAACCATGGATGCCCATTGGGGCGTTCAAAGTCATAAATGTAGGTATCAAGCTAGTCAACATTGTACTTTTCATCCATGAGTTTACCCTCTGGAAAATGTTCTATGTGCGCCCATAGGGGAGCACGAGGGGGCACTTTCGCTCCCGCGGACGTTCAAGGTCAGAAATGTAGGTATTAAGTTAGTAGATATTTACCTCCCATCCTTGAGTTTGGCCATCTCAGGAATAAGTTTTATGGGCGCCCTTGAATCCTACTCGTTCGAAATAGGGTCGACCTCTCCTGCAGTACCACCCTATATTTTGATCGTACTATATTTTGACACGCACACAACCACACTCTTTCTCTTTCGCTCTCTGTGTCTCCCTCCCTCCCTTTCACCCGTATTCAAATCACGTTAATTACATGATGATATACCTAATTTTAATTTTTTCAGAATGCAGCTACATATAGAATTTCGTGGCTGTACGTACTCTCTCTAATTTAATATCTCTAATTTGGAATAATGTTTTAATTACATTTATTACAAAATATTCTACCTGTTTCTAATTTTATACAGAATGCAACTACATATAAATTGCCATAGTGCATTCGCACCCCACAGATACACACACACACAGACGGATGGAAATATTTCCCAAAATGTTCGAAATGTGTTCATGGTGTCTTTAAGTGTATTTTTTCGTCAAAATGTCGTGATTATCCGTGAACTTCCTCTATACAATAGCATTAGAAAATAATAAAATGATTCTTTAATTGAGTGAATACTGAATTAATTTAATTCTAATCTAAGAGATAATGCATTTAAAAAGTGTCTTGCTTAATTGTAAGTTATATATCGGCGATAAGCCCATATTGCTTACTTGTAAGTTATATATCGGCTTCTTTAATCTAATCAATATTGAATTAATTTAATTCTAAGAGACACTCCATTTAAATCGTGTCTCTATTGCTAAATTGTAAGTCATATAATGGAAAAATAAACGAAATTGCGAGAGTCCTTTCTCTTGATGTGGCTGCTATAGTAACCTTGAGAGAGAGAACGCTCTTTCGTGTATCACGCTGGCGGTAAAACGAAGTTTGGCGTCTGATTTGAAAGAAGGCTTTCTGGCTTAGTATACTTTCTGGCCTTCCGCATCCAGGCCAGGACATATTTTCTGTTACTGTAGTTTCAAACAAGTTGAATGTTGCGAAGAGCAATGTTTCATTTTGATTTCGGAATATCGTTGAATAAATAAGTTTTCAATTTCTTATCTGGAATTATAATTTTCTGTATCCGGTTCTAATTTATCCATTAACATCCACCGTAGAGCAAACTTACTACTACTAAATATGGGGGGGGGGGGGGGGGGGGGAGACTTTCTTCCGCTAATTGAGAATCTTATTTCATATGTAATTTCAAAATTTTCTGTTTCAATTTTAATCTATTTTTGACTTTATTGATTATTTTGACCCAATCCGACCCGAATATAATAAAACGTGTCCCGGCTCAAGCATGCCGTTAACTTAGGCTTCTTGAGATTTATATATACTTAATTTAAAACTGCCCCCCCCCCCCCTAATTTAATTTCAAAATACACCACTGATACAGACAGACGGGGAGATATTACAGACAGACGGGGTGTATAAATAACTATTGGAAGAATGAATATAAAATTACAACATTATACAAAGTATCTTTTCTTGTGACTGGAACGACCTAGATCCTCGAGAATGATGTTAACAAAATTGTCGCATAATATTGTGTATATACATATTTCACGATAGTTAATACTTTTTAATCTTTATTTTTGATAATTTCATTTGAAAACGTGCACTATCGCGAGAACTGAATAAAAAATTACATACGAAATTATCATTTACATAACGTTATTGAAGGTTCTGATTCTTTTAATGATATTCAAAATTTAAATCAAAAATTTGAGGATCTTGCTTAAAACCAATAGGGTTCCAGTATTTACCGATTGATTATAATACTCTATAATGAAAGAAGTTAAGAAAGAAAAAATGAATTTGAGCTAGTAGGGAAAGTCATATGCTGCCCACATCAGATTTTTTACTCTGCCTACATAATGTATAGGGAAAGTATTGTGGCTGGGTCGAAAATTCGAATTCAAGTTTTCCACGGAAAAGTATGTTTCAAGCATCGAATGTTTTCGAGGCGATGTCTGTGTGTGTTTTTGTGGAAACAGTATCTTGGCAAACGGATGGAGCGTTTCGAACGTAATTATGTGCGATTATTAGTGAATGGATGTGAATCAGTATTGATTTTAAACACGGTTGAACGCTCGGAAGACACCCAAATTTTCGAATGAATTTTTGAAAAAATCTTGAAAAAAATCTATACATGCAAAATTTTATTTAACAAAACATTCAATATTGTTAAATAAATTATTATTTTATACGCAATTTTTATTATAAAACAAATGATTCAAGCTTTAGAAAGCTAGCTTGAACCGTTCCCGAGATATTGCATGTTTTTCAAATAAATTTATTTGAAAAATTGTATAAAATTGAAAAGTAGTGCGTCAAATATAGTACTAAGTATTCTAAAAAAAAAAAAAAAAAGAAAGAAAGCACGGGAGATAAGCAAATGTACGCCTTGGCTGTAGAAAAACTCTCCTGGCAGACCCAAGGTTAGACTATTACCACCTCAACTCATATTGAAGATGGTAATCAGGACCGGCCCGTGTCCTTGAATAAGGAATGCAGGAAATGGGGCGGTTATTTTTTTTTTCTTGTGGGTGGGGTGTAGGGGGAGTTCTTTCACATCATCACGTTATTCTTTGGTCACATGTACGGTATTGCCTAGAAGTCAAAACTGACCTCTCGCTTATCTGAAGTAGGATAGAGAAATTTGGAAGTAATATGAATGGATTTACAGTTGTACATGATTATAAGCACAGAATGCTATATATTAGTCTGTGATTATAAGCTAGTTCGTGGAAAGCGACCACAGGTCCTGTTCTGACTAGTGTGTCTCTAATCAGAGACACACTAGTCAGAACACTAGTAAACGGTGAACTAGTAAACGGTGAGAAACGGACTCGGTTCCGTTTCTCACCGTTTACTATTAATTAAAAATTATTTATTAATGATTTTTCTTTCTACCAAATATATTTATTAGTTTCCGTATTTGATTCTAAATTGTAATAATTCTAATTAATTGATACAAAATGTAGGCCCTAGTATGGTTTTTCTAAGCGAAATTTTGTACTGCACAAGCGGGCATTATTAGCAACAAAAGAAGTGTTACTTTTAAAAATGAATATTAAAATAACTAATAAATTTAACTATAAAAACTAACTATTAGAGAAATGTTTTTATTTTACACTAGGTCTTGCCGTTCTCGAGATATTTTAGTTCTTTGCTCCGCAACTGTTGAAAATAAGTCCAGTTACCAAATGAGAATGAAAATTGAATTAATTTCAAAGGTGTGGTTGTCTGCGCCTGTCAGTTTGGTTATCCGTTTGTTTTAACTTCTTTAATGGTATTTTATTGGGTTGGAGGGAAAGTTCTGTCGTATTTTAAATAGGCAGGTGATTTTTCTTGTAAATAAAAAGAACATCTGTAACAAGTCGAGAAATTGCAGAAGAGTTTGGCATTCATCATACAACTGTTGGAGATCACATTAAATCTCTTGGGTTTGTGTTAAAGCAAAGTTTTTGGGTTCCACATGAATTAACGGAAAAGAATTTGTCTGATCGTGTAAGAATGTGTTCATCACATCTGATTAGACACAATGTGGAGCCGTTTTTGAACAGGCTGGTTACTGGAGATGAAAAGTGGATTCTTTACGAGAATATTAAGAGAAAAAGATCTTACTGCAAACCAGGAACATCATCAGCAACAGTTCCAAAACCAAGTATCCATCAACGAAAAGTACTGCTTTGTTTGTGGTGGGACAGGAAAGGTCCAGTGTACTACGAGTTGCTGAAACAGGGGAAAACCATCAACGCGGATCTGTACTGCAATCAGCTGGATAAATTGAATGCAGCTATCAAAGAAAAAAGGCCAGCATTAGCGTCCAGAAAAGCGTCCAGATAATGCTCGCCCGCATACTGCAATGGTGACACAACAAAAACTGAATGCGTTAGGATGGGAAGTCCTTAGTCACCCACCGTATTCACCTGACATTGTACCATCTGATTATTACCTGTTCAGATCTCTGCAAAATTATCTAACGGGAAAAAAATTCACGTCTTTTGAAAGTGTTTCTAAGGCAGTTGCTGACTATTTTAACTCCAAGGATGAGAACTTCTACAAAACAGGAATTCACAGGTTACCTGAAAGATGGCAACAGGTTGTAACAAATAACGGAGCATATATAATTGATTAATATTAAACACATATTTTTATAAATGAATTCAAATATTTTCTTTAAAATACGACAGAACTTTCCCTCCAACCCAATACTTTCTCTGCAATACATGGTAGTGTTTAGGGAAAGTATTGGAATCATGCCGAAAATCGTAACTCGAGTTTTCGACGGATCTGCACGTTTTGGGACCTCTAGAACACGAAAAAACCATTTTTAGCGTGACGTGTGTGTGTGTGTGTGCAATGTATGTATCCACTCTCAACTAAAAAACAATGAATGGACCGAATTTCATAAAATTTGGTAGGTAAGTCCTTGTGGGTGACCATGGTGCTGATTAGATTTTGGTACGGTTCGGTATGAAAGAACCTGCCCCTTTCTTTTTTTTTTTTTGCGAAATGGCCTGCAAAAATCGATGTATCTATCCACTCTAGCTAAAAAACTAATTTTAAATTTAATAAAATTTGGTAGATGAGTCAATTGTAAGTTATTCTGGTGCTGATTAGATTTTGGTACGATTCGGGGAGTAGAACCTGTATTTTTTTACAAAATGCCCCACAAAAAACGCCAAAATCTGAAATAAAAGACTACGATCAAATGTATCAATAAAATGCGAGTTTTATGAATATTTTTGAAGAGGAAAGAATAAGACTAACTCCATTAATCAAGGACAAACCGTTCTTGAGATATTTGAGGGGGTTTTTTCTTTCTGTTACGCCGTTTTTGAAAAATTAAATATCCAGTTACTAAATAAAAACAAAAATTGAATTCAGTGTTATTTTGTACAATTAAACTCAATTTAAGGAATTATTAAAGAAATAAAGAGAAAATGAATTTGAGTCTGCAGGGAAAATCATGTGGTGCTCACATTAGATTTTATTTCAATGCTGTCTGTCTATGTGCATCTGTGAGCACGATATCTCTCGAACAAATTTATAAAACGGAAGGGAATTTTGTATGATTATTTTAGCGACGAAACGCTAAGCAAATTGGTAGAACGCTCTGGAACAAATTGATAGAATAAAACAAGACAATTTACGAATTTTACAAACAATATACATTGGAGGTCTGATGATTGTTTCAGTAGAAAACAAACTTTTCCAGAAAAATCCTGTTTTGTTAGACCATATTATTGGGGGTTACGTACTCCTTTTCAAAATCATATTCAACGTTTGCTATTGTCCTACTGTGTTATCTGTATAAAAGAACTTCAGTATCTCCTCCCTTTCATGCAAGGAAAAGTCTTCTTGACCCTTAAAATATAGGGGCCCAGAGCCGCGGCCTCGGAGGCCCATGCGTTAACTAGGCACTACACCTACTCTTTCCTCAATGAAAATTAATTAATCGCACCTGAATATTTTTACTTTCCTTTCAGCACATAGTATATGACAATATATAAAAATATTTGGAATGAGTTAAAAAATCAAACACTTGTATTTTGATGGATATACACGTTTTGAGAATCCCTGAATACGGATCAGCCATTTTTATCTGTGTGTCTATCTCTCTGTAGATAACAATATCTTTACAACAAGTTGATAATATCGAATAAAATGTAGTCATTATTATTTCAATTGGTAAACGTTAGAGGCCTATTGCCTGTTGGGGTGAACGAGACAAAGGAAAGCCCTTATTTTTTAGATCCTATTTTCCGACGGGGGAAGGAGGCATAATTACACATGAAAACATTAAGGAAATAGATATTTAATATAATCTATAATAATATCGCTCTTTAATGCGAATGTTATTCTTTATAAGATGTGGGCATGCACCGTTCTTTTATGTGCTTTTTTTAAATCTAAAATGGAACAATCGGGAAAAATAAAATAAACTCACTATTATCAATTGAGTGCATGCTTTATAAATAGTTTAAATTCGAAATGAATGGACTTCCTTACTTCGAAATTATCACGAGCTGCTTGCTCAAAAGCTTTTTCTACATGACGGAGTCAGTCAACATTTTCTACATGGAGTTTTCAACTATATCTCACAAATAAATGGAGCAAATCGAATGAAATTAAATGTGAATATTTCAATCGATGAACATGAGAGACCAATTAATTTTTGGAGTGAACGGACCACGGAGAAGTACCCTATTTTTCGAACATTAATTTTAGAAAATCAAATGAACAATACAAAAATATAATCTATATAAATAAAATTGAAAATCTATCTGTCTGTATGTTTGTCTCATCATCACGGGAGAACGGCTGAACCGAATTTCGTGAAATTTTGTTGGTAGGCTTGGACTAGTCCCACTTAAAATTTAGTCCATGTTTCGAGTTTTTATGACCAGGGGTTGTCCAGAAAAAAGTAGAGTTAAACCTTCCATAGACATAACATTACATAGCATTATGTACATAGCAGACGACATTTTATTAAATCTTTTCCGATTTAATTAATAAAGAAATGTATATAAAATAAATTTTGTGGAAATTGCATTTTTGACTGGATTATATCAATTACGGCCTTCAGGTTTAAAAATTGCTAAAATTATTGATATTTTCAATTTATTATGCATCTGTTTTATTTTGGCAAAAATGGTTGAAACTCAGATATTGAAATATAGGTATTTTTCTATTAGTGCACAGGCATATTCTAATCTACGAGAATATAAGTAATATGGTTATATCTTCCCATACAATTTTAGCGCTTTTATTTTCGCATATATTGATTCAATTTCATATTTTTTTGCACCGTTGTTAACAAACGGGACCAGGATGTTTTATTTTTCAGATCTGGCTGTAAAGATAATTTTTGTATAACGAGAACAGCGATTCTTAAATTTTTTAGGAACATTAATTTAAATATTTTAATAGAATGTTTTGAATAAATAGTATAAGAATTTGCACATGATTGTGAATTTTATGTTTCTTTATATTATATGTTCCGTACGAAGAACGGCTATGCAGTACGGGCAATCTTCTACTAATACATGGGTATACTTTCTAATCTACGAGAATGTAAATGTAGTACAATTTTAGCGCTTTCATTTTAATATATTGGTATTTATTACGGCTTTACGAGTTTAAAGATTAAGGGGATTATTGATATTTTCAATTTATTACGTTATCTGTTTTATTTTGGGAAATATTTTTGAAACTTATATATTGTAGTACGGGCGTCTTCTACTAATATACGGGTATATCTTCTAATCTATGAGAATATAAGTAGTAAGAGTATATAATCTTAGCACATTCATTTTGGCCTATATTGGAATCAGTTAAGCTCCATTTCGCCAGCCACCCCACCTCGGAATTTCAAAATTTCAATGATGGCGGTCGTTTGTACTACGTTTGTACCGGATTGTACCGTAAAAATTTTCGTTTGTACCAGTTCCGGTACGGTGTTATTCTCATTTCAAAGTGGGGGGGCTGGCGAAACGGCAGCCCCCCACCTCGGAATTTCAAAATTTCAATGATGCCATTCGTTTGTACTACGTTTGTACCGGCTTGTACCGTAAAAATTTTCGTTTGTACCACTTCCGGAACGGGGTTATTCTCATTTCAAAGTGGGGGGGCTGGCGAAACGGCAGCCCCCCCACCTCGGAATTTCAAAATTTCGTCGATGCCATTCGTTTGTACTAGATTGTACCGTAAAAATTTTCGTTTGTACCAGTTCCGGTACGATGTTATTCTCATTTCAAAGTGGAGGGGCTGGCGAAACGGCAGCCCCCTACCTCGGAATTTCAAAATTTCAATGATACCATTCGTTTGTACTACGTTTGTACCGGATTGTACCGTAAAAATTTTCGTTTGTACCACTTCCGGAACGGGGTTATTCTCATTTCAAAGTGGGGGGGGCTGGCGAAGAGGCAGCCCCCCACCTCGGAATTTCAAAATTTCGTCGATGCCATTCGTTTGTACTACGTTTGTACCGATTTGTACCGCAAAAATTTTCGTTTGTACCACTTCCGGTACGGCGTAATTTTTATTTAAAAGTGGGTGACCTTAAGCTCCGGCAACCCCCCCACCTTGAAATTTCAAAATTTCGTCGATGCCATTCGTTTGTATTACGTTTGTACCGGTTTGTACCGTAAAAACTTTCGTTTGTACCACTTCCGGTACGGCGTAATTTTTATTTAAATGTGAGTGACCTTGAGCTCCGGCAACCCCCCCACATCGAAATTTCAAAATTTCGCCGATGCCATTCGTTTGTACTACATTTGTACCGTAAAAATTTTCGTTTGTACCACTTCCGGTACGGCGCAATTTTAATTTAAAAGTGGGGGTGACCTTGAGCTCCGGCAACCCCCCACCTTGAAATTTCAAATTTTCGTCGATGCCATTCGTTTGCATTACGTTTGTACCGGTTTGTACCGTAAAAATTTTCGTTTGTACCACTTCCGGTACGGCGTAATTTTTATTTAAATGTGGGTGACCTTGAGCTCCGGCAACCCCCCACCTCGAAATTTCAAAATTTCGTCAATGCCATTCGTTTGTTCTACGTTTGTACCGGTTTGTACCGTAAAAACTTTCGTTTGTACCACTTCCGGTACAGCGTAATTTTTATTTAAAAGTCGATCACCTTGAGCTTCGGCAAGCCCCCACCTCGAAATTTCAGAATTTAGTTGATGATTCCATTCCTTTTTACTACATTTGTACCGGATTGTACCGTGAAAATTTTCGTTTGTACCACTTCCGGTATGGCGTAATTTTTATTTAAAAGTGAGTGGCCTTGAGCATCGGTAATCCTCCCACCTCGGAATTTCAAAATGCCATGCGTTTGTACTACTGCGTTTGTACTTTCGATGCCATGCGTTTGTACTACGTTTGAACGAGATAATTACCGGATATTATACCGTAAAAATTTTCGTTTGTACCAATTCTTAAGCTTACATGCTGTACATCTTAAGCTTACATGATATATTTTCTTAATGTTACAGTTTAATTTTCCATCATAGTCTTTTCTGTAAGACAAAATGTCATTAGGTGATTATCAATGCCAATAAGATCTTGTACTTTGTAATTCAAATTCACCTGGATTCAAAATTATGCAAATCAATTAATCTGTCATTAAGAAATATCATATTGTTTTTATTAATCATACCATGGTTTTAGTGATATTCATATATCATATATTTATTTGTACAATTACATAGGTAATAAAATTATTTTTATAGCTTTATAGAAAATATGCAAGACATATTAAATTTGAGAAGGGGGACTTACTAATGGAATATTATAATTTTTTAAACTAGTTGTGTTCATGGACACCACCATTTTCCAGTATAAAACTGACATTTCTGTGACAAACATTGGTGTTCAACAAGATAACTTCTTATTGTTTTATGTTTTGAACTCTTTTAATTGCTTTTAATTATTAATCTTAGTTTGTTATGAGTATTACTTAGTAATTTAGTCTATTTTTTTCATTATTTCTGCATTTAAAATTAATCAGCCGTTTAGATTTTGGGGGAAATCCTCACGTTTCTGACAAATGTTTTTAATTTAGAGGAATTGAAGGAAATATATTTCTATTAGGTATGAGATAAGTATGGTCATCCTGCTAGAGGAGTGTTGCCTTTTGTGGTAAATTTCAAATGGAATCTGTTAGAAACTAAATTTTCTAATACATACTTTTGTCGACTTACTATTTATATCGATCTTTAGTTTCGAAGACATTTCGAGTGAAAGTATATAGAATAAAAAAAATACTTGCTCGTACAGGTACTTTAATTTTTTTTGAAAAAAAGTTCAAAATATTACGTTAGTATATTACTAATGCTACATTGTACAACTTTATGCTGATAGAAGTTATAATATTATTATTTTATATCTCTTGTATACAATGAGATAATTCTTCAATAGCATGCAATATAATTACTCAATGTTACATTTTCTGAAATTTCACAAGTACTAAATTGATACTCATTCGAGGAGATGGGATTAGTCCACTGAAAGGTTGTGACGTCAGAGCGGCGGCCTTCCTTCTTTCTTGGCGGATTTTCTGTAAGCAGTAATTGTAATTCATATTTAAACTTTCTTCTTTCTATGTTTTCGGTGATGCCCTGGTGTGCAATTGCTAATTGGCCTAATAATAAGGAAATTTGCAATGTTTTGTTTCATAGGATTGTCTAGCAAGCTGCTTGTGCAAATTAATTATCTGCTGGCTCAGAATGGATTAAAAAATCTGATGTGGGCAGAACATGACTTTTCCTACATAATACAATGATTTTACTTCTTTCACGGCGAAACAATGGTGTACAAGGTCCACAGAAAAATGTTTTTGGCATTAAAATAATACAACGTCAATTGAAATTAGGTGCTTTGGACAAATTACTAGTCCAAACGAATGACCTTCTCATATTCACGTTTACTTAATTACAATATCATGAAATGACATCAACATTTGTTTAATATCAATTGCATGAAATAAATTACTATTGGCGAATTCATGGGAGTCAAATTACTATCACTATCAAAATGTATTTTTTCCAGTGAATGGAATGATCTGGATTTATATGAATGATGTTGCATAACATTGTATGTTGTTGTTGTTGTTGTTGAGACCCAGACCGTCCGACCTACCAGAAAGGTGTAAGGTAACTGTTTGGACAGCCGGGAAGTGCCACCCAATTTAGACCGGAACCCAGTGGGGGAGGCATCCACAGGGACCGTACCCTCCTTCCCCTACCATCAACCTATCGGAAGGACTTACGGACCCACATGTTTAACGTGATCGTACTCCGCGTGAACACGGCGGCAGTTTTGGCAGTGGCTGGAATCGAACCCGGGCCTACCGAGTGCAACTCCAGCGCGCTAACCAATGGGCTACCGTGCCCTGCATAACATTGTATGTGGAAGGTGTTGCTATACTGTTACTAAGTGTTATATGTGGCGATACTTTCTCTCCTTTTTTTTAATTTAACATTATGTTTTGAATAAATTTACATGAAAAATGTGCAATATCTCGAAATGTCGTATGTGGTATGTCAATCGTTTTCTAAGTGAATATTATGTACGAAATAATTAAACATTTAACAGCATTCAGATTCTTAATTTTTTTAATAATTTTTTCAAAAATTTATTCGAAACTTGTGTAGTATCTCGAGAATGGTTCATGCTAACATTCTAAAGTTTCTATCATTTGTCTATCCATTACGTTGAAATGAATTTTTTTTTATCATTATTGAAAGTTCTGGTTAATGATTTTTGCAAGCTTTCGTTCAAAATATGGGGGAGGGGGGGGGGGGGCTTCCAAAGTTTCGATTACATTTTAAATCAATTGGGATCCAGTATACACTGAGGTCAATAATCGTACCAAATGATATTCAAAACTCTTCATTCGCGTGTGAGACAACACCTCCGCGGACTCACAGGCACACACATACACTATGTACTGTCCCGATCATGAAGCCTTCAGTGGAAGCACTTTTGAGAACCAGAAGTGAAACACCGTACAGGCAGCCATTCCTATGATGTGGATCTAGGGATGCCATTTCAGGACTGTCGAGCCATGGTTGCCAGATTTGGTGATTTATTGGCGACATTTCGAATGTTCGAGAACCTTCTTAAAATGACGAGTATTCTACGAGATATGAGTCCCTTCTGGCAGTTTCTACTGAGAATATATAAAAGGAGTCATCGCTCAATTGGAGGGCAGTTGACGTGATACGAGCTACATTGAAATTGTGAGATAAGTCATTGTTTTCAGGATAGTATCTGCTGTTTTGTGAAATTAACTGAGCATTTAATTGCTATTTTACTCTACCTAGTAGTTGTTTAGTAATCTTGTGAGATAGTTATCGAGCCATTTGCTGTATCTTATTCCTGTTTATGTTGTGCTTTTAAACGTGTTAGTTATCCAGAAATTTGGATTCTTTCTTGTATCCTGGACGCACACCCACGATTCCAGAGGATACGTCGTAACAGAATATTAGTGTGTATTCACACATGCTAACACATACAGAAATGACTTCAAAAACGTTCGGTTCTCGTTCTAGGATGCTTGAAACGTGTTCTTCCATTAAAAACTTGCCCCAGTTACATAAGTTCCCTACACTCTATAGGGAAAATAATATGTAGGACAGTAAAAGCAGTACTTCTGCAAAATAATTTCGCTAATTTTAATATAAATAAAATTAAATGAATGCAATTGAAATGATTTGCAACCAAATTCTCACATCCATGATAGCTAATTCCTACTTTACTTTTAAAACTATATTATATTCAATTGTGTTGGGTACATAACATTTTTTAATTAATCAATATTTTATATATTTTATTTCCTGAAACCTATTTTAAATACTCACAAATACCGAAATATATCTTCAAATTTTTCAATGTACATGTGCTACATATTCATATAAATCTACTTTGTATAAAAGCAAATTGAGCTAAATATTTATATAAATGTCAATTGAGTTAAATATTTGTGAAAATGTAAATTAAACTAAATATTTATATACATGTGAATTGAGTTAAATATTTGTATAAATATATGTTAAGCAAAAAATATTATATATATATGTGATAATATTGGATCTCCACAAATGAACTGATCTCTGTGTAAAAGTCAAATGAAGAGACATCTCTCCTCAGAAGCTTTTTTATTTACAGTAGCCGTCACTTCATCATCATCATACATTCTTCTCCGTAATGGAGATGCATAGGCCTTTTAACAGTACATGATTACAGGCATAAGATTTCTGTGATAAGTTCCACACATATCGGAACATAGAATCGTTCTGCTAGATAGAGTTCTCTCTACATGAATCAAAATCAAACTCTCACATTTCTCTGAGATCTGCTCCAAAACGCTCTGCACAGCTCTTTATAGTCTCATTATGAGAACACTTACAAAACTCGTGATCTACTTCACAGATACTTCTGAGGACACTTATCTAGTTTCCCGAGACTTGATAGTGGAATGGTTTACATCATTATATGCACTTGACTCTATACCGAACTCGTGAGTCTGTCGCCATTCTCATTACCAAGATACTTATCCGATACTTATATCCGTTCCCACGTTGATATTTACGTGATTACTGCCCCTATATGGTCTAATTTCATGATATGAAGAGTTTCTCGAGTATTAACCTCTTACTAGTGCTTATAGCTTAGGCTCTCCATTCCTTCAACACAGTTTATCATTAACTTTTATGTCTCCTCGCTCTGGATAAGGACTGCAATTAATGTTAAGAGCCAAGAATGTCGGCTACGTCTTAGAAACTAAAATCTTCTCTGATATAGAAAAATTTAAAATCGAAAAATATGTATCATATCCCCCCCCCCTCCAGTTTCAAGTCTCGGTCCACCTATACATTACATACATGATACTCTCTACAATACTCTAAATACATTTCAAAAATCACACTACAAAAATATAATATAGAAATAAACTCTTACAAACTTGTTACATCAATCTTCTTAAGGTACATTTATCCACTCAAATTTAATATATCTTTAGGTAAATACGCTATGTGTTATTTAATTTATAAATGTAGAATTCCAATAAATTTATTTAATTTAACTTTTACTTTGTCACAAATCTTCTTTTATTTCTATTTAATATAATATGTGTGATAAATGTAGAATTCCTTGATCAGGGGAACTCTCATACACCATTCATTCTTCTCACAGTGTTTATGTTTATGTTGTTATGTTGTTATATCGATACACCCTAATCTCTAATATGACCATAATATACTCAATATAAAATAAAATAAACAAGAATTTTCAAAGAACTATTAATTCTGTGACCATACCTATTTTTCTTAATTAATTTTTAAGTTACTATCTCTATCTTACTCATCAATATACATGAAATTACATACAATTCAAATAATCAACACACTAACAATTCTAAAATTATATGAGATTATATAGGATTTTCCTTAGTACATCCACATCTCAAATACCTTGACCTTTATATTTTCAAAGTATAACTCTTTATTTTATTCTAACTTCCCTATGTACATGGTACCTTCTCTTTCCTCTTATTTATATCTCCTAAGGCCTTCCTAACTCTTTTCTCTAAATCCTCGTACTCCTTCTTTTTCCCATTATATTCTACATTGCCATCTTAATTCGTTATCTCTTTTCCTTAACTCTCTTATATTTTTTCTTAATCCAATACACTGGCAGTGGAAACATCAGCTTATCCTCACTTGGGATTGATATATCCTTTCCCAGTATCAATGCCAAAGGGTAAGTAAACACTCCTATCAGAATAAAAATATTACATTCAATCTCCTCTCCCTATCCATTACTTTTTTATTTATAGGTTTGCCTCTCTGCCAGGTTTCCCGATCTCTTATCTGAATTCTCCCTATCTTTATCTAACCTCTAGTTCCTCTTTACTCTATTCTGTTTCAATTTATCTCTAATCATCATCAATACAAAATCATTATTAATACAATAATCATTATCAATACAATAATCATAATTACACAATACTCTTCTCAATTATAATACACTTCACTACTATATCTTCACTTTTTCATATACATTTCTTCAAACTTTATTTAATTCTCATAAAGTGGAAGAAGTAAACACTTCTCCTAAAATGTTTTGATCACTCGGCAGAAGTATGGCAGAATTCCGGCATCTTCTGTCCCAGTATCAAAATAAAAAATTTTCTTTAGTATAATACTAAAGTGTTTTGAAAAATGTTGGTAGGTATCTTTGTGTATCCTTTCGACAGGAAAGAATCCACAAAGCGACACTCCTTTCTATAACTTCATTTAATAAATCCCTACTTTCTAACTTTTCTCCGAATTACTACGAATCTGTTCTTAATTCCTACCCAAAATAAACTTTTCTGGAAATCAAGGAATTTCTTCTCCCTGATATCCACTCCTAATTAATCAATTATGTATCTAAATTAATTATACTTATCCTTGTCACAGATATATAGAATAATACTAAATCTTTCTAATCTTCAATTGCTTGTTCAAAAGATGTGAACTCATCTATCTTCCTATTCAAATCTCTATTAAGTTATGTGAACTCATCTATCTTCCTATTCAAATCTCTATTAAGTTTTAACCTGGACTCTAGCTCCTAAGCTAAATCACTACTCTTATCATAATCATTAAAATCATTAATATTTCGAAAAATCTTATTTATTATTTTTCGAATTTCTACCCTATTTCAAATTTTTTAACTCAAATGTTTCTGCTGGATAAAAATGTCTTAATCTCGTAGAATGTACAATTTCTGTGTTTTGTTTACTTAACATGTTTGGTTTATCTATTTCAAAATTTACACTGGAAATTTTATTCAATATGGTATATGGGCCTGTATACGGTGAAGTTAATTTTCTTGTATTGGGATATTTAAATTCTTCTAGCATAACTAAATCTCCTTCTTTAAAATCAGCCTCTTGGAAATGGATGTCATATCTAAGTTTATTTTTTAAATGGTATTTTTCAGTCCTTTCTTTTACAATCTTTCGGGCTTCCTCTATTGATGGGTATATCTCATAATTATTCAGTGGTGACTTATACGGTAACTTTCCATACATTAAATAATTTGGAGTATATTTAGTCACGGAATGTGGAGTATTATTATATTCTGCTGTTATCTGTTCTAATAATTTAGTCCATGCAATTTTACCTGGAAATGAGTTAATTTTGCAAATTAATCTGGTTATAATTGTTTGATTTACGCGTTCGTTTTTTCCGTTAGACTGTGGTCTATGAGCTGAAGTTAACAATTGAGTTGCATTGTAACTTTTAAGAAAACGCTTAAATTTTGATGCGGTAAAAGCTGCATTTCGATCCGTTAATATTTTCCTTGGCGCTTGAATTTGGAATATTTGTCTTAAACAATTTATATAGGTGTCTGTGGTAACACTCTTTGATGGAAATGTCCATACATATCTAGTTGCATGATCAATTATAACATGTAAATATTTCTTTGCAGAATTGTAGTAACTTAACCCTCCTACAGTATCCATAGAAATTATATCAAAAGGTTCTGTCGCTGGAGGTAAACATCCTAATAACCCAAATTTCTTCTGTTTCGATTTCTTATTCAACTGACATGTTTCACAATGTTTCACATAATTTCTTACATCTTCAATAATCTCTGGCCAATAATAATTCGGCGAAATTAAATTTAGCATGGAGTTTACTCCAGGATGTCCAAACTCTGAATGAGTTTTTTCTAATAATTTAGCTCTTAATGAATATGGTATTACAATTTTAATAAATCCTTTCTTCTTTATTGTTAAAACATTATTAATTTTTTGAAATTTTGACTGATTAAGATTATCCTGTGATTGATGTTCTTCAATTTCTCCTAACTCTAATAAATGTGTGCATAATCTCGTCTGATGCGCTATGGGATTTCTAGTGAGCATATCTGCTTCATAGTTAGTGGACCCTTTTTTGTATTTAATATCAAAATCATACATAGATAATTTAAGTGACCATCTAAATAATCTTCCTCTCGGATGCTTAATCTTTTTTAACCAAACTAGAGCAGCGTGATCTGTATGTACTGTGAAGTGTGATCCATGCAAATAACAGTAGTACTTGTCAATAGAATCTACTATGGCAAGACACTCTAATTCCGTTATGGCATAATTCTTTTCATAAGATCTCAACTGTCTCGAATGATATGCAATAGGGTGTAATGAGCCATCTGGATGCTCTTGTTTGATGATACTGGCGATACTTTCTGATGAAGCATCACAGAAAACATGACATGGATAATTTGGGTTGAATAATGTAAGTACAGGTTTTGAAATTAAAATATCCTTAAGATGCTGAAATGCTTTTTGACACTCTATGGTCCAATTCCAAACTTCATTTTTCCGGAGTAATTTATTTAAGGGATTTCTAATTTTAGCATAATTATGGATGAATTTATTATAAACATTTACACTTCCTAAAAATCTTTGTAATTCTTTAACATTCCTGGGGGGTTGTAACTTCCTTATAACCTCAATATTAATATTATTAGGCTGATATTTTCCATTTTCTATCTCGTATCCGAGAAAGTTAATTTTTCTTTGGGCAAATTGGCATTTTGAGTATTTTAACTTAATATTTTCTTTTTCACAAATGGAAAAAATAGTTTTCAAATGTTCCATATGTTCATTGAAATTTTGAGAGAATACTATGATGTCATCGAAATAATTAAGGGCAAATCGAATTTGGTACTTATCTAAAATTTGTCTTAACGTTCTTTGAAATATGGCAGGAGAATTTTTCCATCCAAATGGAATTCTTGTCCATCGATACAAGCCATAATTAGTTGTGAAAGCCAGCTTTTCAGAATCGGTCTCATTAAGTTTAATATGCCAATATCCCGACGTCAAATCTAATGTAGAAAAAATTTTAGCGTTGGCTAACTGATCCAGTACGGCATCAATCCGAGGAATGGGTTCCTTATCGGTTTTACTTATTTCATTGATTTTTCGATAATCGCAACAAAATCTATTCTTTGCATTTTCGTCTCTTTTGTATGCTAAAGTTACAGGGGATGAATACGCGCTATATGATGGAGTAATAAATCCGGCTTCAAGTAACTTATCTAACTGTTTTTTAATTTCTAGATTATCTTTGGGTGATGCACGATAAGGTCGCATTGAGATGGGCAACTCAGAAGTCAAAGTAACCTTCTGCGGCTCTAACCTTATACATCCTACATCATATTTATCTTTGGAGAATATTTCATTTACACTGTTCAACAATTTCGTTAATTTAATTTTCTCTTCCTGATTTATCCTGACCTCATTATTTACATCTTTGCTAGTATCACTATTATAATTATCAAAATGATATGAAAATTCATATTCAGGAAATGAGCCTCGATAGGTTATATCATTATAGAATTGATAGACGTGGAAATTTTTAAAATTTAAATACAATTTAAAAAGTTTACATTGATACCCTGACAATAAAATATATCTAATATTGGTATCAATCACAAAAAATTTTACGGGACGAGTTATTCGTCCAATTTTAGTATCAATTTCAACAATTTTTTGCACACTCACCTGACCTCTGGTCTGTTGCAATTGGACATTAGGTGCCTCTTCAATCAGTCTATATTTTACTGAATTAAGTTGGTTTGCCGGTAAGATTGAAATGTTTGTTCCGGTATCAACAAGTCCCATGTGCACTCTATTGTTCCCCAGATACGCAGCAACTCGGAACGTTCCTCATTGGTTTCCATTGGGTCGCGGAATCCTCGGGTTTGGTTCCCGGTTCGGTATCGGCCATCTGGGCGGTGTTCGATAGAATCCTCGGTTATAGTTGGCATTGGGAGGTCCAGCATAGGCTCCTCTGGGATCACTTGTATTTGGTGGTCTCCAAGGTCTCCTGCGTGTTATCTCCGGATCCGACAGTCGAGTGTTTTGGGGTGGTTTTTCTTTTTCTTTCATCACTCTCCTTAAGTTGTTTGCCAGTTTGCGCCAGTCTTGGGGTGTCTCTGTATTATTGGCACAAAATATGGGTTGCCATTCGGGTTTCAGACCTGTGGTTAACGCTTCAGTAATAATCTTCTCAGTGAGGCCCAAACTCAGGCCAATCTCAACCTTGTTCTTATAGTACGAGTCCAAATCTTCCACTTTGTCTAATTTCATCTGAATAAAAGTTTCGAAGGACTCCCCCACTCCACGTTCAAAATGTTCAAGGAATGTTGTTTCTAATCTGGTCCATTCTGTCAGATGTGACGCATATTTAATAAAGAAAGTCAATGCCTCTCCCTCTAGAAATTCAGGAAGTAGTACACATGAAAATTTTTGCGGTGCAATCCCGTACAAACCTAGTACAAACCAATGGCATCGACGAAATTTTGAAATTACGAGGTGGGGGGTTGCCAATGCTCAAGGACACCCACATTTAAATAAAAATTACGCTGCACAGGAAGTGGTACAAATGAAAATTTTTACGGTACCATTTGGTACAAACGTCCTACAAACGAATGGAATCATCAACTAAATTCTGAAATTTCGAGGTGGGGGCTTGCCGAAGCTCAAGGTGACCGACTTTTAAATAAAAATTACGCCGTACTGGAAGTGGTACAAACGATAATTTTTACGGTACAATCCGGTACAAACGTCCTACAAACGAATGGAATCATCAACTAAATTCTGAAATTTCGAGGTGGGGGCTTGCCGAAGCTCAAGGTGACCGACTTTTAAATAAAAATTACGCCGTACCGGAAGTGGTACAAGCGAAAACTTTTACGGTACAAACCGGTACAAATGTAGTACAAACGAATGGCATCGACGAAATTTTGAAATTTCGAGGTGGGGGGGTTGGAGGAGCTCAAGGTGACCCACTTTTAAATAAAAATTACGCCGTACCGGAAGTGGTACAAACGAAAATTTTTACGGTACAAACCGGTACACACGTAGTACAAACGAATGGCATCGACGAAATTTTGAAATTTCGAGGTGGGGGGTTGGCGGAGCTCAAGATGACCCACTTTTAAATAAAAATTACCCCGTACCGGAAGTGGTACAAACGAAAATTTTTACGGTACAAACCGGTACAAATGTAGTAAAAACGAATGGCATCGACGAAATTTTGAAATTTCGAGGTGGGGGGTTGCCGGAGCTCAAGGTCACCAACTTTTAAATAAAAATTACGCCGTACCGGAAGTGGTACAAACGAAAATTTTTACGGTACAAACCGGTACACACGTAGTACAAACGAATGGCATCGACGAAATTTTGAAATTTCGAGGTGAGGGGGGTTGCCGGAGCTCAAGGTCACCCACTTTTAAATAAATATTACGCCGTACCGGAAGTGGTACAAATGAAAATTTTTACGGTACAAACCGGTACAAACGTAGTACTAATGAATAGCATCAACGAAATTTTGAAATTTCGAGTTGGAGCGTTGGCGGATCTCAAGGTCACCCACTTTTAAATAAAAATTACGCCGTACCGGAAGTGGTACAAACGAATGGCATCGACGAAATTTTGAAATTTCGAGGTGGGGGGGGGGGGTTGGCGGAGCTCAAGGTCACCCACTTTTAAATAAAAATTACGCCGTACCGGAAGTGGTACAAACGAAAATTCTTACGGTACAAACCGGTACAAACGTAGTACTAACGAATAGCATCAACGAAATTTTGAAATTTCGAGTTGGGGGTTGGCGGATCTCAAGGTCACCCACTTTTAAATAAAAATTACGCCGTACCGGAAGTGGTACAAACGAAAATTTTTACGGTACAAACCGGTACAAACGAATGACATCGACGAAATTTTGAAATTCCGAGGTGGGGGGGCTGCCGTTTCACCAGCCCCCCCACTTTCAAATGAGAATAACCCCGTTCCGGAAGTGGTACAAACGAAAATTTTTACGGTACAATCCGGTACAAACGTAGTACAAACGACCGTCATCATTGAAATTTTGAAATTCCGAGGTGGGGGGGCTGGCGAAATGGAGCTAATCAATTACGGTCTTCAGGTTTAAAGATCACTTGGATTTTTGATATTTTCAATTTATTATGTTATCTGTTATTTTTTGGCAAAGATTTGTGAAACTCATATATTGTAGACGGGTAATCTTCTACTAATATACGGGTATGTCTTCTAATATTGGAGAATGTAAGTAGTACGGATATATCTTTTTATACAATTTTAGCGCTTTTAGTTCGGCATATATTGATTTAATTTAATATGTTTCGAAAATTTGTTTACATTCGGAACCAGGATATTTCATTCTTCAGATCTTCCTGTGAAGTAATTTTGTATAGCAAGAACAAAGATTCTAAAACATATTTTTAGGATGCAACTAGTATATAAGCCTATATATATGCAACTAGTATATATATATATATATGCAACTAGTATATATATATGCAACTAGTATATAAGCCTATCTTAGACAAGAAAACTTATAAAAATTTAAATTGAAACAGTTTCTAATAAATTTTATTTTGTTTAGCAATATATAACGTTTAGTGTCAAAAGCAGATTATCAAAAATTGACCCAGATAGATTCTGTCCCGTGGTCGATAAGTTTGCAAAGTTTCGAACTTTTAGATAACCGGAGTATCCCTGGGGGGGGTCTTGAAGGACTTCAATATAACTTCTTTGCCCCACAGGGGGGGGGGGGGTCAAGTCCGTGATGTAAACGTTAGAATAGGTGTGCAAAAATTCAATCTTCTAGGTCACCAGGACGCTTTCGGAAGGACTGGAAAGATTTTGAGCTACCATACATTGAAAGCTACAATTTTTGCGAGCAGTTATGGGAATTGATAATTTCCGTCCATCCACGTGACCGGCATAAAATTCGTTTGCAATTTAGGTCAGACTACACGAAGCTACAAAGGCAATACAATGTTCTTTATGTCGGCCACGTTAAAGGTTGAAATTGTGAGTTCCCATAGAAGCTCGCAAAAATTGTTGCTTACAGCAAGTTTCTTGCTATCATTGAAGATATCGGTTATTCCAAACTGACGAACAAATAATAAGCGTGAAACCTGTACATGGATGCTGATATCTGCATTGGGAATGTCTCTCATATTTTTGGAAATGCCCAGGCGTGTTTTGTGAAGGCAAAAGCACGTTAAACAGTTGTTATATAGATAGGAATAAATTCGAGTGGATGGACAAAATAAAATTCATTTACAATTTAGTTCAGGCCACACGAAGCTGCACAGGCAAAGTTCTTTATGCCGGCCACGTGTAAGGACTGAAATTGTCAGTTCCTATAGAAGCTCGCAAAAATTGTGGCTTACCGGCTATTCCATGTTGACGAGCGTATAAGCGTGAAACAGGTACATGCCGATATCTGCAATGGTACATGCGGATACATGCAGTACATTGCCAATATCTGCAATGGGACCTGTATCCATATTTTTGGGAATGCCCCTTATAGGCGGGTTTTGTGTTTCATGAAGATAAAAGCATGTTAGGCGATTATTATATAGATATGAATTTCGTCCTCCAAATTTATTATTACAGCCCAAAATATATATAATTGTATCTTTATTTTTCCTGCAATACATGATAATGTATAGGGAAAGTATTGGAATCGTGTCGAAAATCGCAACGGAAGTTTTCGACAGATCTACACATTTTAAGACCTGTAGAACACTAAAAAAACTATTTTTAGCGTGACGTCTGTGCAATGTATCCACTCTAACTCAATAACTAATTGACCTTATTTTAAAAAATTTGGTAGGTGACCCTGGTGCTGATTAAATTTTGGTACGATTCAAGATAAAAGAACCCGCACTTTTTTGCACAATAGCCTGTATCTACTCTAGCTAAAGGTCTAATAAAGATAGATAAAGATGGATAAGTCACATGAAGGATACTTTTTGGTGCTGATTAGATTTTGCTAAGATTCAAAACAGATAAACTTGCCTTTTATTAAGAAAAATGGTCGTCAAAAATATAAAATAAGACAACGTATGCTTAAATGTATCAATTAAATGCTTGTTTTATACGTAATTTTTTATGGTGAAGAGAATAAGACCAATCCTATTACTCTAGGACTTGCCGTTCTTGATATATTTTATGTTTTTTTTTTTTTTTTCGCATTTTTGCGACGTTACCTTTAGTAAGTCCAGTAACCAAATGAAACGAAAATTGAATTAAAAGTGCAAATTCAGCGTTATTTAAAATAATTATGGGTGCTATTTTGTAAAATTAAACTCTATTTAATAAATTATTAAAGAAAAATTCTGGTATGGGCAGCACATGACTTTCCCTGCAGACTTATATGCACGTTCTCTTTATTTTAATTAAATTTAATTCACTTTTAATTCCATTTTCGTTCTCATTTGATAACTGGACTTATTTTCAAAGGTGGCGTAGAGAAAATACGAGAAAACTAAAATGTCTTGAGAACGGCTAGTCCTAGTGTAATGGGGTTTATCTTATTCTTTCATCGTTAAATTTACGTTTAAAACAAGTATTTAATGGATATATTTGAGCATGCGTAGTTTTTAACACTTTACAACAAAGTTGAAACTTTCCTATTACTTTCCTTAACGTACATAACGTATAAGGAAAGTATTGTGACGGGGTCGCAAATTCGAATTCGAGTTTTTGACGGGAGAGCACGTTTCAAGTATTCCTGATCACGAATCGAACATCTTTAAGGTGATGTCTGTGTGTGTATGTGTATGTCAATGAATCTGTGGAGACGATATCTCATGAACAAATGGAGCGATTCGAATGAAATTTGGTACAAAAATCACAATCCATGAATACTGGAAGCCTATTGTTTTTAAACACAATCGAATGTTCAAAATTCTCCTAAATTTTCGAGTGAAATTTTGAAAAAATCAAAACCTTTAACAAAGTTACGCAAATAGACATTTCTTATATAATTTTTCCTTAGAAAACGATTGACGTAAATTTAGAACGCTAGCATAAACCGTTCTCGAGATATTGCACATTTTTCAAATAAATGTATCAAAAAGTCCCATAAAATAAAGTAAAAATATTAAGAAACATGTTCACTTTTTATATGTAATATCATGCGATAAATTGGGTGACATCATTCTCGTGGATTTAACTCGTTCCATTCACGAGAAAAGATACTTTGAGTAATACTTTTGTATTTGACCGCCAATAGTCATTTATCTGCTGTAAGAATAACTTATTTTTCCGTTCATAACGCTTGGTGAGATTTTGGCGACAAATTTAGCGGAATGTCGCCAACTTGGCGACATGTTTAAAAAATGTTGCCAAATTAACGAAAATCTCGCAAAATGTATAAAAATGATGCTAAATCTAAGAAAATGACGACTAATTCAAGAAAATTCAATATCTTTGAAAGAATATAAGTATCTACTTATAAGGGTAAAATTTTTTTAACTATAAAAGTAGTAAATTCATTGCATTATATAAGGAAAGTCATGTGCTGCCCACATCAGATTCTTTATTTCAGATTTTGACGTTTTTCGCTGGCCGTTTCTCAAGAAAAAAACAGGTTATTGTTTTTTGAATAGTACCAAAATCTACTCAGCACCGGGGTAACCCACAAGCGACTTGTCTACCGAATTTTGTGAAATTCGGTCCATTAGTTTTCCAGCTAGAGTAGATACAGGCAATTTTTGAGGGCCATTTCGCAAAAAAATGCGGGTTCTTTTAACCCGAATCGTACTAAAAACTAATCAGCACCAAGGTCACACCCAAGTGATTTACCAACCAAATTTTATGAAATTCGGACCATTAGCTTTTGAGTTAAGAGTGGATACATACATTGCAGAGACAGACACACACAGACGTCACGCTAAAAATAGTTTTTTCGTATTCTAGAGGTCTCGAAACGTGTAGATTCGTCGGAAACTCGAGTTGTGATTTTCGGCATGATTCCAATACTTTCCCTATACATTAGTAGTAAAGAAGTAGCGGTTTCTTCACCCCAATCCGGATCTGCGGATCCGAGCTGACGTCATCCCCGATGACGTCATCGGCTTATCTTATCGGATGACGTCATGTACTGACACAGACAGTGAAGAAGAACTTGGCGGCCATCTTGGAAATTTTGGTGGCGTCCTCTATGGACAGGTTTGAGAACTGTGTTGGCTAAAAGGAAAGAATTGGTTCTGGACTGAGCTGGATTCGAACTGGGGACCTCTTGCACCGTAGGAGAGTGTCTTACCCAGTATACAGTTTGAGACTTGTAAACACATGGTGAATGAATGATATCTTCCCTGCGAAAGGAGTTGGGGACTTAGAATATTTTCTGAACTTTTACGATTGGATTTAATGAGCGCGAATGAATTAAGATTTTAATTAATTTTTAATAAATAAATAAAATATATTATAAAAAAAATGGAATATAGTCATAATTGAATTTAATAAGGGGATTATTTTTTAATGATTGGATAATTATTGTTTTTATGAAATGTTTTGGAAAGTGCTTGAAGACATTTACGAAATTTAAGATGGCGGTGATGGCGCCCTCTATTGGCACTTGAATGAAATAATGAATGATATCTTTCCTGCGAAAGGAGTTGGGTACTTAGAATATTTTCTGAACTTCTACGAGGGGATGGTTCGAGTGAATTAAGATTTTAATTAATTTTTAATAAATGAATAAAATATATTATGAAAAAAAAATGGAATATAGTCATAATTGAATTTTAATAGGAGGATTATTTTTTTAATGATTGGGTAATTATTGTTTTTATGAAATGTTTTGGAAAATGCTTGAAGACATTTACGAAAGTTTAGATAACGATGATGGCGCCATCTATTTGCACTTGAATGAAATACATGCGACGAATAATAATAGAATTAATTTCGAGTGAGGTTTTTGTGTTCTTTTAATTAGCTAGTCGAACGAGGACTTAATAATTTTAGCTTCACGCTCATACATGTTTTAATGAAAATAATTAATATTTTTTTTTACATTGATCATTCGTCAGTGATTTTTAAGGACGGGGTGTATGTTATTGAATTTTATTAATTTTAATGAAATGATTTTTGGGGTAAGCCATTGAATGAAAGAATGGGGGACTCCATAGTGAACTAGAATATCGCATTTTTGATGTTACCACAAGTTGGGAACAGAATTTGACCCTTTTAGAAGAGATGTATCAGCCAAGATTTATGTTTTAAAAGCGTGTGAGATTTTAGGGATAGGTTATACTACACGCTGAACACGTTTCGACAATTTTTTCAGCTAACAAGAATGCATTCATGGAGTTCTACGATGAATTTCCTGGCAATATAGTAAAAGTACTATGCATGATTTTTTTTACATCCTTTTAAAATTTTACATGCTACTAAACACGAATTGACTATTTTTTTTCGGTGGCCCATAAATTTTTCGCAAACTCATTCCTGAAAGAAACGTGATTAATACACATCATTAAAAAACTTACTTTTTAAACTTACCATGACTCTCACAGCTGAAAAACAAAACATACATTAAAAATTATAATACCAGAAACTTGTTAAAAAATATACATTGATAGTAACAAATATTTTTTTTTAGGTTTAAGCCCACCATCCACCCGGTGTCTTCGCACCGCCTCAAACCTTGTACATTTTTTTTTTAAATTTTCTTTTCAATTAAATAAATCTAACAGCATATACGACTAATTATAATAACGAAATGATTTTTTTTTTCTTTTTATAAAAATAATAACGAAACTTAGAACTCACATCCAACGTCTTCACTAGCTGCTGGCCAAACTCCAAATGAGTGATACACTCTCATTACGCTATTAAGAATTAGATCTTATCTATAATGACGTCAGCATTATGAGGTGTTGCCACCTATTTTTTTCTAATAATATATTTCTAGTAACTGGATACTTCAAGGGTCTGATTTGGTACACATAATCTGAAATACATCATTTTAATTATATTGTACATTGAATATGATTTGGCCATTTTTAAAGTGGTGGATGTAATTGAAATATCGAAGTTTAGAATTTAACAAGCTAACGAATCGAATATTTTCACCCACAAAACTTTAGCTTTAAGTTTAAATAAAATAAAAGCCAGTGAATATCATTTGACCATTTTAACAGTGAAGGGTATAATTTTTACTACCATTATAGAACTTAGAAGTGAGTGTACAGTTTCGATTATTTTTACAGGACACCAACACATTTTAAAATCTATTGAATAGGAATAGGCCATTTTGCACATACATGTACCTAGATTTCAACACCCCAGTATTAAAACCTGCTAAACATGAAACGTGTAAGTATTGTGTGAGATTTTATCGCACTAACTTTTAAACTTTTTAAATTTTTAAAAATGTCCGAAATAGTTGTATTTCATCGGTAGACATAAATTGTATGAAGTACATTTTTTTTTTTTTTGAAAAAATATATGTTTCGACAGCTTTTAAAATAGATTTCTACAGTTGTACACTACGATTCTAGAATTTTCTAAATACGAATCGACTGTTTGAACTACCAATGGTGTTTTTACCGATGCAAATATTTACAACACAAATATTTCGATGAAACCGAACTTGGTTGAAGCTTCTAACTATGAATATTTAGAATCATTTCATATAATTCTTATATTCACACTGAAAATAGTTAACAAAATTAGAACTCACGGAGCGACATCTTCACAGCTTACCGTCAACACTCCAAATGAGACACACGCACTCATTACATTATTAAAAATTAGATCTTATCTATAATGACGTCATTATGTTGACGTGTTGCCACCAGGCAGTTATTCTTTCTTAATTATAGCGCATTGTATACGATTTAACCATTTTTAAAGTGATGAATGTAATTTTAGCCCCGAAGTTTAGAATTTAACAAGCTAATGAACACGAATCGAGCATTTTTACAGACATGAGTGTATTTTACTATTTTACCGAATTGTATGCTTCTTAGCGAATGTTTGATGAACTAGGATTTTTTTTTTATTTTTTTTTTAATCCTACTCAAGGCCTAAGACTCCTTTATCGCTTAAAATTATGGCATTTAAATTAAATTTAGCAAAAATTACACGACACATAGTGCATGTTCGAGGAATTAGAAGTATGTGTTTTTTTTTTTTTTTTTTTTTTTTTTTCGATATTCCAAGAGGTCTATGACCCTAAAATTTCATGATTTTAGTAAATTGTTTGGTTCTTAGCATATGTTTGGGGAACTAAGAATTAATTTTTTAATGTTCCATAAGCCGCACGACTCCATTAGCGCATAAAATTAGGATATTTTAATAAAATTTGCAAAAATTGTACAATACTTAGTGGATAATTACTGAATAAGAGATATGTTTTTAATGTTACAGCAACATCTAAAGCCCCTTAAATCGGTATATTTTTAAAACTGTCATGAATTTTAGGGGAATAGAATATCACTTAACGATTTTTTTAAGGCCTTGCGATTGTCAACATTGAATTTAAATGAAAGACTGACCCTCTAGGTCAAGTGTAGTACATTGTAATAATATTAAAATATGAAAGATATGCATTTAACTCTTTAAAAGAAACATGTAATGAGTTTTGATATCTTAATACGAGACATTATTGACATGCACATAGAAATGTCATGATCTCGCGGATGTAGGCGCACCATAAAATCATTCAATTCATAATGAATGTCCACATATGAATGTACATATTTAACAACACCTGGAAAATGATAGGGCGAAACTGAGATCTGAGACAAAATTTTACACTTCCTACGAAATAAATCCCAAACTTCGTAGACTTTTAGGAAGCTAGGGCTAAATTTTCAACTATTCTTAGAGATTGAAACACAACATTGTTTACGAATCTTCATACTTTAGAGAATGGAACATAACTTAGCATTTATTTTGAATGAATTCAGAATTTTGACATTGATTATAAATTTTATGATTTAAACTCTGTAAAGTGTAAATATCTTTTATTATGAATCTCACACTGTACATATTTGATATGATTCGAATAAATCTATTTTTAATTTTTTATATTTTATTTTAAAAAGTGAGATTAGTAAACCTGTTAAACTTGAATGCATAGATACATAACCCATAGCCATATAACATTTTTTAAATGGAACATGCTAAAAAAAAAAATTAGCTAATGAGTATAAATAAGGAATTCAATTTGAAAGATAAAAACCATTTAATGAATCTATTATTCATGAAATACACATTAACCATTATCAGTTGTACATTTAAACAAATAAGTTAAAATAATTTCCTTATCGCACATTCATAGTCCTCTGATTTGAATGACTTGAAAAAATTTCGATCATACCAGTGAAAGACTTCTTCACCACGCAACAAAACTTTCTTACCAATGTTATTAATGTCAAGATTTAGAATTACTTGTTCAGCCACTCTGTCATACATTTCTAATGGAGTACTGTAGAGACGTGGTAACTCAGATCGTGGTAACTCAGATCTTCAATTTGACTAACACAACCAACACATTTGAAAAGTTTTCTTACATGATACATCATGCTCTCATGAATACAAGAGATTAATTGTTCGAATGCAAAATTTTTGTCACAAATAAATGATGGTAGAAAGGTTATCGTGTCCTTTATTTTTAATATTTGAGCAGGAAGCCACTCTAGAAATATATTTTCTCGAAGTTCCATACTAATGTTGTTGACACAATTCATTAAACATGCTATTTGATTTTTATCTAAGGTAATATGACACTGCGTTAGACAAAATTTTGAATCATATAATTGAATTATCTTCTGTAAATGAAGTTTTCCATTGTCATTGAAACAGAACAACTCATTGCGACTGACGAAAGAGGTACCCGCATATAGACTATTGAACGACCACAATTTTTGTGAAAATTCACTCCAAGTAGCCGGTGACAGTGTAACACCATCACGCGTAGGCACTAGTTCATTTCGATCGTTAGAGAGATATTTCCATATATACACTTTTAACTTCCCATGACGAAGTTTCAATTATACATACACATTAGAACCTAAATGCCAACGACGGAGTGCATCTTGCATAAAATCTGAAGAAGTAGATTCAGTCGAAACTGATTCTGTAGTGGCGGCTAACACTCCGCTATGTGTTAGAGCACAAGAATGCAGATCTTGAGATAAGGTTTCAACCTCGGTGAGGACTTGTGAATCGGCAGTGGTGGATGTTTCTGCTGGGGGTATGGAAGACATAAGATAGGTCTCTAACCAATCCACTGCAAATTTCGATGAAGGCGAATTAATCACATCTGAGACAATGTCCACAGATTTTGTTTCTTCTAGGGCAGGAACAGTCAACTCTACACTATTTCCACTAGAAATTAACTGTTCGAGTGATGGCATACTTTGAATTTTAGACATTACTTGCAGATAGTATCATCCAAGTACCACATTCACAGTATAAGATTTATTTTTAAAACACTAAGATCTTAAAATACTATAAATTTGTCACAGCTATGAACGAACCGAACCTATCCACGCAACACCCAAGGTTGAAATGACTGATCAGGCTACGTCATAAGACTAATCACGTGACCTAAATCGGGTGTCGTGTGCAAATAGATTACATAAGATAAGACATGAAGGGGTTAGAACTTGTAATTTTCAATGAATCGCACAACATCGGTTTGTGCCAAGCGCAATTGTTATCTACGTGGGTGACTGACTACATTATTTTATTCATCTTCGAAACCATAAAGTGGAAATATGTACCAAAATTAGTTAAAATTCATAATTTTTAATCACACTATCATTAAATACATAGGAAAATTTTGTATATTTTTATATCTTTAGCGGATATGCTTACCACATCGCACAGAATATACAAGAATAGTTAACAAAAACATGAAAATAAACTTACAGAATGAGATCTTCACCAGCCGTCATCCATCCAAACTAGAAATGAACGATACTGCAATACTAAAATGACAGCTTATCTTATCTAAGATCTAACATATGATGACATGCAAAAGTGTCACGTGACATTTTTTAACCAATCAGGTGCCGTTTGGTGCTATGTCACGTGACATTTTTTAACCAATCAGGTGTTGTTTCGAATATCACGTTCTATGCACTGCGGAATGCTACTTAAAAGATCACGCAATATCACGTGATATTCGAAACAACACAGCTGTCATTTTAGTATTGCAGTATCGTTCATTTCTAGTTTGGATGGATGACGGCTGGTGAAGATCTCATTCTGTAAGTTTATTTTCATGTTTTTGCTAACTATTCTTGTATATTCTGTGCGATGTGGTAAGCATATCCGCTAAAGATATAAAAATATACAAAATTTTCCTATGTATTTAATGATAGTGTGATTAAAAATTATGAATTTTAACTAATTTTGGTACATATGTCCACTTTATGGTTTCGAAGATGAATAAAATAATGTAGTCAGTCACCCACGTAGATAACAATTGCGCTTGGCACAAACCGATGTTGTGCGATTCATTGAAAATTACAAGTTCTAACCCCTTCATGTCTTATCTTATGTAATCTATTTGCACACGACACTCGATTTAGGTCACGTGATTAGTCTTATGGCGTAGCCTGATCAGTCATTTCAACCTTGGGTGTTGCGTGGATAGGTTCGGTTCGTTCATAGCTGTGACAAATTTATAGTATTTTAAGATCTTAGTGTTTTAAAAATAAATCTTATACTGTGAATGTGGTACTTGGATGATACTATCTGCAAGTAATGTCTAAAATTCAAAGTATGCCATCACTCGAACAGTTAATTTCTAGTGGAAATAGTGTAGAGTTGACTATTCCTGCCCTAGAAGAAACAAAATCTGTGGACATTGTCTCAGATGTGATTAATTCGCCTTCATCGAAATTTGCAGTGGATTGGTTAGAGACCTATCTTATGTCTTCCATACCCCCAGCAGAAACATCCACCACTGCCGATTCACAAGTCCTCACCGAGGTTGGAACCTCATCTCAAGATCTGCATTCTTGTGCTCTAACACATAGCGGAGTGTTAGCCGCCACTACAGAATCAGTTTCGACTGAATCTACTTCTTCAGATTTTATGCAAGAGATGCACTCCGTCGTTGGCATTTAGGTTCTAATGTGTATGTATAATTGAAACTTCGTCATGGGAAGTTAAAAGTGTATATATGGAAATATCTCTCTAACGATCGAAATGAACTAGTGCCTACGCGTGATGGTGTTACACTGTCACCGGCTACTTGGAGTGAATTTTCACAAAAATTGTGGTCGTTCAATAGTCTATATGCGGATACCTCTTTCGTCAGTCGCAATGAGTTGTTCTGTTTCAATGACAATGGAAAACTTCATCTACAGAAGATAATTCAATTATATGATTCAAAATTTTGTCTAACGCAGTGTCATATCACCTTAGATAAAAATCAAATAGCATGTTTAATGAATTGTGTCAACAACATTAGTATGGAACTTCGAGAAAATATATTTCTAGAGTGGCTTCCTGCTCAAATATTAAAAATAAAGGACACGATAACCTTTCTACCATCATTTATTTGTGACAAAAATTTTGCATTCGAACAATTAATCTCTTGTATTCATGAGAGCATGATGTATCATGTAAGAAAACTTTTCAAATGTGTTGGTTGTGTTAGTCAAATTGAAGATCTGAGTTACCACGAATGTCTCTACAGTACTCCATTAGAAATGTATGACAGAGTGGCTGAACAAGTAATTCTAAATCTTGACATTAATAACATTGGTAAGAAAGTTCTGTTGCGTGGTGAAGAAGTCTTTCACTGGTATGATCGAAATTTTTTCAAGTCATTCAAATCAGAGGACTATGAATGTGCGATAAGGAAATTATTTTAACTTATTTGTTTAAATGTACAACTGATAATGGTTAATGTGTATTTCATGAATAATAGATTCATTAAATGGTTTTTATCTTTCAAATTGAATTCCTTATTTATACTCATTAGCTATTTTTTTTTAGCATGTTCCATTTAAAAAATGTTATATGGCTATGGGTTATGTATCTATGCATTCAAGTGTAACAGGTTTACTAATCTCACTTTTAAAAATAAAATATAAAAAATTAAAAATAGATTTATTCGAATCATATCAAATATGTACAGTGTGAGATTCATAATAAAAGATATTTACACTTTACAGAGTTTAAATCATAAAATTTATAATCAATGTCAAAATTCTGAATTCATTCAAAATAAATGCTAAGTTATGTTCCATTCTCTAAAGTATGAAGATTCGTAAACAATGTTGTGTTTCAATCTCTAAGAATAGTTGAAAATTTAGCCCTAGCTTCCTAAAAGTCTACGAAGTTTGGGATTTATTTCGTAGGAAGTGTAAAATTTTGTCTCAGATCTCAGTTTCGCCCTATCATTTTCCAGGTGTTGTTAAATATGTACATTCAAATGTGGACATTCATTATGAATTGAATGATTTTATGGTGCGCCTACACCCGCGAGATCATGAAATTTCTATGTGCATGTCAATAATGTCTCGTATTAAGATATCAAAACTCATTACATGTTTCTTTTAAAGAGTTAAATGCATATCTTTCATATTTTAATATTATTACAATGTACTACACTTGACCTAGAGGGTCAGTCTTTCATTTAAATTCAATGTTGACAATCGCAAGGCCTTAAAAAAATCGTTAAGTGATATTCTATTCCCCTAAAATTCATGACAGTTTTAAAAATATACCGATTTAAGGGGCTTTAGATGTTGCTGTAACATTAAGAACATATCTCTTATTCAGTAATTATCCACTAAGTATTGTACAATTTTTGCAAATTTTATTAAAATATCCTAATTTTATGCGCTAATGGAGTCGTACGGCTTATGGAACATTAAAAAATTCATTCTTAGTTCCCAAAACATATGCTAAGAACCAAACAATTTACTAAAACCATGAAATTTTAGGGCCATAGACCTCTTGGAATATCGAAAAAAAAAAAAAAAAAAAAAAACATACTTCTAATTCCTCGAACATGCACTATGTGTCGTGTAATTTTTGCTAAATTTAATTTAAATGCCATAATTTTAAGCGATAAAGGAGTCTTAGGCCTTGAGTAATATTAAAAAAAAATTAAAAAAAAATCCTAGTTCATCAAACATTCGCTAAGAAGCATACAATTCGGTAAAATAGTAAAATACACTCATGTCTGTAAAAATGCTCGATTCGTGTTCATTAGCTTGTTAAATTCTAAACTTCGGGGCTAAAATTACATTCATCACTTTAAAAATGGTTAAATCGTATACAATGCGCTATAATTAAGAAAGAATAACTGCCTGGTGGCAACACGTCAACATAATGACGTCATTATAGATAAGATCTAATTTTTAATAATGTAATGAGTGCGTGTGTCTCATTTGGAGTGTTGACGGTAAGCTGTGAAGATGTCGCTCCGTGAGTTCTAATTTTGTTAACTATTTTCAGTGTGAATATAAGAATTATATGAAATGATTCTAAATATTCATAGTTAGAAGCTTCAACCAAGTTGGGTTTCATCGAAATATTTGTGTTGTAAATATTTGCATCGGTAAAAACACCATTGGTAGTTCAAACAGTCGATTCGTATTTAGAAAATTCTAGAATCGTAGTGTACAACTGTAGAAATCTATTTTAAAAGCTGTCGAAACATATATTTTTTCAAGAAAAAAAAAAAAATGTACTTCATACAATTTATGTCTACCGATGAAATACAACTATTTCGGACATTTTTAAAAATTTAAAAAGTTTAAAAGTTAGTGTGATAAAATCTCACACAATACTTACACGTTTCATGTTTAGCAGGTTTTAATACTGGGGTGTTGAAATCTAGGTACATGTATGTGCAAAATGGCCTATTCCTATTCAATAGATTTTAAAATGTGTTGGTGTCCTGTAAAAATAATCGAAACTGTACACTCACTTCTAAGTTCTATAATGGTAGTAAAAATTATACCCTTCACTGTTAAAATGGTCAAATGATATTCACTGGCTTTTATTTTATTTAAACTTAAAGCTAAAGTTTTGTGGGTGAAAATATTCGATTCGTTAGCTTGTTAAATTCTAAACTTCGATATTTCAATTACATCCACCACTTTAAAAATGGCCAAATCATATTCAATGTACAATATAATTAAAATGATGTATTTCAGATTATGTGTACCAAATCAGACCCTTGAAGTATCCAGTTACTAGAAATATATTATTAGAAAAAAATAGGTGGCAACACCTCATAATGCTGACGTCATTATATATAAGATCTAATTCTTAATAGCGTAATGAGAGTGTATCACTCATTTGGAGTTTGGCCAGCAGCTAGTGAAGATGTTGGATGTGAGTTCTAAGTTTCGTTATTATTTTTATAAAAAGAAAAAAAAATCATTTCGTTATTATAATAGTCGTATATGCTGTTAGATTTATTTAATTGAAAAGAAAATTGAAAAAAAAATGTACAAGGTTTGAGGCGGTGCGAAGACACCGGGTGGATGGTGGGCTGAAACCTAAAAAAAAATATTTGTTACTATCAATGTATATTATTTAACAAGTTTCTGGTATTATAAATTTTAATGTATGTTTTGTTTTTCAGCTGTGAGAGTCATTGTAAGTTTAAAAAGTAAGTTTTTTAATGATGTGTATTAATCACGTTTCTTTCAGGAATGAGTTTGCGAAAAATTTATGGGCCACCGAAAAAAAATAGTCAATTCGTGTTTAGTAGCATGTAAAATTTTAAAAGGATGTAAAAAAAATCATGCATAGTACTTTTACTATATTGCCAGGAAATTCATCGTAGAACTCCATGAATGCATTCTTGTTAGCTGAAAAAATTGTCGAAACGTGTTCAGCGTGTAGTATAACCTATCCCTAAAATCTCACACGCTTTTAAAACATAAATCTTGGCTGATACACCTCTTCTAAAAGGGTCAAATTCTGTTCCCAACTTGTGGTAACATCAAAAATGCGATATTCTAGTTCACTATGGAGTCCCCCATTCTTTCATTCAATGGCTTACCCCAAAAATCATTTCATTAAAATTAATAAAATTCAATAACATACACCCCGTCCTTAAAAATCACTGACGAATGATCAATGTAAAAAAAAAATTAATTATCTTCATTAAAACATGTATGAGCGTGAAGCTAAAATTATTAAGTCCTCGTTCGACTAGCTAATTAAAAGAACACAAAAACCTCACTCGAAATTAATTCTATTATTATTCGTCGCATGTATTTCATTCAAGTGCCAATAGATGGCGCCATCATCGCCATCTAAACTTTCGTAAATGTCTTCAAGCATTTTCCAAAACATTTTATAAAAACAATAATTACCCAATCATTAAAAAAATAATCCTCTTATTAAAATTCAATTATGACTATATTCCATTTTTTTTTCATAATATATTTTATTCATTTATTAAAAATTAATTAAAATCTTAATTCACTCGAACCATCCCCTCGTAGAAGTTCAGAAAATATTCTAAGTACCCAACTCCTTTCGCAGGAAAGATATCATTCATTATTTCATTCAAGTGCCAATAGAGGGCGCCATCACCGCCATCTTAAATTTCGTAAATGTCTTCAAGCACTTTCCAAAACATTTCATAAAAACAATAATTATCCAATCATTAAAAAATAATCCCCTTATTAAATTCAATTATGACTATATTCCATTTTTTTTATAATATATTTTATTAATTTATTAAAAATTAATTAAAATCTTATTTCATTGGCGCTCATTAAATCCAATCGTAAAAGTTCAGAAAATATTCCAAGTCCCCAACTCCTTTCGCAGGGAAGATATCATTCATTCACCATGTGTTTACAAGTCTCAAACTGTATACTGGGTAAGACACTCTCCTACGGTGCAAGAGGTCCCCAGTTCGAATCCAGTTCAGTCCAGAACCAATTCTTTCCTTTTAGCCAACACAGTTCTCAAACCTGTCCATAGAGGGCGCCACCAAAATTTCCAAGATGGCCGCCAAGTTCTTCTTCACTGTCTGTGTCAGTATAGAGCTCCTCTACTACAGGCTGACTTATCAAGCATATTGAAGCCCACCATAGCTGGAAGCGCAAATCATTAGCATTAGCTCTATTCGCATTTTCACTTTAGGAAGTATTATTGAAATAATTATGGGTGGTTGTTCTGTACAGAACTGCTCTAGTCATTCTAGAAAGGGTTTTAGGCTATTTTGCTTTCCTAGAAACGGAGGAAGAAGAAAACAATAGCTAATAAATAGTCGGCACGATAATCGGATAGTCGGTACTGGAGCATACTTGTGCGAGCTAAGTCCTACAATATTCTAATTGAAACTTCTTTTAAACACTTATTTTATAATTTCTGTAACTGAAGTATGGATTATTAATGATTTTTAGTTGCTATAGTCTTATCTTAGTACACTTTTTTTTGTAATGGAAACATCACCTTGAATGCATTATACTGTCTTCAAAACCTAGAAGTAAATAGCTTCAAATTATACATATATATATTAAAGATTTATTCCTGTTACACCAATATCTTCCAAGTTTTATACACTTTGTTGTATTTTAGATCATAATGAATCACAGAATTGGTGAATTCTACTATCAACAAACTGTCGCCAAGTGGAAAACTTGCCATGTTATAGTAATTAAATTGGCACTCGTGTATATTCAATTTAAAATTCTCTACATTTTGAATAAATTTTTCAAAATAGTTTTACTTTAATGAAGTTTTTTTAATAACATGTATGAATGTTTGCCTCACATATTTGAAAGTTTGCTAACTACTTTGTATTTCAAGAGGAAAATACTAATAATAACCTACTAAGCTCGGCTTTATTTTCATAAAATGATTTTCAAACAATAGTTGATCATTAAGTAGCTATTATGCTAAACGTATTCCGATTTATTTACCATTATGTTTGCATAATTACTATAACATAACTAGCTTATGTTTGCATAATTACTATAACATGGCAAGTTTTCCACTTGGCGACAGTTTGTTGATAGTAGGATTCACCAATTCTGTGATTCATTATGATCTAAAAATACAAGAAAGTGTATAAAACTTGAAAGATATTGGTGTAACAGCAATATATCTTTAATATATATATATATAGCTTCAAATTATATATATATATAATTTGAAGCTATTTTCTTCTAGGTTTGGAAGAGAGTATAATGCATTCAAGGGGATGTTTAGATTACAAACCAAGTGTACTAAGATAAGATTATAGCAACTAAAAATCATTAATAATCCTTACTACAGTTACAGAAATTATAAAATAAGTGTTTAAAATAAAAAATTTATATGAAAAAAGAAGTGTTAATTAGAATATTGTAGAACTTACCTCGCATAAGTATGCTCCATTACCGGGTATCCAATTATTTATTATCCATTGTTTTCTTCTTTCTTCGTTTCTAGAAAAACTAAATAGCCTAAAACCCTTTTTAGAATGATTAGAGCAGTTCGGTGCCCCATAAATATTTTAATAATACTTCCTAAAGTGAAAATACGAATAGAGCTAATGCTAATGGATTGCTCTTCCAGTTACGGTGGGCTTCAATATGCTTGATGAGTCAGCTCGTATATAGAGGAGCCTTATGTCAGTACATGACGTCATCCAATAATCTTATCGAGAGAGTCATCCGATAAGATAAGCCGATGACGTCATCCGATAAGATAAGCCGATGCCGTCATCGGGGATGACGTCAGCTCCGATCCGCAGATCCGGATTGGGGTGAAACCGCTACTTCTTTACTACTTACATTACCATGTATTGCAGGGAAGGTAATAAAGAGAATGTAAATATGAGTCTTCAGGGAAAGTCATGTGCTGCTAACATCAGATATTTACTTTTCCTGCAATACATGGTAATGTATTGGAATCATGTCGAAAATCGCAACTCGAGTTTTCGATGGATCTATACGTTTTGAGACCTTCAGAATACGAAAACAGAGTGAGCGTGACTTTTGAGATTCTTTTAGCGTGACCTTTGTGTGTGTCTCTTGTCTGTCTGTGCAATTCCTATATCCACTCTAACTCAAGAATTAATGGACCCAATTTCACAAAATGTGGTAGATAAATCACTTGTGTGTGAACCCGATGCTGCTTAGAGTTTGGTACGATTCGGTATAAAAAAAACTTGTCTTTTCTTGCAAAATGGCAGGCAAAAATTTTATGTATCCACTCGTTAGTATTGTATCAATTGTATATATCACCATTAAAAAACTAATAGACCAAATTTCACAAAATGTAGTGGATAAATCACTTGTGGGTGACCCTGGTGCTGATTAGATTTTGGTACGATTCGGGAAAAAAAGAACCTTCCTTTTTCTTGCGATACGATCAGCAAAAATCGTATGTATCCACTCTAGCTGAGAAACTAATTGACCAAATTTCATAAAGTTTGGTAAATATGATGTTTGTGGGTTACCGTGGTGCTGGTTAGATATTTGTACGATTCGGGAAAAAAAAATTATCTGCCTTTATACTTCCTTTATGTACATAATGTATAAGGGAAGTATTGTGTAGGGGTCGAAAATTCGAATTCGAGTTTTTGACGGGAGAGCACGTTTCAAGCATCCCTGATCACGAATCGAACATTTTTGGGGTGATGTGTGAAAGTATGTGCACGTGTCAGTGAGTCTGTGGACACGATATCTCAGGAACAAATGGAGCGATTCGAATGAAATTTGGCACAAAAATTAAAATCCATAAATACTGGAAGCTTATTGTTTTTAAACACAATCGAATGTTCAGAACCCCCCCCCCCCCCCCCATCCTAAATTTCCGAGTGAAATTTTGAAAAAATCATCAAAGAATCAAAATCTTTATAAAAAGTTACGCAAATAGACATTTCTTATGTAATTTTTTCTTCAAACACGGTTGACATAAACTTTAGAACGCTAGCGTGAACCGTTCTCGAGATATTGTCCATTTTTCAATTGAAATTATCAAAAAATCCCATAAATTAAAAAAAATATATTAACTTTTGAGAAACAGGTTCACTTTCCATATGTAATATCATGCGATACATTTAGTGACATCATTCTCGTGGATTCAGCTCGTTCCATTCATGAAAAAAGATACTTTGAGTAATACTTTTGTATTTGAACGCCAATAATCATTTATCTGCTATAAGAATAACTTATTTCTCCATCCATAACGTTTGGCGACGAATTTGGCGGAATGTCGCCTACTAATTTTTTAAATGTTGCCAAATTAACGAAAATCTTGCCAAATGGATAAAAAAGACACTAAATCAATGAAAATGACGACTCATTGACGAAAATTCAATATCTTGGAAAGAATAACCCATTTCTTTTTTTGTTGTTGTAAGAGTAGTAAATCCATTGCATTATATAAGAAAAGTCATGTGCTGCCCACATTAGATTTTTTTTTTTCGAAATGGCTTGCAAAAATCATCAAGATCTAAAATAAAATACTACAACTGTATCAATTAAATGCATGTTTTATACTCAAATTTTGACGACGGAAAGAATGAGACCAACCCCGTTACTAAGATGAGCCACTTTCTTGAAATTTAAGTTTTTTAAATTAGGGAACTGAAAATATTTTTCACTGTAGTGGAAAAACTATCTAATTAAATTTCTTAACATTTAGTAGTTACGTCCCTTGAGGGTTATTCTGATACCGATTCGATTTTGGCATGATTCAGAAAAATATAACCGACCTTTTAGGGAAAGAGATCGTGAAAATGTGAAATAAATTAATAAAAATGCTAAAATATATTAAGTACTTGTTTTTCATGCAGTTTTTGACAACACAGCTAATAAGATTGACCCCATGACTAGGATAAACCGTTCTTTTTTTCTGGTTTTTTTTTAATTTTGGAGCTATATATATATCTATATATATATACTTATTTTTTAGCTGAAGACTTTCAAGTGCATTATGTTGCCATATGAAACCAATATGGATTAAAACTACAAGTTGGATATACTATCAGAAAAGTATCCATGTCATTTTCTGCAACTAAAATACATTTAATGCATCATGAAATAAAAAATAAGAAAACGAATTTGAATTTGTAGGGAAAGTCACGTGCTGCCCGCATCAGATTTTTACTATTGCTTTCCATTCTACATATTTTACAGCAAAAGATAAGTGCAAACAGTTTTATTTATACATTAATTAATATATGCGTTATTTTGGAGAATGAGTTCAAAACAGCATCTAGAGGTGAGTAGCCTGGCAATGAAACTGTTCAAAATTTCAGCATCAACCACTCAGCTTCAAAAAGTCTTCTCAAACTGATCAGAAATACACTAACATTTACTCCTTTAAAACAATTATTGTATCTGTATGTGTATCATACCTAAAAAATACAGGAACCTAGAATGTCCTCTTCTGATAAAAGGAAAGAATAGCGAAATATCAAATAATAAAAAAAAAGTCAGTCGTCAGTTATATTTCATACCATAAATAATTTTATTTGTAAATGCAGTTGTATTGACAACTCACTAAGTCATTATTAAAACATTCTAATCAGTGAGGCATGGAGGGAATTTGACAGTGTCTATCCAAACAACCCGCTACCAAGTAACTTTTGTTTTAAATGTATATTAAATTAAGTGCATAAAATATGTCGAATAATGTATGATTTAAGAGGGTGTTGCTTGAGTAGATGCTGTCTTCCCATATTCCCCTCATGTTTTCCACTGATCCTAATGTCATTATGAGAGTATGGCTAATGTGGCTCTTGTAAAGTTCCACTTTTTTGTGACACACATTCCAAAATGTTTTCTCACTAATACTATATGTCATGCAGAACAGACAGAGAGGAGGGGGGGGGGGGGCTCTTGCTTATGAAAACTGATTAAAATACTGCCATGTATTTAAAATATGTATCTTTTTCATCATGAAATTACAAATATATATTACATTATTTTAATACTTCTATGTCATACAATGCAATACAATTAGAATATAACAAAGAATTAAAAGATTTGAGTAGGTGAATAATAAAAGCATTTACAAATGGAAAAGTATACCCCAACTCAAATGGAAATGTCTGGCTGGCTTCACTGGTGAAGTCAGACATTTAACCAGTGGCTGATAAATGCCGAACAGATTGTATAAAGTTAAACATATATCTAGAAGAGAACAATTTAAATCTATATAGTGATCTAAAGTTAAGAGTAAGTGCATTTTATTGGTAGGTCATCTGATCAATGGAGTCAGTATTGAAGAGTCAAGCTGCAAAACTCTTCTCCATTTTTGGTCGAAAAGCTTTATATATATATATATATATATATATATATATATATATATATATATATATATATATATATATATATATATATATATATATATATATATATATATATATACATATATTCTTGTTCATGGTGGTAGGTATGTAAATCAAGTAGTATCCTGAAAAAGTCACATTCATTGATATTTATTTAGTGTTTAGAACCTGATTTAGTTGAAAAACTAACATTCTTCACTGTGAATCTTGCTGCAAAACTCACATTTTCCATTCAGCCAATAGGAAAACTTTATTAGGTCACATGATCAGCCATCTACTTACTTTTCAATTATCTTTTCATTACATAGTATGGTTGAGTGTGATTCATTATCAGCGATAAAATATAGTATTTGAAGCTTATTTTAACCAAAGTAGATATTTTTATATTTATTCTTCTAAAATGTTACATTTTGATTAATTTTGATGTAAAACATAATATTCATCAATCATATCTTATTTTTTACCATGGATAAATTTCGTTTTCCCGTGGTTAAATTACTCTTTATGAATAATTTCAGCTTATAGTATAGCGACAATTAAAATGTAAAAGGTTTTAAAGGTTTTCAGGTTTTATGAATTTTAAGCAAAGTGAGTAAAATGACAAAAATAGAGATGTGAGTTTTGCAGTTAAGCCCCTCCCTTCGTATATAACTGGAGTGTCTGATAAATTTCTTTGCAAGCTGTAACTTCTCACCCCTTCTCGGGGGGGGGGGCAGACTGCATGGTTAAAGGTATCTACTTGTTATCAATGTGGATATTTTGGTAAGAAGTTTCGATCAATATTATATGATGTTTCATGCACAGTCATTCTACATGGAGATATTAGCTTATATTAATGGTGGATTTACTGATAAGATGAATTAGAAGTCACTTATGGTCACTCCACCACTGCTAAAATGTTCCCAAATAATTTATGTAAAATGTATAATATAGCCTAATTAAATTCACCACTATTTAATCTTGTAGACAATTCTGATTTGTAAAGAAAAACATTAATGCTGATTTAGTCATTAGCGTTAAGGTTTTTCTTTACAGCTCAGAAATATTTTCATACTTTAAATTAATATACATGTCATTTCTAATTTAGATAAGTTTGATATAAATCAAATGAATAGTTTTAGGAAAATTCTGTATCTTAGTGCTATAGCAACTCGCCCCCCCAACTGTGAAAACTCCAAAGATAGTAAATCTGCAGTTGGCTCTTTTTACTTTTACAAATCAGAATTTCTTTTGGTCCTCTAAAGTCCTAAGAAATTGCATTGTTCAGTGATGGTTGGGGGATTTGCACACAGTAGGGCCCGGGTTCCAATGCCGATGATGCCCAAAACTATCTCTGTGTCTACAGTGTATGAGCATGTTAGTCTGTAGACCCAAATGTCCATCTAAAAGGTGATGAGTTAGGGGAATGATGTTACAATCCCTGTGCTTGCTACCCCCCATTGGGTTCTGGTCTAAACTGAGTGACACTGTCACGGTCATCTAAACAGTTACCTGAAACTTTTTGGTAGGTCAGACAGTCTCAATACCCCCCCTCCCTCCCCCTCCTCCAAAAAAAATCAAAGAATTAGTATTTCACAGATTATTTTTCAATTTGTGCTGTAAATAAAAATAAACTGATAAAATTCATTTTTTTTAATAAAAATAAAATAAGAAAACGAAGGGTAAATATTATAATTAATACATTTAAAAACACAACTCCATTAGCTTTATAAACTGATGTTGATTTTTCTTAATTATATGTCTCAAAAATATAAAGTTTGGAAATTAAAATTCTGAATATTGCATACAATGGCAAATCATGAATAATACCCACTGTTTGAGAAAATCATAGTGCATTTGTTTTTGTGATTATCTGACATAAGTTTTATTATCTGACATAAGCCTGCAACATAAATTTAATGATATTGCATTTATTGAAATGGTGCGAAACTTGGAAGAAAATTTTATAGATTCAAACAATATTAACAAAACTTTATAGATTAATATATATAACAAAACTGTATAGATATTCAGACAAAATTTTATAGATTCCTACATCAAATATAGTAAAAAATTTACTTTAGTCTATCGATTAGTGAGTTATTTTAGTACAAAAGTACATTAAGACTTCGTTTTTTTATACATGTATATAAATTTTATAGTTTCAACTTATTAGAATCCCTTATTTCCATATTAAATTATGTTTCTTGGAAACAATATATACTGAAATGAGTTCAACCAAAGTTGAAAGTTTAAAGAAGAAAAATCATTTATCTAGACCAGTGGTCACCAAATTTGTTGTTAGGTACAATTTCCGCTCCGATGCAATTCATTGTTCAGTTTAACATAATCATTATAACTGAGCAGGGCTTTTTATCATTAATGGTTTTACTACGTCTCGAAACTTTATTGCGAATGCACACTTATGTGGCTTTTACTAATATAAACTGGCATCACAACCATACCATGTGTGCAAGAGAACCTATATTTCAAAACATCTATATATACCATGGCATTAAAAAATTTATTACTTCAGCCAAACTGTACTTACAAGAAAGATTATAATGTGTCTCTAAATAACGTAGCAACTACCGTACATATTTTTGACAGTTTACAATGACCATGTAGGGCAATAATTTTAAATTTCTTTATTGCAGAAATTGAAGTTCTGTGCAAATGTATTAATTTAATGAAATGGACAGAATATAAGCTCCCTATATATTGGGCAAATTTCAAGGAAGCATTGATAAGAATCAAAATGAAGACAAATTTAAAGATTTGCTGTTTATTAATTTTTTTTTTTGCTGGTTTATTCAGGATGATTCCTAAATAAAATGTATTTAAAATATTTTTATATTGGAATATTTAACTTTTTAATAGTTTTTCAAATAGCTTTAAGGTAATAAATTAAAAAAATATCAAACGATTACCAATTAAAAGACTATTACTATAAAAAATAAGAAAATAATTACTATTTATTTGGCAGTTGGATGTTAAAAAACAAGGAGTAAGACAGTAGAAAAAAAGAGAGTCAAATGTTTTAAGTACTGACTCCAAAGCCAGTGGCATATTTTGAAATTCAATTTGATAGGGGGGGGGCAATTTTAAATATCAATCTCAAATAGTCAAAGTTAGAGGTCTGTATGGGCTCGGGTCTAGCCTATATATTTAGGCTCGACCTAGCCCACGGGCCAGGTTCGGACCACGTTTTATTAAATTCGTGTCCGGTTAGGTTTATTAAATTCGGGTCGTTGGGGGTTTAATGAGTCAAATTTGAAATTACATATGAAACAAACAAAATTTGAAATTAGCGGATAAAAGTTTCCTCCCATATTAAGTAATAAAAGTTTGCTTCGTATGGAAAATGCAGATGGGTAAATTAAAACCTGATACAGAAAAATTATAATTTCATATAAAAATTGAAGACGATATTCATATTTATTCGATGGCATTCAGAAATCAAAATGAAACATTGTTCTTTGCAACATTCAAGTTGTTTGAAACTACAGTGACAGAAAATTTGTTCTGGCTTGGATTCAGCAAAATAAATATACAATGGCTATGTATCAGATGTCATGTTTCATAACATCAGTGGGTGTTGAACCCCCTACCCCCCCCCCCCTTTAAACACACCCCTGTCTACAGTCCTGGAGTTTTACACCTCTTCCCTCAAGTACTGTTTTTCTTGAGTGTGGTTTCAGTGCTTTAATTGTATAAAAACACTAGCAGTATACCTGTTTGTCATATGAAGTATATAATATAAAGCTTAAAATTCACAATCATGTGCAAATTCCTATAGTACACTAAATGACATTGTTAATCAAAATATTCTATTAAAATACTTAATTTAATGCTCCTAAAAAGAAGTTTAAGAATATCTGTTCTTGCTATACAAAATTATCTTCACGAGCAGATCTGAAGAATAAAATGTCCTGGTCTTGTTTGTAAATAAATTTACAAAATATATAAAGTTGAATAAATATATGCAAAATAAAAGCACTAAAACTGTCTAGGACCCATACTACAACTTATGAGTTTCTAAAATATTTGCTAAAATAAAACAGATGATGTAATAACTTGAAAATATCAATAATCCTATAATCTTACAATCTAAAGGCCGTAATTGATTCCAATATATGCCCAAACATGTGCAAATATACCTGTACTACTTATATTCTCGTAGAGTAGAAGATATACCCATGCATTGAAGATTACTCGGTACTACATACAATATATGAGTTTCAACAATTTTTGCAAAAATAAAACAATGACATAATAAACTGAATATATCAATAATAATAATGTTTAAACCTGAAGACAATAATTGATACAATCCAGTCAAAAATGCGATATCGGTGATATTTATTTTATATACATATCTTTATTATTTAAATCGGAAAGGATTTAATAAAAATCCGCTGCCATATAAACACATTAGATTTAAATCTGTTGCTAAACGACATAATAAAATTTTCTTCAAATAAATTGGCGGAAAAAATATCGTCTGCATAATGCTATATAAATGATTTAATTGTTCATTTTTAATTAATATCTGGACAACCCCTGGTCTTAGAAACTCAAAGCATGGACTAAATTTTAAGTCAGACTATTTCAAGGCTACCCACAAAATTTCATTTAAATTCGGTTCGGTTGTTCTCCCGTGATGATGAGACAAACATACAGATAGACAGACAGATTTTCAATTTTATTTATATAGATTTAGTGAAATAGATTGAAAATCAGCAAAATGAGTAAACTTTCAGTATATCTATTAAAAGTCTACATTCAGGTAATTTTAATCCACAATCAGTCATTCATAAATGATATGTTTCAGCTGACAAATATAAATGTGTCAATAGCTAGGAAGAAATTGTTATCCAATCTGAGTATGCATTTTTGTTATTTTCTTACATATCATTATAAGCTTATGTAGGAATGTACTAAAATTTGTATTTACACAAGAGTTTACAGTTATGTACATATGTATGTTATTTTATACTTTTGACATAACAATTACATAATCTATATAAAGAAAATTGAAAATCTGTCTGTCTGTCTGTCTCATTATAATGGGAGAACGGCTGAACAGAATTTAATGAAATTTTATGGGAAACATTGGAATAACTCCACTTGAAATTTAGTGCATGTTTCGAGTTTCTAAGACCAGAGGTTGTCTAAATATTAAGATATTAATTAAAAACGAACAATTAAACCTTCCATAGAGATAGCATTATGCAGACTATATTTCTTTCACCAATTTATTTGAAGAAAATTATGTCATGTCACTTAGAAATGGATTTAAATCCAATGTGTTTATGCAGCAGAAGATTTATAATTAAATCTTTTCCGATTTAAATAATAAAGATATGTATACGTATGAAATAAATTTCACCGATATTGCATTTATGACAGGATTATATATCAATTACGGTCATTATTATTTGATATTTTTAGGGATTAATGATAGTTTCAATTTATTACGTCATTGTTTTATTTTGGCAAAAATTGTTGAAACTTGTTGTAAATAGTAAGGAAAATCTTCCACAAATGCATTGGTATATCTTCTAACCTATGAGAATATAAGTAGTACAGGTATAGTGGCATATATTTTGACATATATTATAATCAATTACGGGCTTCTGATTTAAAGATTACGGGGATTATTGATATTTTCCATTTATTACGTCATGTGTTTAATTTTGACAAAGATTATTGAAACTCATATTGCAATACGGGTAATTTTTTACTAACAGACATGCACATCTTTTAATCTACGACAATATAAATATTACGGGTATATCTCCCTATACAATTTTAGTGCTTTCTTTGAGGCATATATTGGAATCAATTATAAGGGATTAATGATATCTTTAATTTATTACGTCATTTGTTTTATTTTGACGAAGATTTTAGAAATTCATATGCTGTATGTGTAATCTTCTACTAATATACAGGTATATCTTTTAATATTCCCGAATATTATAAGTAGTATGGGTCCTATACCATTTGAGCACTTTTATTTTGCACCTATTGATTTAATTTTATGTTTATTGTAAATTTGCTTACAAGCGGGGCCAGGATGTTTTATTCTTCCAGTCTGCCATGAAGAAAATTTTGTATAGCGAGAACAGAGATTCTTAAAAACTTTTAGGAGCATTAAATTAAATATTTTAATAAAATATTTTGATTAACAAAGTCATTTTAACTGCAAAAAGTACAGAAAAAGATAGGATCTGTCACATTTCCCAAATAAAAGGAATGTAATTCTTCTCGCTAAATTTATTACAAGTTACTTTATTTCTGTAATTTATTTCAAACATGAATAATTTTCTATAATTACAAAATTTATTGTGAATATTATGTGAATATATTGTGAATGATTTATTACTCTATTATTGTTATTAAGTAGATTGTGTTATTTTAAATTAAAATGCTCTAATAATTTATTTTTAGTTTCTAAACTAAAAATAAATCAATATATTAAAACAAATCAATATCTTAAATGATAAAACTATTTTAAGTAGGAGGTGTACAACATATATGTAATTTAAGAGAAAAGAAAATTGAGATCACTATTAGTACGATGAACTTATTCATGTAAATTACCGTTTAAATAAATTTTAATACAAGATCTAGTTATCATATGATCATTAGTTTTATGGCATTTCATTGATTCCGAAAGATCTGTCTGACATCAATCTTCAATTTCATGTAACATAACATAAATTTAAAATAATAATACAAGGATTCATTTCTATGAAAATTACTATTTGTAAGATTTAACAATTTTCATTCTTTATAAAACATAAATTGAGAAATGGAGTTGTGCTAGAAAATGTACCAAATATAATACTTACCCTTATGTAGAAAAGTTTTGTCAAACTAAAACGTTCGTGTTTACTTTCTGAGCTAGAATTGCCGTTCTACTGGTTTTAAGCCAATTTTGACAAGCATTGGCTGCAGTAATAGCCGGCTATTGGAAATCTGATGAACATATGTGAGAGTTAATTAAGGTACAAAATGTCAAAAAGTTTGGTGTGAATGATAAAACTTTGGTATTTTAATCTTTTGGCAGAGGAAAATTTAAAATAACTAGATTAGGAAACCAGTAAACAGTTATCAAAGCATCCTGATAGCTATGAGAAGGCACTAATGCGGCATCTATTGAAGAATTGAAAAACTACAAATTAATTAGTTTGTTTCAGTTTTTAATTGATAGTTTATTATTTTATTAATCTTCCTCGTATTTTCCTCTGCCAAAAGATGCTTCATATTCCATTCTATCTCCCCCTGCAAACTGCAAAGAGATTTGAGCCCGTATTATTGCGCGGTTATGTTCAAGAGAATGTCCTATACTTTAACATAGGTGGAAAATAGTCGAAAACCGCCTTAACAGACAAGTCCTTGATTTTATTCTCTTTGTTTTCAATTATTTGAGGGAATGAAAAAAATGATACATTACAATCACGTGCGGATCGTTTGCTGCAGTTAATTAATGTATAAATCACCATTATCAAATTCAATTACTTTATCTTAAAAAAAAATTATGATTATATATGATATCGGCTGGATATAGTTTTAATAAAACGACTTTGTTTTAAAAATTACACAACAAAACTTATCTTTTGCATATAAACCTAATGCAAGTTCAACGTTTGTTTGTACAAAGAGAACTTAGGATTTTCGCCGCTAGATGGTCGTGACGTCACGTGAATCCTCCCTATATGCTTGTAGCGGCAACATCAAATTTTAGTCTTTCAAACATATATTTCTGTGTTCCTTCGGTGTATTTCCTTGGTTTTCTGTGCTGAATTATGTTGTCACGCGGACTTGAGCAGTTTTCAAAGCTGTGTTTCAAAGGCAAGTGTATTCCAGTAACATTATTACGGAAAATTTCTTGTTCGTCAGTATGTTTTTCTAGTTTTCAAGTTATTAACAATATAAAACCATTACAAGAAAGGCCAGATCTTTGTAAATACTATTAATGTTAGGGTCATTCCGCTGTTTGTACTGGAAATATACGGTGCTGCAAGTGGAATGGAATTAATGAATATGAAATTTGTCTGAGAAATCGAGTTGTTTTCTGTATGAGGTACATGCATTGAAGAAAGTGGTTGACTATTTGAACAAGATAAATTCAACAAAAAAACCCCTCTGAGGTTCAATATTATTAAGAATTGAACGGAGGAGAAAGTTCCAAAGCATTGATGTGATTTTCTGTACAAAGAATATTGTATCTGTTGTGTTTAACTTTCTGATGATGCACATTTTATTTTCAGCGATAAAGAACTTTCAAGATAAATTTGTTACTCCAATTTGCCTAGTTATAGTAACTATATTTCAACTTAAGTATATGTACACATGGGTTGAAACCTGCAACTGGATTATGATAAAAATGAAATATTTCTAGTTTCAAGTACCAAATTTCTACCTTTAATCAACATTCCCAAGTGATGAATGAGACATGGATTTAATTTTATTGCCCTCACTTAAGCACATAGCTCTTGCCAAAATAGCCGTTACATTAATTAATCATGATGACATTTGGCAATTAGTGGCAAAGTTACCGTTGATGTATATTAGAAAGGTATGGGATTCTGATAAAGAGCAACACACTTTTATAGCAAGAAAAAATTTTAAAATATATGTAGAAGATGGAATATTAAATTATATACGGAAACTTCCACTGCCAGATTTATTAAGAAAGGAATTATTAGGTTTTGTTCATGCTGTAGGTTTACAGTTGTTAAAGTTTAGAGAATTTTATTATTATAAGATTTATGCATATTTTGATACCTTTGACAAGGATATTGCTAAATTTTTCTGGATGCCACAGGGAACAATAGATAGAAAAAAAACTATAGAGATATATGTAAAAGATGAAAGTATAGATATTGGATTACGTTTTTCATTGGCTTGTAACCATTGCTTAGAAGATTCCATTCAGACCTTATGGATACAATTTAAAGGGTGGAATACCTGTAATCCGAATAGAAATCTTCAAAAAATTATATCATCTGAATCATATGCTGTCATATATTGGTCCCTTTATATAAATGGGAAATTACATCTGCTGAGCAGAACAATAAAAAAGTTCTGTAAAGAACAGAATTTTACCTCTACTGATATTACCACCCCACATGAGTTTATGTTTATAAGTTCTATAATGTCGTGTAATGAAACGGCAACTAAGTATTTTTATGAAAAGCTAACTCCTGAAGAAAAGGAAAATGTATTGAAGTGTTGGGCACTTTATTCTGCTATGTCCCATGGTTCTAGTGGTTTTGAAATTGATGGGGAAAGTTTTGCTGATATAGCATGCTTCCTTCTTTCTAAGTTCAGTGCAGAAGATCGAGTATCCATAGGTAATAACTGTGAAGTAGTACTAAAGTGTCTTTTGAATTGGCCCAGGCAAAATGTCTTTATGAAAATAGCTAAGTTCATATTTTACTGTCCCCCTGAATTATCTGTTTTTTCTTTTAATCTAAAAGAGCAGTATTACAATGTATTAAAAATTATCATTAACAAAATTGAAAATGAATATGAGGATTTCAACTATAAAAAACTACTTGTGAAATTCTGGCATGGAAGCCATATTACTTATAAAAAATATGTGTTAGATAATTATGATAGTGGTTATATATTATCAACTTTATTTGGAGATGAATATAAAGGCAATCTTCCACTAGATTTAAAAGATGCAACTATTTTCAGAAAAAGAAAGTCTTTTTGTGATGAAGTTTAAAGATTTGTGAATGGCTAATTTATATTGATAATTACGATTTGCTCAATTGCTGTGTTCATAAGTATATATAATTTAAAGATGACTGCCTGGCAGTTAAAAAGTAATTAGCAGCTTTCCAAAGTGACATATTTTCCTGTGTGTAGATACAGGCTCTTCTCATCAATGTGGCATAATTTACTGTGTTATGAAAGTATAATTTTGAATTTAACAGATTAGCTATTTTGGTAAATCGGGATAATAGCCCACACCCTATTTTTCTAAGTACAAAATTTGCGCCAAGATGGCGCGTTTGCCCGTGTTTTGAAATTGACTCCTCCCAACTCAAGTGACGTAGTTTCCCGAGTTTTAAAATAGGCTCCTCCTACCAATCTTTACGAAAATCTCCTACGAAATTTTAAAAAACGTTTGTACTTTAACAAAATTTATGGAAAAACAGAACTTAGAAAAAAGTTTGTACTTTAACAAAATTTATGGAAAAACGATACTTAGAAAAATGTTTGTACTTTAACTAAATTCAAGAAAAAACAGAACTTAGAAAAAAGTTTGTACTTTAACTAAATTCAAGAAAAAACGATACTTAGAAAAAAGTTTGTACTTTAACTAAATTCAAGAAAAAACGATACTTAGAAAAATGTTTGTACTTTAACTAAATTCAAGAAAAAACGATACTTAGAAAAATGTTTGTACTTTAACTAAATTCAAGAAAAAACGATACTTAGAAAAATGTTTGTACTTTAACAAAATTAAAGAAAAAACGATACTTTAAAATTAAGAAACCCATTTTAAAAACACGGGAAAATACAAAAGACAAATTCAAAACACGGGATTAACAAAAAAGAAACTAACCTTATTCCTCGTCATCCTCTTCTTCCGTATCCGAGTGATGGACGAAACTATTTTCTTTTTTCTCATCTTCATCACATCTATGGGGAGGGAAGATGGAAGCGATAGCTTTCAAATATTCATTCCAAGCTTCCTCCCCAATAGAATGACCGTGCTTCCTCTTCCAAGAATATTCGTATAAGTACGAATTAAAATAATTTTTAACTTTTCTACCTTTCACTTTTCTTTTGATTGCAGACCAAGTTCCTTCAATGGAATTGGTATGCGCTCCTGTCTCGGGGTCTTTGAAATGGTAGCTGTGGTTTACCTTAAGGTGTCTGAAGCCTTCATCTTGAAGACAATCATAAGCCTTCCAACAGTCCGATATGATCAATGTCCCCTTCTCAACATATTTCTCAATCACATTCAGCAAACATTTTTTCGATCTATTTGAAACCTTCGCAAAAAAACATCTATTCGTTCCCCTTTCAACCCCCCCAAACACCCACTGTCCCTCCACAGGCTTTCCTCTTCCATACTTATTTTTCCCGAACTTACTCTCATCTATTTCCACAATCACACCATCCCTCCCAATCTTACTTTTATTTTTAAAAAAAGCACTCATACAAATGTCACGGCAAAACTGTTTCCAATCGGTAACAGTTTTTCCCGTGACATTCAAATACTCCATCACAACCTTGCTTTCAATACCCCCAAACCACATTAAAGTTAAAATTAGAATCTCAATTATAGTTAATTTACTTTGATTAAACCACGTACCCTTTCTCACACTCCTACATACATCATGCTTATCATCACCTTTCTTTCTACACCTCCATTCAAAACCATCAATCGATTTTGCTCTTTCACACAATTTCATATCCTCTCCACACTTTGGACATTCATATCTATCACGGTACTTACGTATTATCGCAACCATGACAAAACGTAATTGATGTATCGTCCAATAAAGGTCCCGATCGATTCCAAGGACAACATGCAACAAAGTGATCTGTATGAGGACCCACGTTCGAGCGGGCTCGAACTGGTTGGGGGACGTACGCACCGCTGGGACTGTGTCGTCAGACAGGCCGGCTTCGCCGGACCAAGTCACAGAGCATACTAGACTCGCTTCTGGGACCGTCGCACGGCGCAAGGACCGTGACAACATGCAGCCAAGTGATCTATATGAGGACCCACGTTCGAGCGGGCTCGAACTGGTTGAGAAAAACCCAGAAGCGAGTCTAGTATGCTCTGTGACTTGGTCCGGCGAAGCCGGCCTGTCTGACGACACAGTCCCAGCGGTGCGTACGTCCCCAACCAGTTCGAGCCCGCTCGAATGTGGGTCCTCATACAGATCACTTTGTTGCATGTTGTCCTTGGAATCGATCGGGACCTTTATTGGACGATACATCAATTGCGTTTTGTCATGGTTGCGATAATACGTAAGTACCTCTATCACTCATTAATCCCTTCATTACACACCAATCGATTACTGCTCTCTGACCTTTCGCCTCAAGCATAAAATAAAATTTTATGCCTGACTCACTTTCATTCATTCGACCACGTTTTCTGGAACATTCGCTCGATTCCATTTGCCGCTTACCAGATGCCATTTAGAAACTTTATCTGCAATCAAAATCCAAAATAATGAAAAATTAATAAACTCTTTATGCACGTGAATTACTTGGAAATAAATAAATGATGCTAAATAAATCAGGGAGACTGATTGAATAAGATCCACAAAACGATACAAGTTTCCACAGAGATCCACAAAACACGTTCGTCGCACACAAAGTTTGCAGAATGATCTGTGCAAAAATTTGCGATGAAATACACAGATTACTATACTAATAATATTCCGCGTGCTGATTGGATGTCCGGAAAGCGGTTACCAGATTGGCGAAGAAAGCCGAACCCGGAAATTGTAACCCGGTGCATCGCGCCGAATTGATGCGCTTTTGTACTTTGAAATCTGGGGTGTGGGCTAATCTCCCGATCGACCGCTATTTTTAGTTGAAAAAAACAGTGTAAAACTACAGAATAAAATATTTAAAAAAAATTTCAGGCATATATAAAGCCTAAAAAACAATACATTTAAAATAGTTTTGTAATTAAAAGAAAAGCTAAATCCAGATAATAGGGTAAATAGAAAACTTGGTCTCTAAAGTTGCATTGCTAGGCACAATTTTGTACTTTGGAAAAAAAAAAAAGGGGGGGGGGGGGTCTATTCTATCGATTAACGGAAACACTGACTATGGATCCACCAATTTCAAATTGTTGAAAGACTTCTTACCAATTTCAAATGAAGGGGACTGTGAATACTTTGTAGGAAGATATCTTTTAAATCATACTACAGAAATTAATAAAATATGGATAAATTAGTCATGGATTAATTTGACATTTAAAACTTGGAATGTAAGCAATTGATAAACAATAAATCCTTAAGCACTTATTAACTTCACAGATTTTTTTCTTTTTTTCATATGCATGTATGAGGATATTGAAATTTTATTTTGTTAGATATTTTAATTTGTATTTTGCTGAAAATTACGAATGTGGGGTACAGTCTAAAATTCCTATTTTCCGTTAGTAGTCACTGGTAAGTAGGTTCATAAAGTTTAATGGTCAGTTGTTAACAACTGCAAAATGTGCAACACTTTTTTCAACTGCTTAATGTTATGCAAAATTGTGTTAAAATATTTTAAATAATTTAGAAATTTACAGAGCATATTTAATTACACTTACTAATTTACAACGTCAAACAAACAATCCTACTCCCCATGTCATGAGTTAGGGAGTACTTCAGGTACCAGGTAACACTATGTTTTATAACAAAAAAAAAAAAAATTCCTTAGCAGATCGGATAATTAAGAAATTAACCGTAATAATTAATCAGAATATGAAAATAAGCTAGTTTAGTCAATCCTAAATACAATATTTAGAAGATTGAGATGGATGGAAAAAGAAACTATTGTACTCCAGGCGATTCATGAGAGCAAACTGAATTGCACAATCGCACTGTTTATACAAAATTAATAAAGAAAATAACATTTTAGTGATTTATGTTGAATTAGACAATATTTATTACTTTCATAAAATAAACAATAGCGATCTTAATTTACATTACACGTGGCCGTAAATCTCCGTTAATTTGATTGGCATTACCCTGCATTTTATTATGCATTTGCTAAGATTCAGGAAATGGTAGAAATCAGTGCTAAAAAAGCGAAAAAATCGGTATTTCCGAGGAATTATACCATGTCTAGGTAATTGATAAATTTTGAACAAAAAAAAGCCGGAGAATTTCGTTAATAATCCGGAATTATCCCACTTCCTAATTTCATTGATGACGTGTACTTATGTGCCATAAAAATTGAAGAGCTCAACTGACAACTTGACCATTTTTCAGAAAATTACTTTAAGTTGTTTTGTATATTAAATATTCCTATTTTAAATTAAAATAGGAAAAGTTGCATTGCCAAAAGGTAATTCTATAGATATGTTCAATTTTAATTTTTTTAATATTTTGATTAAGAAAAAACGCAGTTTGTCGTTAGGTTACTTGACCTTAACCCTTTCGAGATTGCGGCATTCCAGAGCTGCCGCTGCCCAAAGGACGGAGCGCTTCGCTTCCGATCTGTTCCCAGGAGACGGTAATTTTTTTTGCGTTAAGCCTAATTCTCGAAAAAATTCACTAAAAATCATCTATTCAACACAGAAATCTACTTTTTTCAGGAATGAAAGAAATATTTATTTTCTATTTCATGTATATTTTTCATACAAATCTGAATACAGAGTACTCGCTAGTTGCTCCCATTCTTTTATCCGAAATAAACTAATAATTTCATTGCCTCTAAAACTCAAACAAAAAAAAATACTCTCTTATATTCCTATAATTCACAAACGAATTCATAAAGCTGAAATCAAAATAAAACTCGAAACTCAATTATAACATTGTTGATGCTGCGAGAATTGCTCCGTCTGTTTGTATCACAAAATAATGTTTCACCACTCCAAATGGAGAAATAATTCATTGGATCCTCCGGTTGAACCGGAAAATAGGCAAGTATGATCCCGCGCCAGGTTGGCGCGATTCATCGGGTTGAAATTTTATTTCGTATACTTCGCCAATTCTGGTAGCCCACGGCTTCTGGTAACCCACTGACATCCAATCAGCGCTCGGCTGTTTGGGAATCTGCATTTTAATAGGCAGTAATATTCTTCTGTGTATTTCATCAGACCTTTTTCGATCGAATTCGTTGACTCTTGTTTTTACAGATCTTTTTCGATCGATTTGCAAAGATTTAAACACGTATAAACTTTTTGGAATACATATTTAAAACATTCCTCGTAATTCATGGACATTAACATTTTAAGCAAATTTTCAATAAATATGCAAGTTCCGGTGTTAAATGTACGTGTATGTTCAAGAAAACATGCTGCGGTGTTGAATGTACGTGTATGTTCAAGAAAATGTACTGCGGTGTTGAATGTACGTGTAAGAAAACGTGTTCCGGTGTGGATGCATAATTAAAAATATGGATATCCGTTACATAAAGGTTAGTTCTTTTCTTTGTTCATTCCGTGTTTTGAAATTGTCTTTTGTATTTTTCCGTGTTTTTAAAATGGGTTTCTTAATTTTAAAGTATCGTTTTTTCTTGATTTATGCTAAAGTACAAACTTTTTTCTAAGTATCGGTTTCTCTTGATTTTTGTTAAAGTACAAACATTTTCTAAGTATCGTTTTCTCTCAATTTAGTTAAAGTACAAACTTTTTTCTAAGTATCGTTTTTTCTTAAATTTAGTTAAAGTACAATCTGTTTTCAAAGTATCGTTTTCCTTAAATTTAGTTAAAGTACAATCTGCCATTATGCGATATTTTTATAATTCTGCCATTACGCAATATTTTTAAAATGCACAAAAATCGTATTTTGTAATATTTTTGAGTATTATTCACTTTTATTTATAATCAATTGCAATATCATTTAACAAAATTCCAGTTTATGAAATTATAGAATACGACGTCATTTTGGTAGGAGGAGCCTATTTTAAAACACTGGAAAATACGTCACTTCAGTTGGGAGGAGTCAATTTCAAAACACTGAGAAACGCGCCAACTTGGCGCAATTTTGTACTCAGAAAAATGAGTGGGGTCTATTATCCGGATTTACCGATCCTCCTTATGTCAAGGTTATGTATCTGCCAAATACATTCAAGTTGTTTCCACTGTCATCTAACGCCATCTAGTAGACAAATAAAAAATGCTATGTGAAAAAACGCATGTGTGCCACTCGTCGTTTACGGTAAAGTTTCCTCCGTTATGAGTCCGTGCGGTCTGTCCTTGAATGCAAGTTCGCAGCCGACACGCGGGCGTGCCGATCGTCGCGAAAGGGTTAATGACCAATTGAAAACATATATTGTATTATAATTATACTTTTTGCGTTTATTACACTTTACAATAAAAAACTAATGTTGAAAACAAAACTATTCACTGTCTGATTCAAAGCTATCAGGATACTCTTCTAACGATTCTCTGATTCTTCCAGTTGACTGCAAGTTTTTAAAAAAGTCGTGATACATTGGTGATACAAAACTAAGAAGTGAAATGAGATCATTGTACTTCTCGTTGGATATTGGAACAGGTTCTTTTTATTTGGCGGGCATGTAAAGAGCACTATATTTCAAAGGGCGACCATGTTGTTTCGGAACAGATTGGATATAAAGAATTTGGCTAAATCTGCCATTTTTTTTTTGTTGCCAAGAATGGCACCAATGAGTACGCTGTTTCAAAAGTCCTAATGGACACCATCTTGAGCATTACGCATAACAAATATAAACATATATAATTAAAAATGCCACTATAAATAAGTATAAAATAATGGTAAAGTATTAAGAAAAGTCGATACTTTGAAAAATGATTGTACTTTAACGAAATTTAAAAAAAAAACGATACTTAGCAAAAAAATTAGTCTAACAAAATTTTAATAAACGATACTTATCATAAAATTGAATACAGTCAAGAAATTAAACTTTAAATTACCCTCTAAAACAAAGCAGAAGCCATTCTTAAATCAAAATCAAAACACAGTACCTGGTTTAATGAAATCCAAAACTTTTCAAAGAAAAACACGTGTAATTATCCAAATTGCACAAATAACTGTTTCCACATTGCGGTCATCAGAGAACGATTATTATTTCCATGTAAATTTTCTGCTTCTACATTATTTTATTTATTAACATGTGCTATCTTTAATTTTTGTATGATATTCACGTTTTTAATACATTTTTACACACACAGCAACAACACAACAAAAATAAAATCTCCAAAGCTGAAGTTAATAGAAACCTAAAAGGGGTTGCCAGAAAAAGACATTTCACACCAAATGCAATTTATTTTCGCGCCACATTTGGCGATTCATCACTTTAGAAAAAAAGCTTCAAAAACCAAATTCTTTATATCCAATCTGTACCGTTGTTTCTTCTGGAAATCAATAGCTTGAAATGGTAGGCTGGTGTTAAGCGCATATTTAAATTTCATTTCTTGCTTTCCTTTTTCAATTTGAATCCAATGAATGCTAAGCCAGTTAAGTTTGATTTTTTCCGCTGTTTTCTTTCGAAATGTGAATTTCTGTGATAGCCTTTGTAAATCTTTTGTCATCAGTTGTTACACACTGATCATCAACTGCTGATGGTTTCATGCGGGCATTTTAAGTTCAACTCACTCCTCTGCTGTGTAAATACATAATGCCATTTTTTTCCCCCTGTATTTGTGCAAAGTCACTCATTTGGTAAGAAGGAATGTCTCGATTCCATATACTTGTGATCTCAGCATTTTATATTGAGCTTTTCTACCGCATCAACCATCATCGACACTATATATTTGTTTCGGTTCTTTCCACCTGTTAAATCACTAAGAAACAATGTGAAGATCTTTAGTTGACAATGTTTCCCTGCATTATTGAAGATATTTATATATGAGTGATCCTAGCTCCTCTCTCTTTGCTTTATTTTCTAGCCAAATATTCATGGTTCCGTTTCTATCTCCTAGGTTATGGATACTTAGATTGTAGAGCCATAGCTGCCTCTTGTAGAATACTTCTTGTTGATGTAGGGAATTGGTTGCGTTTTTTTTAAATCAAAGGTAACATAATAAAATTTTTCTCTTGTTGGAACCAGTGTTAGAAATTAAAAATTTGAGCTAGGCATCATTTGACGCTTATAGGTTCTGACTCTAGGTGCCAAATAGACACGGCTAGTTGCCATTTTTACATCTCTAACAATAACAACTATTTTTTAAATGCCTATTTTTGTTAAAGATATAAAGAAAAAATAATTCAGATTTTTATATTAAAAATTGTTTTAAATTTTCTTAAAATTTAAAATAAACAGAAAAACAATAGAAAAAATTGCTAATTTGTTTTTACTTGGCAAAAAGGGCATAAAAAAACAACAAATTAAAAAAAAAATTCTATTTTTAACAATTTTCAATTATGGTCATCTTATCGTGTACAGTCATTGCCCCAATACCTCTTCATTTCATGCTTGAAAATTAATTTTCCTGAGTTAAAACAGCAATTAATATAAAAGTTTTAGTTGATGAAAACAAATTGCGAGAATAGAAAATACATGATAATAAAAGGGGATAAACCGATAATCACGTATAAAAGCACATTTTAGTATTTCCATATCATAGCTGCCAACTCTCCCGGTTTTTCATTTTATCTCCCGGGTAAGTCGCTCAATCTCCCGGTTTTCACTCAGCTGCCCTTATTCGGCCTTGACTTTCAGTTATTTTCCGCTGTGCAGTTTTCTTTTACCACAGTGTAGGAATGGATCGCGATTGACGTTTATTTTTGTATTTGTATCTACAGGTTACAAAAGTAAAAACATCGGTAATAGATCACGAATTTTCCGAAAATATTACGAAATGAGAAACGAAGTCACAATTTTTAAATCGAAGATTTCCCGTTCTTTCATCTAAAAATGTATTTCCCAGCAATCGCGTAATTGGTGTCCGCAAACAGCGATTATTCCCACAGCGTCACGAGAGAGATGACCAATGATTATCTAATTAATGTGGGAAAAAAGCATTTGCATCGATTAAAATTTTATTAAATTATTTTGTTTTATATACAAAACTATTATTCAAACGTATTATTAATGAAATGAATGTATTTTTTGCTGCAGTAGCGTTAAAAACTACGTTTGTGCGCGATCCTTCTTATATTTCGTTTTATTATGAAACTATTTTTCCACTTTTGCAATCTGTCAGCATCGTCAAATTTTTTTATAATTATTTCGTATTTTATACAGAAACTAGTGTTCAAACGTAATATTAATGAAATGTAAGGCTATTTTGCAGCAGTATTGCAAAAAACGACATTTGTGCGCGATCCTCCATATATTTCGTTTAATTAATTGTGAAAATAATTTCCACTTTTGCAATCTGTTAGCATCGTCAAATTTTTTTATAATTTTATCGTATTTTATACAGAAAAACTACTGTTCAAATGTAATATTAATGGAATGAAAGGCTATTTTGCAGCAGTATCGCGAAAAACTGTATTTGTGCGCGATCCTCCTTATATTTCGTTTAATTGTGAAAATAATTTCCACTTTTGCAATCTCTCTGCATCATCTAAAATTGGGCTTATCAAAATCTCCCGGTTTTTTCATATTTTCGCATAAAAATCTCCCGGTTTTTCATATTTGGAGGTTGGCAGCTATGCCATATAATCTTTCTCATATTACTTACAAATATAAGAATTAAACACATTTAAAATTAAAATATTACAAGGGAATCTTGAACGAAATTTAGTCACTTTTTGTGGCCAATTTTGTCAAAGTATGGATTTTCATTTTAAAATCTGTTTACTATATTCATCTTAAAAGTTTAAAAAAAAAGGGGGGGGGGGAGGAATTTGCATATTTGTCCCGAGATCGGCAGTCAATGCAAATACCGGAGCTTCATGAAGAAATGCAGAGTTGGCAGCTAGGGTTCTGTATTTGCAAATCAATAAGTTTTTGTTTTATAGTTGCTACCCTTTTTCTTGTCGCTTTGACAAAATATATATCATACCCTTGAAACTCATCTACACATTTTGGGTGAGCTAGACAGTCTGGGTAATAATACAAAAAAGTATAAATCACATTAATTTCAGGGATTGATATAAAAAATGCATAGATGCTAACCTACCAGAAAAAAAGATAGCAATATATTGCATGAGGAAAAATCGCGCACTAATACCGTTTTTCTCCATACTGCTGCAAAATAGCCATACGCGAGAAATGGTTTTTTTATATAATATACAAAATAATTACAAACATTTTAAGGCGGTTTTCGACTATTCTCCGCCCATGTTAAAGTATAGGACATTCTCTTGAACATAACCACGCAATAATGCGGGCTCAAATCTCTTTGCAGTTTGCAGGGGGTGATAGAATGGAATATGAAGCATCTTTTGGCAGAGGAAAATACGAGGAAGATTAATAAAATAATAAACTATCAATTAAAAACTGAAACAAACTAAGTAATTTGTAGTTATTCAAATCTTCAATAGATGGCGCATTAGTGCCGTCTCATAGCTATCAGGATGCTTTAATAGCTGTTTACTGGTTTCCTAATCTAGTTATTTTGAATTTTCCTCTGCCAAAAGATTAAAATACCAAAGTTTTATCATTCACACCAAACTTTTTGACATTTTATACCTTAATTAACTCTCACATATGTTCATCAGATTTCCAATAGCCGGCCATTATTGCAGCCAATGCTTGTCAAAATTGGCTTAAAACCAGTAGAACGGCAACCCTAGCTCAGAAAGTAAACACGAACGTTTTAGCTGGACAAAGCTTTTCTACATAAGGGTAAGTATTATATTTGATACATTTTCTAGCACAACTCCATTTCTCAATTTATGTCTTATAAAGATTGAAAATTGTTAAATCTTACAATTAGTAATTTTCATAGAAGTGAAACCTTGTACTATTATTTTAAATTTATGTTCTGTTAGATGAAATTGAAGATCGATGTCAGACAGATCTTTCGGAATCAATGAAATGCCATAAAACTAATCATACGATAACGAGATCTTGTATTAAAATTTATATAAAACGGTAATTTATATGAACAAGTTCATTGTACTAATAGTTATTTTCACATCTCAATCGATGGTCTGCAAATTCTATAAATATGGTAGCTACTAAAATTTAAATTACATATATGTTGTACGCCTCCTACTTAAAACATTTTTATCATTTAAGATATTGATTTGTTTTAATATATTGATTTACTTTTAGTTTATAAACTAAAAATAAATTATTACAGCATTTTAATTTAAAGTAATAACACAATCTACTTAATAACAATAATACATAGAGTAATAAATTATTTACAATAAACATAATATTCACAATATGCTCACATAATGTTCAGAATAAATTTTGTAATTGTAGAAAATTATTCATGTTTTAAATAAATTACAGAAATAAAGTAACTTGTAATAAATTTAGTGAGAAGAATTACATTCCTTTTATTTGGAAAATGTGACAGATCCTATCTTTTTCTGTACCTTTTGCAAAATTCAACTAGTTAAATATTTTAATACTAATGTTCCAAACAAAGCATGTTAAGTTAATTTTGTGCAAGTTTTGCTATATCTATCGGTTATCATGGGTATGCAAAATGTTAATACCTGCAGAAATAACATACACTGCTGTCTGGCTTTCTCAACCATTATCTGGCCATCTCTTTATGGCTGTATTTGAATGTACAACTTTGTCAATTATTCTATTATTAATTAGTCTAGAAAAAGAAATTTCAGCTCAAAGTTTACTCGCCAAAAATCTTTTCACTCGCAAGTGCAATATAAATAACAGCATTACATAACATATTTGTCATTTTTATCATAAAAAATTACTTTAAAATTTATGTGCAACTAGCAGTATACCCGTTCTTCATACATAGTAAGGCTTTAGATTAAAAAAAATCAACAGTGGCCAGTGACCTCATAAAGCTCAGTGGCCACTTTGATGATGTTAGTGGCCATAATTTTGTACTCGATTTTGATCTCCCCCCCCCCCCCCCCCCAATTTTCTAACAATTTTTTTTTCCACGAACACATTCAATTTGCTCTAAGCATATATATATATATATATATATATATATATAATAATTATTTATTAATTATATAAATAAATAAAAATGAAAAGTAATAAAATAAGCTAAAAAAATTAGAAAAATCAAAAACATCTGAAAATAAGATATATTAATATTATGTTTTCAATTATATTTTTGCTAAAATTTTGTAACTTTAACCAGTTTGAAACTACGATTCGAGGGCCCTTATAATGGTGTATAGTAGCATTTTCGTTTATCCATTTCTTCTATGAATCTCTTGTTTAGTAAGAATTTTCATCTTTGCTGCATGTACATATTCTATTTTGCTTATACGGGTAATAGTCCTGTCTCCTGTTCTGACTCACTGGATGGGTCTGGGAGTGTCGCTGTGAACGTTCGTACTGCCTCCTTGGTTGTATTTCGTCATGTTCATTCCGGTACTTCTAGATATTTATTATACTGTTGAGGTTGGTCACATATACATGTGGTGAAAGAAGGATTCCTGCCACATGTTAATATAAATTTTCCTAATGCTTCTTATCTTCATTTTTTTATCTTATGGTGCCTCTAGTCCGAGTTTGGACATTTATAGTAATGTACTATTTTCCAATCTGAAACAGGCATTTGTTTGGGTTAAATAGAATTAAATGCTCAGACCTGAAGATGAATTTAATTCTTTTTAATCTCCGAATTTGAGCCGGTGCTGATCTTTTCTATTATCGGCATTATGGTAGTGGTTTTGCTTCTATGGTGATGTTAATATTTCAAGATTACTTGAATTAATTATTTTTATTATTACTTCTTTCTAATATATATATATATATATATTTACAGGGTCCATTCTAGGATTTCAAAAGGGCAGGTTGCTGACTTTAAAAAAGGAGCACATTGCATACGAAAGGGCACAATTATAAATTTTAGCTAAAGAATGCATTGCATAATGTGGCCCACATGTAGTAAAAAAGATACAGATAATTTATCTATTTCAAAACTTAAATTCAAAGCATAAAAAAAAAAATTAACAAAACAAAATTGCAAATATACAGAAAATTTTATAATTACATATCTCTTACTTTAAAATATATTCTTGATAAATTAATTTTTTTAACTGCACAAATTGAAGATAATAGTTAGAATCCTCATAATTTAGGCTGCTTACTTAAGATCAGAAAAGTAGATAGAAATACTTAATTACTTATGCATCATTTTATATACACAAACATAAATTTTTATAATATAAGGGGGGTGGGGGCGGAGGATATTTATAAGGGGTTCATAAAAGAACAATGATGGTTATAAATATTCATGTGTAATGCAAGTGCTAATACATTTCTTATTGATAGGAAATAATAAGGAACATTAATTAAAGGGAAGGAATAAAACCCATTGTAAACAATGCCTGGGTTCAAAGCAGTCAGTCACTGGCTGGTAGGTTCATGATGAGGCCAATTGTTGACAACTGAAAAATGTGCGATTTTTTTTTTTTCAACTTGTTTGATGTTAAGCAAAATTGTGTTTAAATATTTTATAATTAAAAAATTTACAGATATATTACCCATACTTATTTACAGGTTTATTATATGGTAGACATAAGTAAAACAACAGATCCTTCTCTAAATACCTTAAGATGGCGAGTACTTCAGTTAGGTGAAAGACACTACTATGTTAACAAGGAAAACTAAATAATAGATCTACTTTTCTATTATTAAGATCTATTATTTGATGAGGAGGTGGGGTAAAAATTAGGGGAAATTTAAGAGATTGGCAAAATACAAAACTTAATTTTTCTGATAACACAAATTTATAAATATATATTTATTTTTTAATGAGTAATATTGTTAACATGCATTTATTGCTAACTTCTCATTTTGGATATTGAATACATTTTCAAAACTTTATTTCAGGTGTTTTTTATAAATCTAAGTTTTCTGCAAGTCGCTGTCAGTATCCCCATCTTTTCCATTTCCTAAAAGTTTTCAAAATTTTGATCTTTCATTTATCATTTTCTGAATATTTTAAACATTTATTGTCACTCATTTTTTAATCCTGTTTTAAATCTTACCGAAGTTTTTCTTATTTAAGGAATTTTTCAGTGTTTTATAATTGTTTACCAAGTCATCTAAAAAAATTCATTTACCATGAAGCTGATTCAAATACTTTTGGGGTCAATGTTAAATTCCTTTTTTCCCATAACACTTGACTTATTCAACATTTTATCAGCTTTAATTTTTTGCCAAAATTACAGATTATTTCTGAATATGCCTGTTTCTTAAGTTTTTAAATTCTCTTATTTTGATCTTTTTTTTTTCACAGCTGGTGAAGCATTTACTATTAATATTTATGCTTTTTTTATTAAGAAATCTGGCCACTCATTTTTTTTTTAATTTATGGGATTTTACCAATGAGTTTCTGCGATTTTTAAATAATCTATATTCTTGTTTCTACCTTTTGATCACTTAGTCTGTAATTTTAAAATTATCGCGATCCCGATATTTCCGTCATTTTTCCCGTTATATTATCGGACATTATAAACTTAGCAACCATTTTTATTGTAAAATTTCTCTAATATGTTTATTTTATAACAACTAAATTCTTTATCCTTTTGAAGAAATTGGATTTTATTTAATATTTTGACGTTTTTGAATTTAAAAAATATCTGTTTGTATCGCTAAAAACATAGGCCGTTTTATTGCTTTACTCGAATTTTCTAATCAACGGGGTGGGGCATGAACCAACTTTGGCCGCGGATAAGTTGAAAATCGAGCCGATTTAACTTTGAATTGATAATTGTTTAGTGTTGGCACTAATGAAAACACAACTAAACGGTAAACAGTTTAAGAATACAAACATTTTTAGTTTTTTACATCATTGATGACAGATTAATAACATAAAACAAGGTATCATCTATAACAGGAAATCTGAAATTTCTCGGATGGAGAAACTATTGCGCGCCGAACTTTAACAATTGCGAATTTTTTGCGATTATATCTAGGCAGCATAGAAGCAACTACGCGCAATTTTTGCCATCGTCGTTCATATTACTATATGATCGTTAATGAACAGTACATATATATGTAAGTTGAAATAGAACAATTCATAACGTCGCAATATCGGCAATTTAGCTCAGAAAAGCATCCCGAAAGTTGACGCCTTTTATTAGCGCCTGGCATTCCCAGCTACAGCGTATACCCAAAACTATTGTACATGGATTATTTTTTTTAATTTATCATGATGTAAAATACGTTATGAATATTTAACCAATAAATAAATTTACAAGCTGAAAATAGCGGGGGCATTTTTATTTTAATGCGCGATTTTAATTCCGCATCGCTTTCGGAAACAGTTTAAAAATTTAAGGCAAATGTAAAAATCATGAAAGCTCTATTAGTACAGTATGTAAAAGTGGGGCCACTCCGATTTCGGTAAGTGCTGTTGGGGTCAATTGATAGAATGGCGCTGCGCCCGGGCATGCTTAAAAGTAAACATATCCGAGATCACGGGGAGGAAGGAGATAGGAATGTGGATAGTAGTAGCGCTCATTCTCGGCTGCAGGTGCAATAAATTAACAGCGGTAGCAGTATTGTGGTGATTTTTGACACATTTTTGCTCACTCCCCAAAGGGATTGTTTAGGAAAGAGTCATTTTAGGACTATCGCAGTTAGGCCGATCACG